>CM073479.1:5160000-5590000 GCA_037074505.1 Albizia julibrissin | reverse complement strand
TGCTTTTATATTGGATACTCTGAATTGGAATTCATCATCTTCTTCTATCTCATCCTTAATCTCTGGCTCGAATTTTATTGGCTTCTTTGTTGTTCCAAGTCTAATACAATTAATGGGATTATAGAACTTATCAGGTGTAATCTTAGCAACTGTAGAATAACACCTAATAAACAATTGGTGTTGCAGAACAATCTTGAAATATTTTTTGACTGCTTCCTTGAATTTTGGAGGGAACAATTCTATTTCTTTCATACTCTGAGATGGATAAATGGCTTGAATTAAACCGTAAATGTACAAGGTTTTTACTATTTCTGGAGGGGTTCTTGGATAGATAATGGCTTTATTAAAGGCATAATAGGAAACATATTTAATGGTCTTATGATTGAGGGTTAAAGAATTTAATCTTTTTACAATAAGTTTATAAAACTAGTATTGTTGAGGGATATCAAAGATTTCTTGGTTCCTAGTTTGTTTAGAGGTTGAGGCTATAATACTCATGTTGGGTAAAGTAGTCTTATATTTTGGGCTTGGACTTTTTTCTTTTTGGATTTCTTTTTCTTTCTAGGCTTGCTGGTCTTTTATGATTTGGGCTAGAAGGATATTTTCTGGTTTACTGGACTTTTCTGGAATTTGGGTAGATGACCCAATTACAAGTTTATGAGTAAATGACTCAGCTTGGGTAGGTGACCCAATTACAGGTAGTTCCTTATCTTTACTCTTTGTCTTTGAAGGTTCCATATCAGGTTCCTTTATTACAAGTCTTTTTTCCAGGTTTTCCACTATGATAAATAATTCGTTTACTGATCCTGTAAGGTTAGCTATAGAATTAGGTAAATTCTGCATGCCATTACTTCCTAGTAAACTCATATTTACTTCGAGCATATTCATCTCCATTATAATATGAGTCATCCAAGGATTTTCCTCTTGTGGTTCCATCTGCTCAAATAATCAGCAATTAGATTATTTTTTCCTTTAATATATTCGACATCATAATCATAGTATGACAAATCACTATACCATTTTAATAACATTTTATTACATAACTTTCCATTTTTTATTCCATTTTTCAACCAATGCTTTACTTGAGTGTTATCTATTCTTATTATAAATTTATAGTTTACTATGAATAACTCAAATTTTTCTACTACCTTTTTTATTGCTAAAAATTCTTTCCAGTTAGAATGATAATTACTCTGAGATTCATTAAATTTTCCACTTGCATATCTAGTTATTTTTTCTATTCCTTTACTGTCTTCAAAGTATAAAGTTGTACCCCAATAATTTTCAGATGCATCAGTATATATTATCCATTTTATTTTTTCTTCTAATGGTATAGTTAATTTTGGTAATTTATTACATAAAAATTTTATTTTTTCTATTATTTCTTGAGTTTCTTCATTCCATTTCCATATTGTCTTTTCTCCTGCTAATTTTGATATTTTTGCTGTTAATTTTGATAAATGAGGAATATAATTCCTAACTTGATTTACTAATCCTAAAAATGATTGTAACTCCTTTTTGTTACTTATTTTAGGAATTTTTTTTACTTTTTGACTTATATGATCTTGTAATTCCATTCCATCTTTAGATATTATTTGTTCTAAGAATGCTATTTTATCTTTTCTTAATTCTGCTTTCTTGGGTGATATATTTATTCCTTTTTGTTCTATTAACTCCATAAATCTTTCTAAATGTTCTTCATGTTCCTTTTCATTTCTTGAGAAAATTAATATATCATCTATATAAATTACTGTAAAATTTCTTATTGGGCTTAATAGTTTTGATACACATTCCTGAAATATATTTGGACTATTGTGAAAACCTATAGGTAACACATTCTATTCATATAATCCTTTTGAGGTACTAAATGCCGTATATTTTTTACTTTCTTCTTCTAGTTTTATTTGAAAAAATCCTGATTTGCAATCAAACTTATTGAATATTGTTTTTCCTCTGATTAAATTAAATAATAATCCATTTTTGGTATTGGATATCTATTTCTAATAGCAATTTCATTTAGCTTAGTATAATTTATTACCATTCTAGATTTTCCTCTTTTTTCTTCACTATGTTTTACTACTATCATTGCTGGTGATGAATACTCAGATCTACTTTCTCTAATTAATTCATATTTCTTCCTTTCTTCTATATGCATTATAAATTCATTCCTATCATTTTCTATCCATGGATATGGTTTACAATTTATTTCTTTACTATAATCTTTTAGTTCTATTTTTGCTAAAGGTTTTGATTTTTCCCACTGTATTAATAGATTATCACTATAATTTTTTTATTAATCTTTCTTTTATAGTTAAATTTTCTTTATTTTCTACTTCTCTTATAGTTAAAGTTGCTAACATGTGTTTTATATGTACTAGTTTATTATTAGGCAAGAATTGTACTTCATGTTCATAGTTTTTTAGTTGGAATTTCTCATCTTTTCTGCTATAAGGTTCATTTATTCTTATTCCCTATGCTTCATATTTACAAGGCATAGTAAATATAAATGCTTTTTCTATCATATGTATTGGATAATATTGTTCTATGAAGTCTAGTCCTAGTATTAAATCACAAGATGATTCATTAAACTGATTTAATATTTTTAATTTTAATTCATAACTTCCTATTTGTATTTTTACATCTAAAGCTTTATATTCCATTAAATGTATTTCTTTTCCTGCACTTTCCAATCTCAAAGGTTTTTTCTTCTTTTTCTACATTACTGTTGGTAATACATTATATTTTGCTACTGATAAGTTTGCTCCTGTATCTACTAATGCATGATATTTTCTTGATCTATATTTTTTATAATTAAATTTTGTAAGTAAATAAAATAACTTAGTCATATTCTAGATAGCAATTCTAATTTTTGCTCAAATTCATTTCTTACTGTTGGTAATACATTATATTTTTGCTCATGTTCTTAATCTTCTCATATCTTCTTTAATATTTTTTTTTCTAGTTTTCTTTTTAATTTTCTTTTTAAGACCTTGTTATTATCATTTATCTTTATAATTTGTCCATCATTTATCATATAATAATTGTCCATTTAAACTTTTGATAACAATTCTAATTTTTCTTTGTAATATTTCTTCACCCTTTTTCTTGTTTTTATATTTTCCCATATTTCATAAGCTGGGTTTCTGTTCATTATTGTTCTTTTAAAGAATTCTAAATCTCTTTCATTTCTTTTATTTATTCTTTTTATCATATTTTTCATAAATATTCTATCTTCTACTATTAGTATTCTTAATTGTTCTATATTATATTGTGCTCTCAGTCTTATTCTATTTGTAATTCTATCCATTAACAACGAGATAATATTTCTAGTATTTTCTTGAATTTCTTAGAATAATGTCTTCTTTCTACTACTGTTTCTACTGTATTATAATATTCATCAAAAAATAGATTTGGATCTTCGAAATATAATTGTCTTAATCTTTCAAATTTATGCTTTAGATATCTCATTAAACTTATATCTGTAGAATTTACTTTTATTTCTTGTCCTCCAATTTCTATATAGTATGGGTTTTCTAAATCATATTCTGGTTCTTCTGGTTCCCAATTTTTATTATTTTGATTAGTCATTTAATACTTTTGGCAATCTTATTGTTACATTGTTTATTTTAATGATTATTTTGTTTTCTTGTATTCTATAAGGACTTACTCTTTCTAAAAAATTCATTCCTAATATTAATCCATAATTTACCATATTCTTTTCTATTTTTAGTGTTATTTCTATTATATCTCTCTTATTGAATCTTACCATTACATCTATTTTCATTTCTCCTGTTATACTTATATTTTCATCTATGTATTTTATATCTATTTACTTTCTTCTATTTCTTCTAATATTAAAGCTTTTATCTCTTCCTATCCTGTAATTTTCTTTATTTCTAATTTTATAATGTTTTGTGTTATAATCTGTTAACTATTTGACTGTCTTATCTCCTCCAATTTTGTTAAAGGAATTTCTGCTAATCTATTACTCAATGATCTTACTATTCTTTCTTCTGGTGTTCTTTTATAGTTTATACTTAGTTTTCTGGAATTTATATTAAAACTTAATGATCTTTGTCCTAATTGGTTATTAGTTTGTAATCTTAATATTTTTATGTCTTCATATTCTCTTGTTTTATCTATATCTATTTTTAACTGTTTTGGTAATGTTATAGTTGTTGGGTCTACTGGTAATTCTTGTAATATAGGCATAAAATGTTTTTCTATACATATTCTTTCTTTATTTTTATTATATATTTTATGTTCATTTGTGAATACTAGTCCAATTATTGTTGTTATACTTATCATTTTTTATCCTTCTAGCAATCTTATTCCTCCTAATTTATGGTATACATTTATAGTTTTGTTTATATGTTCATTTGTTCTGGATATTGCAAAATTTGTGTTTAATGTGGACTTTAATTTTTGATATATTAGGTTTCTTGCTAAATTCCTATTATACTATCTTTTACATAACTTATTATTCTTCCATTTGTTATTAATAGTTCTTTAGGTGTATCTATTCCTTCTTTAAAATATGCTTTTACTAATAATTGTATTCCTACTATATAGATTTCAGTTACTTCATCTTTAAATGGTACTTTCTTTATTTCATCTTCTATAAGTCTTTTACTGATTAAAGGTATTCTTAATACTCCTTCTATTAAAGTTGATTCGATAGGATGTCTTTTTTCTAATACTACACAATGGGTTTTATGATTTTGTTTTATTTTAGTTTTTTACTTGCTTTTTCCATAAAAGTTTCTTCTTGTAACTGTTCAATTTTCATATCTAGTTTTTTATCTTTTATTTTATTAAACTGTTTCTGGTTAAATGTGATTCTTTTTTCTACTGATCATTCATCTACATTTCTATATTCTTCATATTCATCATAATCATTTTCTTCTTTATTACTTGTTTCTCCTTCTTCTAATTTTCTCATCATATACATATATTTTCTATATATTTCATCTTTTGAATATTCTTCTAAACTTTCAGTTTCTGTTTCTTCTTCACTTCTTATTTCTTTTAATTTATATATTTCCACTTCTTCATTTTCTATATCACTAAATAATAGTTCATCTAATTCTATTGGTTCTAGTTCATATTTTTCTGCTTCTTCTAAAATTTTCATTTGTTTCTTTTCCTTAGGATTTTTACACTCTGTTGATATATGTCCTATTTCTCCACAATTATAATATCTACATTTTCTTGGTCTTTTAATATAATTTATTCTTCTTTTTCCTTTCTTAAAATATTTCTTTGGTTTAAATTTATTAGAATATTTACTCTTTGGATATTTTTTAAATATATATTTTTTACTCTTATTATATTTATTATATTTCTTAGATTTCCTACTTTTTCTATACATTCTTTTCTCATTTTCACATCCCCATCTATGAGGTGTTTGATATTTGAAAACGCCCCTTTTTAAACCATCGATAATTGTGGGTGATAAGCATATTTGGTAGCATAAAACATAGAACTCAGCGGAAACATGAAAATACATCGTGTTAGTTTACATTACCGGAGATTCTCCTCAAGAGGGTTTAATACACATATACATACATCCATGTACAAAAGTACCTAAAACAAAATAGCTATGACTATGCGGAAGCGCTATAATCGCAATGAAGCTTCGGGACCTTAATTGTGATACCTTATTTTCCAACACTACGGTAGAGTACTAATTAGCTAATACTCACCGACTATAAACATCAGAGTGGCACAAAATGCTAGAAACTTATACAATGTCTCTACTGGATATACATATTCACATACTTGCACATACATACACAATTCATTTTACAACACTTATATCATACACTTCAACTACTTCATATACAAACCCAAAATGCTCATATGAGTCTTAAAATATATAAAAAAAAGACCAGACAACCTAAACTAATTCCTTCCGCTGCTTGGCCTCGATTCATCATCATTTACCTTTTTTTTGCCTTGCGAGCTTCCTCCCTATACTGGAGATTTGTTTTGGGAAAAGAATGAGATTCATGGGAATCTCAGCAGTAACACATACAACATACAAGATAACACATATATAGCATGCGCATCATACAATCATCAATCAAATCATCATAACATTATTTAGTTCCATTTTCATGCAATTCACAAACCATGCTAGTGCTAGACAAGGACTTGGCCCCGAGGGGTACCCGCGCAAAGATAGGCCCCGGGCACCGCTCGTGCAATATGAATATTATCGCTTTAGTATCAACCCGCGCAAAGATAGGCCCCGAGTGATTACTCCGCATAATCTAAACATGTTAGACATTTGATGATAACACATCACATATATGCATGCTATGTTATATGAAGACGGTTACTACCTGGTTGCTACTCTACGTAACTCTCCCACTTGATTCAAGCTCGGGTAACAACTTCTAAGGCCAAACTGGTTGTCAAGTTTTGAAATTGCCAAACATCACCAAAGGGGTTATTACTCATCCATACACCTTTCCAACTCACATCATTGGTAAATTTAGCCTATTGGGGCTAAATTACCAAAATACCCCTTAAGTCCTTATTATTAGTATTTTTCTCAAAATCATTATTTAGGCCATTCCTACACAATTTAGCATGTAGAATCCCTTTCCAACCTCGAATTGGCCAAAATCAAGCCCAAATGACAAAAATACCCTTGCAGCCCTCAAATAAGGCTTATAAGGGGTAATTTTGTCATTTCGCTCTCTGATCCTTTTCTCACTTCGGGGTCAACATAGACCCTACACAATTCGGCCTCCTGAATCTAATGGAAACATTGAATTGATCAAATTCCCATTCATTCATTATGTCCAACATAGGGAAGGGAAAATAAATTCCCAGAAAAGTTGTGTCGGATTCTCGTTTTCTTTGGCCTAATCACCTCCTTTCTACTTATTACCAATATATTAACTAGTTAGACATTCATTGGACTTGATTTGGAGACACTTACATATTAAGGTCTCTTTGTCTTTCTTGAATTATCTTATACCAAATGAACCATAATCAAGCCTAAAACAACTTTACTAACCTTAATCAAGCAAGAGGAACAAGTTTTGGAAGTTACCTCTTGACTTTCTTTACTTTCTCTCTCTAGGTCGATTTCTCTCTCTCCTTCCCACGTTTGCTTCAACTGCTCTTCAATGAAGTTTGATGGTAAGGAGATGAAGAGAAGATATCATAGAAGGATTAGAAGCCTCTAATCACAAGGTTCAAGCACCTTACCTTTGATTATGATGAAACCTAGCTTCTCTTCACTCTTCCATCGTGCAGCTCTCTCTCTCCTCTTACTGAATCAATTTTAATCGAGAATGAGTTGATGAGAATGGATAATTGATAATATAATGGATGATTAAATCCAATTAGACACTTGGTACCTTGTCATTGGACCAAAAATGCTAAATTCCATTAATTAATTCCAAATCTCTCTTTCTTCACTCTTGACAGTCGAAAATCCCATGAGAAATGCAAGGGAAATCTGAATCTCCATTTATTCCATTGTGCCAATATGTAACTTGTTGACCAAGTCGTCGACTTTTTGACTATTTGACCATTTTTGACCATAATTCACCAAAATTAGTTTATTAATGATCAAGTAGTCAATTTACTCTTTTTAATTCCCATTTAGCTTAAATCATTGGGAATTTAAGGAAAATAATTATTTTTCACTTTTCGACAAAATTACCGTTTTGCCCCTGCATCTAATGATTTACCGAAATAAATCATTTTCCCCCCATTTCTTCGGCTAAATCCCATTTTGACACTTAAATGAGGCCATTAATCATATCATTAAATTCTGTGAATTTTGGTTACCATATTGGCCCTTTTCCGGTCTCTTATACCCTTATTCGGCCAATTTATGCGTAACTGGCAATTATATTTCCTATAAATTCTCATAAATGCATTCACATTATTTTTCACCATTTTATTCCATTAAATATACATAAAATACACATATAAGTGTATTGGTGAAAAATGGGGTATTACACTAATCACTGGCAGCCGCCGCCTTGCCTTTTGAGCTACTTGCTTCAGCTGAAATGTTGTTGTTGTTTGGAAAGAATAAGATTCAAGAGAATCTTAGTAGAAACATGATTACCTACAATTAAAATGCCAAAATAGATATGCAATGTCATGAAATGTAAGATGATCGAACGTATGTATGTACACTAGCCCAAGGTCAAACTTTACGTCTGCCCTTGGTCGACTTGGTGCCCTTGTTGGGTCCAGGACACTAGCTTATGTTACATGTATGACATTCATAGTAGGCATCACATAGTAAATGTAAGAAGGACGTTACTACCTGAATGCTTTCTTTGGGTTCTTTCCTTGCAATTCAGAGCTCAGGCAAGCTTAGACTTCAAATTGCCCTTAAGTCCTACAATACCCAAATATCGTAGGTGAGTTACCACTCATTTGTACCTTATTTTGATCTCTTGATATTGGTTAACTTAGCTTAATGACGCTAAATTACCAAAATGCCCTTGTAGCCCCCGTCTATCTGGAACTTACCAGAAATCTTGACACGGGCTATTCCTACACAAATTCACGTGTAGAATCTATTTTTGGCCTCAAATTGATTAAATTCAGGGTCAAATGATGAAAATACCCCTAGTTTCCCTTTCATTTGTGTTTTAAGACATATTTTGTCATTTCTCATTCTGAGGCTTTTCTGACTTAGTCATCAACATAAACCCTACACAATTTCATCATCTAAACCCATTGAAATCATTAGAAGTATCAAATTCCATCCACTTTACCACATTCAAGGTAGGGTTCAGATTTTAAGTTATCAGAAAAATTGTGTCAGTTTCTTGTTCTTACTTGCTTAATCACTTCCTTTCTACTTATAATCAAACTATTAGCTATTAACATGATCATGGATAAGGTTTGGAGAAACTTGAATTTCAGAGTTCTTTAAGTTTCTTCATCTTTCATTCACAATAACAACCAAACCAATCCAAAAATAACACTAATAGCATCCACTTAAGCTATAGAATCATGTTTGGAGAGTTACCTTTGAGTTTCTTCACTTTCTCTCTCCTTAACGTCCGACCATTTCTCTTTCTCCTCTTAGAAGTTCTTCAAAAACCATTGATTCAAAGATAAAGAGATGAGCAAGAGAGATCATAGTGAGTTTAAGAAGCATGAATCACAAGTTTCTAGCTTCTTACCTTGAGTTGGAATGAAACCTAGCCTTGGTTTGCTTCACCGCCTTAGTTCTCTCTCTCATGCGTTCTTGCGTTCTAATCACACAGGAATGGAATGAAGAAATGGTTGAATAAAGGAAATAAATAATATAGGTTAAGTTAAATAATTAACTTAACATGGGTGACACTATTCCATTGGTCCACATATGTAATCTCTTGTTTGATTATTTCATGTCCCTTCTTGCTTCTTCATTCAGCCGAATTGCATGAGAAAAGAGAGGGAATTATGGATCTCAACTATCCCATTGTCATATTGCAAGTAGTTTACTTTTATTCTTTAACTTTGATAACTATAGAAAGTACCGCATTAAGAAGAATTAAAGAAGGCATCAAGGGAATTTTACTGTTCATACGGTACTGTAGCATATACTACACTGTAGAAAATACGTACTGTAGCAGATACGACTGTAACGGGGGTACTGTAGTAGACTGTATAAGTGGGCTGATGTAGAAAATGGATTTCTACTGTAGCAGTGGGTCGGTGTAATGTGGGCCGGTGAAAAGTGGATTTTCACTGTAGCACTTTTGAACAATTACTGTAGCACCCGAATTGTTCCCTATAAATAGAGGTCCTTGGCATCCTAAAATGAAGGAGGAAGGAAGAGAGAGAGAGAGAGCTTCTATTTTAGAGAGAAAGTTGTTATTTTTAGAATTTATTTTTTACATTTTTTTACTTCTTGCATGCCTTCTACATGGATGTGTTTACCTCCTATCTGGAAGGCCTAGGTAGTCTTCTTTTATGGATGGTATAGGTTGTCACCTACATGGAAGGTTTTACCTCCTATATGATATGCTAGGTTTTCTATTTTCATGCATGTTGTAGTTGTATTTTTATGTTTTTGTAATTAATTTTTATGCAATATTTATGATGTTTGTAATTTATTTTGGTTTTGTTTCTAATTTTATTATGAGCTAAATTTTCCTTTTCCTAGGGTGATAACATAGCTTACTAATGACGGATTAAATCTTAACTTATTAAATCTATTTTTAATTTTTCCTTCATGATTGAGTTTTAATTATTTTTCTTACTTCTTTCAATTGACTGGCCACCTTTTGGATGATTTTAATATGCATGTTGAGATCGGAAGGAGATGCATGTGTGTAGATCCTATAATTAAAACTATAATTTGCATATGAAATAGGAATATATTCATATGGGTTGTGTAGTCTTAATGAGTTCCATAAATCTTAATGCATGATTAATTGCTTAAATTCATATAGGAATATATTGGGTTAGCAATTAATTATAGAATTATTTGACCTTGGAAGAGGCTAGTAATTAAATTAGGGAAACTTGACTATCAATCATGTGGAATAAATTATACTAGAATAGATAAGTGATTCAATCCGAAATTTGTTAAGTGAAATCTAATCCCTAGGGTTTTTTCTCATATTTTTCTTCATATCACTTGTATTCATATTTCATCATTTTTATCTTGCAATCTCAATTACAACTAATCGATCGACTAAATAGAATTAAAATTACCAATTTTAGTACTTAGTGATCAATCCTCGTGGGAACGATACTCTACTCACTTCTATATTACTTGATTACGACAGTGTATACTTGCATTTTCTAAATACATCATCCTACACTCATAACAAGTTTTTGGCATCGTTGCCGGGGATTATTGTCATTAATATCAATACCAAGTAATTTTAATACTAATTTGGTCTTCATATTACATTTGTTTTCTTTTTTTTGGTGTCTTTTGTTTCTTTTCAGGTTTTTGCTCAGTACATGACCAGATCGAAGAATACTGAATTACAACCTTGTGATTCTGAGATCGAGAGAACTTGTTGAAGAAATCGAAGAGTTTGAAAGCAGTCTACTTCAATCAATTCAATGGAAAATCAGGAAAAGGAAGCAGCAGATACCAAAATACTTTGTGATTATGCAACACCAACAGTCATAGAGATAACTTCTGGAATCAGAAAACCACCAGTAGCAGCCAATAATTTTGAAATCAAGTCTGCAATTATCCAGATGGTGTAAGCAAATCAGTTCGGTGGTTTATCAACAGAAGATCCCAACATACATATAGCCAGCTTCTTAGAAATCTGTGACACATTCAAGCATAATGGTGTTACTGATGATGCCCTTAGACTTAGACTTTTCCCTTTCTCACTTAGGGATAAGGCTAAGAGCTGATTACATTCTCTACCAGTGGGAAGCATAACTATATGGGATGCCTTGGCATAGAAATTTTTAGCAAAATACTTTCCGTTAGGAAAAACTGCTAAATTGAGGAATGAAATTACCTCATTTTCCCAGCATGAACTAGAAATCCTTTATGAAGCCTGGGAAAGATACAATGAGTTGTTAAGGAGATGTCCTCATCATGGGTAACCAGATTGGTAGATACTACAAATATTCTACAATGGGATGACGCATACCACCAGAATTCTTGTAGATGCTGCAGCTGGAGGATCTTTAATGGGAAAAAATCTAGATGATGCCTACAATTTACTTGAGGAGATAGCGGCTAATGCATATCAATGGCCTTCTAAACGTCATAATTCAAAAAAGGTACTTGGAGTGCACAAGCTGGATATCCTTACAACATTATCTTCTCAAGTTACATCTATATCCAAGCAAGTGAGGTCATTGACAAGTCAAGCAAATGCAATCAGTACTCCTCATGAATCCTGTGACCAATATAGAGGACCTCATATGAGCACGCAAAGTCAAGATGGACACTCATCCATACCTTCTCAGTTGGAGCAAGCTCATTATATCAGAAATCAAAGAAATGACCCATTCTCAAACACTTATAATCCAGGTTGGCGGAATCATCCAAACTTTGGCTGGAGGAATAATCAAAATGTGTTCAAATCGTAAGGGAACTACTAGCAATAAGCTCTTCAACCATCAAATCCACCACAATAAAAAGTGAATGTGGAAGATGCACTGGCTCAACTAACCATGAATACATCTCAATTCATGGCTAGGACTGACGCAACACTTAAAAGCCAGGAAGCCTCAATAAAGAACTTGGAGATCCAAATAGGCCAAATTGAAAATATGTTGAATTCCATACAACCATGTACTCTTCCAAGTGACACTGAAAAAACCCAAGAAAGCATGTGAAGGCTATTACATTAAGGAGTGGGAAAGAATTGAAAGATCCTATAATTCTACATAAAAATGACAGAGAAAAGAAAGAACGTGAAGAAGAAAAGAAGGAGGAAGCACATAAACCTCAAGAGGATGATGTGGTACCAGGAAGAATAAGCTTTCCAAATAACCCTCCTCCATATGTACCACCAGTTCCATACCCTCAGAGACTGTGAAGGAAAAGTTAGACAAGCAATTTAAAAAGTTTCTGGAGGTTTTCAAAAAGTTACATATCAACATCCCTTTTGCAGATGCTCTTACCCAAATTCCCAGTTATGCAAAATTCATGAAGGATATTCTCTCAAATAAGCGTAAGCTGGAGGAATTTAAGACAATTGTACTTACTGAGGAGTGCAGTGCCATTCTGTAAAAGAAACTACCACCAAAGCTGAAAGATCCAGGAAGCTTTTACATACCTTGCACCATAGGTCAATGTAACTTTGAAAGAGCACTTTGTGATCTGGGAGCAAGTATAAATCTTATGCCTTATCTGTCTACAGAAAACTTGGTCTTGGAGAGGTGAAGCCTACTATAATTTCACTACTTCTTGCTGATCGATCAATTAAACATCCGAGGGGTGTCTTAGAAGATGTTCTGGTGAAGGTGGATAAACTCATATTTCCATCTGATTTCATCATACTCCACATGGAAGAAGATCAAGAAATTCCTATCATTCTTGGGAGGTCATTCCTAGCAACTGGGAGAACATTAATACATGTGCAACAAGGAAAGTTAACCTTGCGAGTTCAAGATGATCAAGTATCTTTCAACAATTTTAAGGCTTTATCCTTTCCAAATAAAGGTGATGCCTGTTACAAAGTAGATACATTGACCAGCTGCACAAAAGACGTGGTGAACAAAATCTACATGAATCAACTATTAGAAATGTGAATGGTAGATGTATCAAAATCTACTAATCCTGAAGTCTTGGAGCAGATTAGGTACCTTGATGCAAATTCCCCAATTTTTATCAAGAAACCATTTGAAGATTTGGGAGAGAGGCCAAGTAAGCCGGTACCATCAGTAGAAAATCCACCAGAACTGGAGTTAAAAATATTACCATCCTACTTAAAGTATGCTTATCTGGGAGAAAATTCAACATTACCAGTTATCATCTCTGCAGCTCTTACTCCCGAAAAAGAAGAAAATTTATTAAGAGTTCTATGAGAGTATAAAACAACATTTGGATGGTCGATAGTTGATATAAGAGGAATCAGTCCTTCCATTTGTATGCATAAGATCTTAATGGAAGATAATTACAAGCCATCAGTTGAGCACCAGAGAAGACTTAATCCAAATATGAAGGAGGTGGTGAGAAAAGGGGTAATAAAGTGGTTGGACGCTGGTATAATTTACCCAATCTCTGACAGTCAATGGGTTAGTCCAGTTCAAGTTGTGCTAAAGAAGGGTAGAATGACAGTGGTGCCTAATGAGAAAAATGAATTGATTCCACAATGAACGGTGACGGGATGGTGAGTGTGCATTGACTACAGAAAGCTCAACAAAGCCACTAGAAAAGACCACTTCCCGCTGCCATTTATAGACCAGATGCTTGACAGACTAGCTGGGAAAGCTTACTATTGTTTTCTAGACAGATACACAGGATATAATCAAATTACAATTGCACCTGAGGATAAAGAGAAAACAACTTTTACATGTCCAAATGGCACATTTGCTTTCAGAAAAATGCCATTTGGTCTATGTAATGCACCAGCAACATTTCAAAGGAGTATGATGGCGATCTTCTCAGATATGGTAGAGAAATTCATTGAGGTGTTCATGGATGATTTCTCAATCTTTGGAGAATCATATGATCACTATCTTACAAACCTAACAAAAGTCTTACAACGCTATGAGGAGACAAATCTGGTTCTAAATTGGGAGAAATGTCATTTCATGGTGAAAGAAGGAATTGTGATGGGTCAAAAGGTATCTAATCAAGGCATTGAAGTGGACCAAGCCAAGATTGAAACAATTTAAAAGCTACCACCTCCCTCCTCAATAAAGGGCATTCGGAGCTTCTTAGGACATGCGGGCTTCTATAGAAGATTCATCAAGGACTTCTCAAAAATCACAAAACCACTTTGCATGCTGTTAGAGAAAAATATTCCCTTTGTGTTTAATGAGGAATGTTTATCAGCTTTCCAAACTCTAAAAAGAGCCTTGACTTCTACACCAGTTATCATAGCTCTAGATTAGAATCTTATGATGTGTGATGCAAGTGATTATGCAGTCAGAGCTGTTTTAGGCCAAAGAAGATGCAAGGTCTTGCATGCCATCTATTTTGCTAGCAGGACACTCTCAGACGCACAGCTGAATTATGCAACAACAGAAAAGGAGCTGTTAGCAGTAGTATTTTCATTTGACAAATTCAGAGCCTACTTGATCGGGTCAAAGGTCATTATCTGGACGGACCATTCATCAATTACATACTTGATTGAGAAGAAAGATGCTAAGCCAAGGTTGATCAGATAGGTACTTTTATTACAAGAATTTAACTTGGAAATCAAAGACAAAAAAGGGACCGAGAATCTCATTACAGATCATCTTTCTTGATTAGAGCCATCTGAACAAAAGAGAGAATCACCAATCCAGGAGAATTTCCAGGATGAGCAACTCTTTTCCATGCAATCACAATTCACCCCGTGGTATGCTGACTTTTGTAAATTATTTGGGAAGCAGAGTAATGCCTTATGAACTTTCTAAAGTGCAAAAGAAGTTTTTAGCTGATGTAAGGCATTACTTTTAGGAAGATCCTTTCTTATATAAACAATCAAATTATCAGGCGATGTGTTTCTGAGGAAGAAATGGCCAGCATCTTAAATCACTGCCATTCATCCCTATATGGTGGTCATTTTGGAGTAAATAGAACAGCTACTAAAGTCCTTCAGTTTGGGTTTTACTGGCCTATACTCTTCAAGGATACCCAAAGAATTGTGACAACCTGTGATAGATGTCAAAGAACGGGAAATATCTCAAGGAGACATGAAGCCCCTAACTAACATCTTAGAAGTTGAGCTTTTTAATGTATAGGGAATCGATTTTATGAGGCATTTTCCATCCTCATTCAGTAATCAATTTATTTTAGTAGTTGTTGATTGTGTATCCAAGTGAGTTGAAGCAGCTACTTTTCCTACAAGTTATTCTCGAGTGGTTGTGAATTTTTTGAGGAAAACTATTTTTACAAGATTTGGAGTGCCTAGAGCTATTATTAGTGATGGATGGAAGCATTTTTTCAATCAACAACTTCAATCTGTGTTAGCTAAATATGGAGTCACTCATAAGGTTGCAACTCCATATCATCTACAAACTAGCGGGCAAGTGGAAATCTCAAACAAAGAACTGAAATGGATCTTAGAGAAGACCATGAATTCTGATCGAAAGGATTGGGAAAGGAAATTGGATGATGCACTTTAGGCTTATCGAACTACTTTTAAGACACCAATTGGTACATCCCCATATCAATTGGTCTACGAAAATGCATGTCACCTTCCAGTAGAAATGGAGCATAGAGCATATTGGGCAATAAAAGCCTTAAATTTTGACTTAAAGGCGGCTGGTGAGAAAAGACTTCTCCAACTCAATGAGCTTGAATAATTTAGACAACAAGCTTATGAGAATGCCAAGTTATACAAGGAGAAGACAAAATGTGGCATGACAGAAGAATTATGAGGAGAGAGTTCACACCGGGACAAAAAGTACTGATGTATAACTCAAAGTTAAAGCTCTTTCCGGGAAAGTTGAGATCAAGGTGGTTAGGACCTTTTACTGTGGTTCAAACATGGCCATATGGAGCTGTGGAGATTCAAGATGGTGATCGAAAATTCAAAGTAAACGAGCAAAGGCTGAAAGAATATAATGACGGTGCACTCAACACTTTGAAAACTGTCATCACTTTTGAGGAAACAACAGGTAAGTCTTAAATTTTTTTTTTAAAATTTAAAATAGAAAAAAATAAAAAAAATATTGGTTTGGTCTTTATCTTGCTAAAGACGTTAAAGAAGGGCAGCTATTTGGGAGGCAACCCAAAACTTCTTTTCCTTACTCTTTCATTTTTCTTTCTTACTCACTGAAGCACATAACACTGCATTTTTAAATTTTAATCTCATCATAGAGGAAATTCTTGTAAAGCTTAAGAATAGGTTCCCTACTCTTCCCAAAGATGTGTTCAAGAAGATCTATAGCTGTCGACTCGAAAGAATGAAGACATTCAAGCGTTTAGGCCTTCCTGAGGATGTCCGCTGGATCATTGAAGCTAAGGTACATTTAATAGGTGAGATTCACGAGTCATTTATTAAACCTATACCAGGTGTAATATCCCGAATTTTGGGACTAGAGGCATAAGATTAAGCCTGGATTAAGTGGACTGCTAGACCTTGGTTTAGCAAATGTCTCTATGAGGCATGTTTAAATTCCCCAAAATTATTTTATATCATTGGATATTAAATAAATTATATTGGTGAGCTAAAGAGCTTGGGAATAACAAAACGAAGTGATTGGAAGTCACATAATAGAGTAAAGTGGAACACAGTAATTTTGCCACCAGTGAAATTCCCTGTGTGGCAGTGGTGATTGTGTGACCTTTTTTGATGGGTAAATGATGGTAAAAAGTTATGAAACTTTCCAGAATAAAATTATACTTATCAAGCTTTAATTTGATTGGTCATATAAGTCATTTGGAGTTGTAAACAAAGAGAAATGAATTTTTGAAGTTAGCCCAGTGAAATTAATTATTTTCTGGGACAACATTCAAAGATTAAAATTCTGGGAAGAGTGAGCTTCCAATTGGCCAAAGGTTATATTTTTTCTTAAAACTAGACTCAATAAGGGTCTCATATCCTTTGGAATCACTTCAATTGGACATTTTTACAATTAGATATGAATTTTCAAAGTTAATGAAAATTCTGCAGAATTTGGTATTATATGCGAAAATTCAATTTTTGGGGGAATCAGAGGGTGACACGTGGCAGATGAGAAAACTGATCATTTAATCATTAAATCACCATCTTCCTCAGCCATTTTTCTCGTGAAAAAAACCAGAAGAAAGAGAGAGAAAAGAGAGAGAAGGAAATGGAGAAAGAAGAGAAATAAAATTCTTTCCTCCGAAACACTGCCGAAACGGCATCATCTCTCAAAGTACCCTTCAGGAAACTTCCTCTACTCCTCGAGATCTTCTTTCCTACGGTTTCAGATTTTCATTTGGAGGTGTTTGGTGCCATCTCCCTTGCCGGAGTATTGCCAGAATTCCGAACCGTTTGTGGAAACGGGTAGAGGTAAGCGTAAGCTTCCTTTTTAACCGATTGATTTGTTGTTTGGATGAGTTTTGGGAAGGTTGGGTACTGTTCATGGATGGTTTAAATTGGTGTTTTCAATGGCTAAATGATGTCCAATGGATGTATAAATAGCTAATCACTTGATTATGAGTAGTAAGGAAGTGATTAGGCAAGAGAAATCGAAGAAACAACAAACTCTTTCTGAGAATCCAATTTCCTTCTGTTTCTGCCCTGTATTTTTCGTGTAGGAGGAGTTGGAATTTGATGATTTTAATGCTTCCATTGGATTTATGAGGCAAAATTGTGTAGGTATACAAGTGTTCATGAATTTTGGATACTTGTACATGAATTTAGAAGTTTTAGAAGTTAAAGGGTAAATGCTGTGTATTCCGTTTTCTGAAGGCAGTGTTATAGTGACATATTTTTGAGTGGTCAAATGTTATCCAATGACCATGAAACTCTCCAGTTTGAAAGTAGACACATAGACCTTTAATTTGATAGGTCATAATGATCAATTGGATTTTTTTGTATTTAGATATGAATTTTTGAATGTCTGCCCTGTTTTCTGGAAGAACATCTGAAACAGTCGGTGTTTGAAAAATTTCTGGGAATGGTGTAGTGGTGGCGTTTAAAATCTAGCATTTTTATGTAAAACTAAACTTAAAGGGATTCAAATGGAGCTTTGAACCACCTCAATTGGATTTCTATAGAATTAATTATGATTTTTTAAAGTTTGGTAAAAAATGCTGGTAGATTGAGTACCATGCGAATTTAAGTAAGAAATTGGCCAAATTTAATTGGAATGAACTCCAAGGGTGAAAGTAAGCCTATAGGGCTAATGTGGGCTATTGGGTATTCACTTTTCATAGCTCTAATGATGTTATCACTTTCCTAGGGCCATGAAGTGATAAAGAATGAGCAATGGTTGGCGGATCAAGGGACAAGAAGAGAATGACATAAAGTCCACCAGGTAGTGAACTTACCTTTTCTGCATGTATGTGATATGTATGTTTTGCATTGATTATGTGACTGCTTTGCCTATTTTTGTGGAACATGTATGATTGGTTGAAGCTCTGTTATATTTGTGCAATGGCCATATGTATGTCATAACATCGAGCATGCAGTATGTCATTATGTTGGCATGAAATAGTGTAGGCAAACATGTCATGCATTCATATATATCTGACATGCATAGTGGTAATGTTTGCTACTGAGATTCTCTCGAATCTCACTCCTCCCAAACAACCATTCAGACAGGTGAGCATTGGAAACATGCTGAGAACAGAAAAGAGGTATGCACGAAGAGGACTGTTGCTGGTTGTTTGAAGGTCTGTAAATATTTTGTAAACCCCTGGTGGGGAAACTTTTGTATTATAATCAAGCAATATTGTATTAATATTATCAGTATATTCATATTATTCCTGTGTGCCCACTGAACTACGCATTGCTACTCTGAGTAAGGTCAGTAATAAGGGATATATGAGGCGGGTCGTTACACCAGGTATGGGAAGAAGCTCTTACTCCAAAAAGAGAAGAGCTAAAAGAATGAAGGTCTATCCTAAATGTGCAAGGTGGAATTGTGATCAGTGCTGTAGGAGCAAATGTATGATTTCTATAAATCAAGAAGATAAAATTCAATTTATAAAGGATGGACTGAGTAAGGAGTCATTGGATGATACCATTCAGACTCTTGAGACGCATCCTAGTGGTGATGTTTATTGTGTTCTTCTTGATTTATTAGACATATTCAACAAAGAAAAAGAGCGCTACTGTCTTGGGAATCTGACGTTAAAAGACCCTGTTTGCCAGTTTATAAGAAAACTGGATGGGAAGCAAATCCTCGATTCATAGAAAGCGTTTAAGCCGTTACTGGATGTAAAACCAGAGGAAGATGTGAGCCACAATCACAACTACTGTACATAATCTTGCTTTTGTCTAATATGTCTTATCTTTTTCAGTAATTTTGGACTTTCTTTATTTACTTTACTTAATTTCTTTGCATAGTGGCCCACTGGTCATTTGTGTTGGAAATTTTTTTCAAACTTTTCTGAAAAATGTGTGATTTGCATGATTTTGTTGTCACTGTTTTTGTAATATAAATATGTAATCTTCCATTTGTAAACAAAACACAAAATGTCTGAGAGAAAAAAAAGAGTAGTATCACTCTAAAATGTAGATTTACATCTATTTGCATTTTTGGTGAAACTGACTTGGGAAAGGATGGAGAGTTCATACCTGCAACAAAGGAACTGGGACGTACATTAGCTACTAGAAAGATCAACTTTATCTATGGGGGAGGTATCTAGGGCCTAAGAGCAAGTGTGGCCATTGTTGCAACCATTAATGGTAGTAAAGGTTTGTGTGTAAGGGTGAAGGAGTTAGAAAATCACATTTTCTCCTTAGGGCAAGAGTTACAGGTTTCAAGCCCGCCTGAATGAATGGGACGTATGTTCTACCGTGCTGATGCTTTTATTGCTCTACCCTGTGGTTTTGAAACGTTGGATTGCGAACTCTAGCATTGTATATTGGGCTAAACTGAACTTTCATAAAAAACCATTAGGATTGTTGAATGTTAATGGTTTTTATGATAAACTGTTGTCTTTTTTTGATCATGCTGTGGAAACAGGATTCATACCCCAAGCGACTCGCCATTCTATAATTTTTGCTCCAACTACTGAGCAACTACTAGATCAAATGCAAACCTATGAACCTAAACCAGATCCATTGGTTAAGCAAATAGGTGGGCAATCTTCAAATAATAGTCAGAAGCAGGATCCAGATACCACTCTCCGGTTGTAACTTTCTTTTATCTTATGGTTTTACTCTTAGCATTTTGCTTTAATTTATTGTGTGTTTAGGTTGTTAAAAAAACCCTTCTTTAATCTTTAGAAGACATTAAAGACAATGTCTGATTTAGGTTGGAGGGGGATTATAAAAAAAATAAGCATAGTTTCTCCATTAGATAGTTAGTTAGTAAAACCATTAGATGCATGGGGTATGCATAGATGACAGAGTAAAGACTTATTCTTAACTCTTGAAACGCATCTTATTAGTTGTATTTTTTTTTCTATTTCATCTTATAAAAAAACGAGGTTTGACCTAATAAATTTTTTTTTATTTAAGTGCTTTACAATGATTTTAAGAAGTATATAAGTTTGAAGCATGGATCAATTGAGTTTAGAGATTTTATAGTATGATTGAACAACTGATTGTTGAATTTAGTGATGAATTTTGAGATTGAATGAGCTGAATTTGAAAGTTCCTAACTGTGAGCTTTTGAGCCTATATGATCAATAATGATTATCTTTCTTGTGTGTGATATTCACCTATTAAGTTGTCACTCTAGAACTTGCTTTAAATATGGTTGAAATTACATATCATATGCATATTCAAAAATGATAAAGGCATTCATTTTGTTTAGCCAGAGCCAAAAAGCCAACATTGCAATTATACCATTGATAAGCCCATTTGAGCCTAATTGATTATTTATTTATTCTCAACCCATTAATATGTGTTTTAATTATATATCAACTACTTTTATTTAATTCGAAAGATTAATAGAGCATTTGAAATTTTTGTGAAATGGGCTTTTGACAAGTATGGGGGTTTATATATCATTAATTGTAAAATTGCAGAAGTTGTAAAAAAAAAGAAAAAAATATTTAAATTGTGGGTTGTTGTGATGAGATATGTCTATTCATAAGATAACCCATTTTCCAATTGCTCTATTTGCTTAGTAAATATAGCCATTCATATCACTTTTTACATTCCTTTTACCTTAGCCCCATTACAACCCTTAATAAGTCCTTTTGATTTGAATTATGCATGTGAATTAGGTAGTAGAGATTGAGATTTTTGGCAAGCTTATGGTAGTGCAATTTTTTCAGGTGAATTTAAGCGAAACACTTACCTTAAAACACTTGAGAGATTGAGAGAATGAGTTACAATTATGAATTTGGTTCATTCATTTTCAAATGAAGTTACTAGTTTATACTTTTGTTGATTCAAGAATACTATGATCTCTTTATTCTTCAATTGTGTATTTGCTTATGACTTGACACTTCTGATTTTGTTGGAAGCACTTATTAGTCACTCTTTCTTGTCCGAGGACGCCCAAGAGCTAAGTATGGGGGAATTTGATAACTACAGACAGTACCGCATTAAGAAGAATTAAAGAAGGCATTAAGGGAATTTTAATGTTCATACGGTACTGTAGCATATACGACTGTAGTAGGGGGTACTGTAGTGGTCACTGTAGTGTACTGTAAAAGTGGGCCGGTGTAGAAAATGGATTTCTACTGTAGCAGTGGGTCGGTGCAAAGTGGATTTTCACTGTAGCATTTCACTGTTCAAAATCACTGCAACACTCTTGAAAAATCACTATAGTACCCGAATTGTTCCCTATAAATAGAGGTCCTTGGCATCCTAAAATGAAGGAGGAAGGAAGAGAGAGAGAGAGAGAGCTTCTATTTTAGAGAGAAAGTTGTTATTTTTAGAATTTATTTCTTGCATTTTTTTACTTCTTGCATGCCTCCTACATGGATGGTTTTACCTCCTATATGGAAGGCCTAGGTAGTCCTCCTTTATGGATGGTATAGGTTGCCACCTACATGGAAGGTTTTACCTCCTATATGATATGCTAGATTTTCTATTTTCATGCATGTTGTAGTTGTATTTTTATGTTTTTGTAATTAATTTTTATGCAATATTTATGATGTTTGTAATTTATTTTGGTTTTTTTCTAATTTTATCATGAGCTAAATTTTCCTTTTCCTAGGGTGATAACGTAGCTTACTAATGACGGATTAAATCTTAACTTATTAAATCTAATTTTAATTTTTCCTTCATGATTGAGTTTTAATTATTGTTCTTACTGCTTTCAATTGACTGCCACCTTTTGGATGACTTTAATATGCATGTTGAGATCGGAAGGATATGCATGTGTGTGGATCCTATAATTAAAACCATAATTTGCATATGAAATAGGAATATATTCATATGGGTTGTGTAGTCTTAATGAGTTCCATAAATCTTAATGCATAATTAATTACTTAAATGCATATAGGAATATATTGGGTTAGCAATTAATTATAGAATTATTTGACCTTGGAAGAGGTTAGTAATTAAATCAGGAAACTTGACTATCAATCATGTGGAATAAATTGTACTAGAATAGATAAGTGATTCAATCCGGAATTCGTTAAGTGAAATCTAATCCCTAGGGCTTTTTCTCATATTTGTCTTAATATCACTTGTATTCATATTTCATCATTTTTATCTTGCAATCTCAATCACAACTAATCGACCGAATAAATAGAATTAAAATTACCAATTTTGGTACTTAGTGATCAATCCTCATGGGAACGATACTCTACTCACTTCTATATTACTTGATTACGACAGTGTATACTTGCATTTTCTAAATACACCATCCTACACTCGTAACAAACTTTGACTAGTTGGCCTTGTTTGATAGTAATTCACCAAAATAGACTTATTCATTATCAAGTAGCCATTTCCCTCTTTTTAGTGTTCACATAGTTGATATTTTTAGAAAAAATAGGGAAAAATAAACGTTTCCCACTTTTTGGCAAAATCACGATTTTACCCCTACAATTAATGATTTATCCAGGTAAATCATTTCTTTCTTTGTTTCCTTTGGTTTGACCAATTTTTGACCTATATAATAGGCAATTCACCATTTTATTCCATTAGGTGTTTCAATTACATAGGAGGGATATTGGTGATTGAAAATTGGGGTGTTACAATATTTATTACAATTTATTATCATTTTGTTTCTCTTATAATACTTAGCATTTCTCGAAGCTTCTTTACATTTATCTGATAAAAATTCTTTTAGAAAATATTCTCTTCTTCCCATTGTATCTACATAAGATATTAAATCTTGTCTATTTCCAAAATATTCATAGTATTTTTCATTTATTACTTCTGAAACTAATCTTGGTAATTTTTTATAAAACATTTCTAAATGAAACTTTTGTTTCTCATCTGTATCTAATCTTGCTTCATAATAATATTTTTTATATTCACATATATATTTTTCTAAATACTTTGGTTCTAAAGAACATATTTCTATTTGGTGTAAACTTAATAATGCTTTCTTTATATTTGTATCTTCTTCTGCTCCTACACTTCTTCCTACAAATTCATTTCTTAAAACTTGTTCATATTTTCTTATTAGTATTGCATAATATTCTTTTTTGTTTTCATATGGTTCTGTTACATGCCTTACTTGTTCTCTAAATTCATGACTTTTACTTTTCCACCAATTATGTACATTTCCTAAAAATGATGATTCCAATAATAAACTTACTACATTAGTTTCCGAAGATTTTCCCATTAATGCTATTAAATGTGATTTACTCCATTCCTGAATTAGGTACTTGTCTTCTTTCAAATTGTTCTAATGGTGGCGATGTATATTTCGAATTTCTTGGTGTTTTAAACTTAGCTTCAAATTCCATATAGTTTGATTCTTTTAATGGTTGTTTATGGTAATATTCAAATTCTTCATTTTCTTTTTGTATTCTTTCATTTCTTATTGCAGTACTTGATTCTTCATTATGAGGCGGTTCTGATGGTATATATATAGATATGTGTGTGTGTGTGTGTGTGTGTGTATTGTGTAGAATCCAATGGAACCATAAAAAACACAAAGTCCAACTCTACTCCTATGTTTTGTGCTTGACTGAAACATGCAACAGAAAATGAGAAGTTGTGTTTTCATGATTTCACTTGGTTAAACACTTCCTTTTTACTTATAATTCCATGATTGACCCCCAAACACTTAATAAACATGATCAATGGAAATTTGGGTAGTATAACACTTTAGGGTTTCATCATACTAATTTACAAAACCATGAAAATCAAGCCAACAAACTAATCAACAACCACAACAACAACATAGTAATCAAGAGGATCAAGGTTCTTGAGATTACCTCTTGATTCCTTCACTTCTCTCTCTAGGAATTACCCTCTCTCTCTCTCCTTTCTCTTATAATTTTGCTTGCTAAACATGATATTCAAGATGACATATAGATTAAAAGAGGTATTTAATGTCCTAAAAGGAAAAAAACACTTGAATTTCCATCAACTTACCTTGAATTTGCCTTCTTGAACTTGCTCCTCTTCTCTTGCTCTTTGTGTTTCTTGAAGCTCTCTTCTCTCTCTATTTCTTTAAATTGGCTGAAAATATGGAAGAGGAAAGGGATAAATGCTTCTTGAAGTATCTCTCCTCTTGCTTTTAATTAATATTACTTTATGGCTAATTTTACCGTGTGCATTTTACTTGACTTAGATTATTCCTTCTTGATTTAATTTGGGCCAAGTATATATATGATTTCCTCTTGCTTTCCCTTTTTTGATAGAAAATTAAGAGAAAAGGGGAAATAAATAATTGTTTATTGCTTTATTGGCAAATTACCCTTCAACTATTACATTTTATGATTTATTGTATTAAATCATGGCTTGCTCTTTTCTTCCTTGCTTTGGAAGAATTTTAACATGTTTATCGGGCCAGTATTTGTGCTCTTTTATGTTCCAATTTAGGCTTCCAGAATAATCCTTGAATGGAACCAAGTTGCACTCTTGTGTCTACACTTAGCCAAGTTGTGTGTGACTACTAATTGCATTATTTCTAACATGCCATATCCACCAAAATTCACCACTTTATTCTTTTTAATATCACAAATGTATAAAGAATATTAGTGAATAAATGTGGGATGTTACAAAAAGAAACATATAATCATGTACATGTTTTAGAAGGAGAAGGAACTATACAAGCCTTACATAGATATTGTTTAAAGTCGTTGGGATAATCATTTGAAAAATGAACTATATGTAGTGGCATATCTGTTGAATCCAATGTTTCTTGTATAGTCCTAAATTTGTTCAAAAGCATAGATTGATGGATGCTGTGTTTAATTTGTTTGAGGTAAACTCACCTGACACTGATGATCAGTATGTTACAATGATGCAGCAAATCAATATGTACCATGAACATAAAGAATTGTTTGATAAGGTTCCATGTGAAAAAATAGCCTAAAAACTACTCCCTCATAAGTATATTAATTTTTATATTTAATAGCACATATTATAATTATTAATACATACTACATGTCTTTTATTTTATTTTACAGATGAGTGGTGACTGTACTATGGCGGTTCAGTACCAGAATTGTAACAAATTGCTATACATGTTCTTAATTAAACTTCTTCTTCTTCTTCTAGTTGTGAAAGAAATTGGATCTTATTTGAGCGTATCCATATAAAAAGAAGAAATAGATTGGAGCATTAAAGGCTTAATGATTTGGTTTTCACAAACTAAAATATGAAGTTAAAATTTAGGTAATCTTAAAAGTCATGATTTATGGTTATTATATAGTTTTGTTAAATATTGATTGTAATATCCCACATTTTAAGGACTAAAAGCTTGAAATTAAGACTAATTCAAGTTGACTGCTAAGCCCTAATTTGCAAAAGTCAAATTTTGGGACTAAAAGCTTGAAATTAAGACTAACTCAAGCCGACTACTAAGCCCTAATTTGTAAAAGTCCCAAGAATGTCTAAGAGATAGAATGCCTTTTAGGAACTAATTTGGGAAGAACAATGTATAAAATTTGGTTCCAAAGAGATAAAGGAAATACTCAATTTCTTTATCTAAACACAAAAATGATATAAAGCCTAATTTTGATCTAGAAATAGAGGGAATGACGTATTAAAGAAAGAAAGAAGATAATTAAAATGAAATAAAAGAAATAATGGTAACTTAGTAAATGTTGCTATAATCAAGGGCAAAAGAGACATTTGTCATTAGATCTTGAGGTTAAAATTGGAATCCAAGATTAAGGAAGGGCTAGGATTTGTTCTTGAAAAAGTAAGAGCAATTATGAGAAGAGAAAATAGAAGACAAGAAAATTCATTAAAAAAGCCATTGAATAAAGAAGAAGGGAGACAAGAAAATTTAATCAAGTATCCAATGGATAATAAACTTCTTTGTGTACAAAGAGCTAAGAACCTTTGGGTAAAGCATTTTTTCTTCTCTCTCCCTTTAATTTTTAGTCAAGAAGGCCATGGAAGAAGAAATAAAAGCTTTTGGTCCAATCAAAACTCCTTTGGTTAAACCGATCAAACTATAAAGCAAGAAGGAAACAAACAAGGACATGTCATCATCATTTTTCTCTCACTTCTTTCAAACATTTCGGACAGCATACCCAAGGAAAGAGAAAGAAGCGTTTTAAACACATCATCCCTTCTATTAGCTTTATTGGGACATCCAAAAAGCAAGAGGAAGGAGAGAGAAACCAAATCTAGAATTTCAAAAGCTCGAGAAAGGTAAGCACATTCTCTCTAAATTTTCACCTTCTTACTCACATTTCCAGCCAAAAGTGTCCTCATAAACATTGTTCCTCTTAGTCTAAGCTTTATTTTTATGGTTTTAATTTTTTTAAGAGGAGGTGTTTTGAGGCATTTATCAAGGTTCAGAATTGTGAAATAAAGAAACAAAGCTTAGAAGAAGCAAGAAATGAGGAAGAGCTTCATTTTGAACCATATATTGTATGGTTTGGTAGGGCTTTATGGAATGGATATTTTTACCCTAATTTTCAATTACATAGTTATTCTTCTAGTCCATGGTTGTTTGGTCTTGTAAATGGTGTTAGATAAAGTTTAGAAATAAGGAATCACAAATCATTTATGTCTCAAAACACCTTCTAAGGCCACTTGGCATGACTAGGTATTGCTTCTCTTTCATTTAAAATGAAAAAAAAATAAAGCCTTGGCAAGTATTACTTTGTTCTTTACAAAAAAGAAGTCAGACTAAGGAAAACTTTAGAGCTTGTAATACAAGTGCTTATGCTTCCTTTACATTTAAAAAAAATGACACATTTTAATAAATAAAAAAATTACAAAAAGGGCTCTGAAAGCGCTTTATTGCAAAGCGCCTTCTAAGGCCTGTAGCCTTGGTAGACCTGCCAATATGTAAGGCCTTTTTTTTTTTGAAAAATCAATGGCATATTTTTTAAAAAAAAAAAATTACCATGTATGGCACTTGTTATATAAGCACGGCACAAGGTGCCATAGCCTACAACTTCCCTGGCACACCACTTTTTTTTTTAATTTTTTTTTATTTATAGGTTTTTTTAATTTTTTTTTAATTTATAGGGAAGCAATGGCACTTGTTTAGCAAGTGCCAAAGCTTCCTCTCACCTTATATGGCGCTTGTTATATAAGCACCATACAAGATGTTATAAATTTTAAAATCCCACCATTATCATCTTCTCGTGTACCTTTCAGCTTTCCATTTTTCAGAACTTCGATCTATTGGTCCACCACTTTTCCTTATCCAATGTCCCCACTCCCTCTTCTTTAGTGGCGGCAATTAAGTAGAAGCTTTCTTGGCCCCCTTCACCTTTTGTTTTTTTTTGTCTCCTCCTCATACACATTTTTTAACATTTGGTTGACACTTCTATTGTAGCACAATGCTTCCTCTCCTACATGTTTTTTTTCTTCTTTTCTCGGCCTCCTACAGAAGCTCCCTAGCTTGTAAGTGCCCTTCTTTTGGCTAGGAAGCTATTTTTTTTAAAATATAGAAACAAGCTATAGCGCTTTCAACCACCATAGTATTTTTTAAAATAAGCGCCACATATTGTGTTTTTTGTAGTAGTGATACATGCACTTCACCCATATTGTTATTGTTGTACTAATAATTGTATATATAATAATGGATAATTAGTTTTAATTTGCTGTCACTTGTTGGAATTTGTTATTTTGTATATTGTGATACCTCTAACTAGAACTGAATCTATTTGGGTGTTTGGCATATATATATATATACATATATGTTGTTTCTATACCTAATTTTGCAGAGGGCTAATCGAAAGTGACCCCCTAATTATTAAAAAAAAATTGGTCTCACATACTTCATGGTTATTCACCTATAACTGTCAAGTATTACAAAATATATCACAATTCCTCTAAATAACAATAAACTCCTTTCAAATGACTAAAATTAATGTCAAATACTTTACCATTCATCATATAAACTGTAATGTATTTTGTAATATATTTCACAGTTCTTGGTGAATAACAATTGAATATTGTTTACTATAATTAACAACCATTGACTAAGAACTATAAAATATATGACCTTATAAATGACGGTTGTATTTAAACAACTGTGAAACATATGGCCCTATATTTTATGATTGACAACATAAACTAATAATATTTAATGCTAAGATATTTTTGTAAAACCATTATATATAGGTTAAAATAACCGGAAAATATAGATAATTTTGTAGTAGTGTTTGTTGCAAGTGAATCTTAGGTCTATTTACACTATTTTTTTACCGACTCTTATGTAATTGACTTTGACTCTTGCAAGGTTGTCTTTTTAGCTAAAGGATCATCTGACAATACTGATCAATGTCAAATAGAATAATCCTTGAGCCTTAGTTTTTCTCCAAAATTTGCATTAACAAATGAGATCGAATGGCATCAGACCTTGCTCGTATGACATCATTGCAGATGGTATCAAAGGTATCAAGCCCAATTTTTTGTAATGAAAACACACAAAAGAAAAATAATAATTGAATGTAATAAGTGACTTTGTGGGTATATCAACAACCTTCATATACTATGCAAATATGGCATTAAATATTGTATTGAGGTTATCTTGTGACTGATAGGGGAAGTACCGAAATACATACAACCCTTCAGCAAATATATTTATCTAAACTAATATTGAAACTTGCCCAAACTCTATCCTCACATATTGTGCAATATATCGTGGGTAAAATTTGGGAGTTTTTTTTTTTGTAATTCTCTAGCTATAATTTATGTAATTTTACTGACATGTAGTGCTATGATCATCCCAGTAAACTATATAACAAATAAACGAAAATAGAGATAAATCTATTGAACATATGTATATATACATATATATGTACACACATATATACGCGCGCGCATAGGCATATATGTAGCCATCTTTCTGTCATAGCCATTGATGATGATTTAGGCAGGCAGGCATATATACGTTGTGCGCACACATATACATATATGTAGCCGCCGTTCTGTCATAGAAATTGATGATGATATAGGCAGGCAGGCATGCATATATACGTGTGTGCACAAACATACACATATATGTAGCCACCGTTCTGTCATAGCTATTGATGATGATATAGGAAGGCAGGCATGTATATATACGTGTGTGAGTGATGACCAAATGGAATTGTTGCTATGAGATTTAGAAAGAGATTTGGATTGGATTTAAATTGCTATGTTGAATATATCAATGAAAGGATTTTTACCATTTCTTTCCATCTAATTAAGTTAAATATGTGGGATTTCACACTCTTTTCAATGAAATAACGATTGAAACTGGTTAGATAAATAAATTAAGTCAATAAGATTTAATTTTTATAAAGATGGAAGGGTATTAGGGCCACTCATGAATTCTCTCATAAATATAACTCACAGGTGTTAGTTTCCCTATAAAAGCCTTTTAGGCACACTATTAATACGAGAGAATCTAAACAGAGAGCATTCCAAAAACTTATATGTAAGCAAAAGGATAAGCATTCCTGTGCATTTTTTTATGTAACAATATTAAACTGATTTAGGAATTTTGTAGATGACAAGAATAAAAAAATAGATTAGCATGAAAACAAATTATATCTTACCATGATCAGAAAGTAGTTCAATGCTTTTGCACGAGATTTTCAACAATTAAAGGTATGCGTTTATGTTTGGATCGATGGTTAGGATATCTTGGACAACTGGAGGGATTGTTACGTTGTAATCCGTGATTGGTCTATACGGGCAATTGGGCCTATCCATATTTGATTTTAAATGATGAGCCCATTGAGCCTGATGTTTGATTACATGTTTCCAATGTCTAGATACTCATGCTATCAGCCCTATTTGCATATAAAAGTATAAAAATGAAATACTATAATTAAAAAAAAAAGAAAAAAAAACAGAAGTAAAAGTATACAGGATGTATTATTTAGGAGCTAGATTCAAGAACGTCATCCATTTGCTTCGTTCCAGCACAAATAATTGTCACATCATATTAGTAAATTGAGAAATATGTTTTATTTGTCCAACTTTAAACATAACAAATATTCTTTTCCCCTAAAATTTTAAACATGTTAAGGTTTTTTATTTGAAAAAAATTGTTATTGTTATAAAAATAATTGGGCCTTCACTAGTCACTTCCTTTTTTCAAGCCGATTGGAATATTGTGGGACCTTCAATACATAATTTTGTGAAAGGGGTATTTGCGGGGACAGATTCGGTGGTTGAAGCTAGTAAAACTCTCATTTTTCTTATTCCTAGCTAAAAGGGATAATCTTGAGATGGTTGGGCATTTTAGACTTATTTCCTTGTGTACTGTTCACTAAAATGTGTCGCTAAGCTTATAACAGCTCAGCTCAAGGGTATTATAAATGGCTTGATATCTCCCGTTGAAGCCAGTTTCGATAAAGATAGTAATATTGAGGATAATATCATTATGGGTCATGAGATTATAAGAATTATGGAAAAAAAATGTCCAGGAGCAGCATAAGAGTTATGGCTTTGAAGAATGATTTAGGGAAAGCCTATGATTGACTTAGATGGGATTTTTTGAAGCAAGTTCTTCTTGATGCAGGCTTAGAAGAAAATTTTGTGCAACTCATTATGAATTGTGTTACTTTCATCATTTATAATGTTCTATGGAATGACAAGAATACTGAATTTTTTGAACCACAGACAGGACTTCGGCAAGGAGATACTATCTCTCCTTTTTTGTTTATGATATACATGGATCTCTTATCTCATGTTATATGACATGCAATTAACTCTTATGAATGGAAGCCTATTCTTGTCTCTCATTCTGGCCCTACTGTGGCCTATCTAATATTTGCCGACGGCCTGCTTGTATTTGGAGAGGCAACTCCAGATCGAGCGTTTTGGATGGTGAAATCTCTTAACATTTTCTGTAGAGCTTCAGGTGAAAAGTTTAATCATGTTAAATCATCTCTTTACTTTTCTCCATGAGTTCCTGCATCTAGGAGGAAAAGAATACAAGAGACTACAAAAATGAGAATCAGTTCTGAGATAGGTAGGTACCTTAGCTTTCCACTCTTTAGAAGGAACAAGCCTAAGGATACTTTTCAGTACATAGTTGATAGAGTGACTGTAAAGCTTGCGGCCTGGAAAGCTAATAGCTTATCAATGCCGGGTAGAATAATAACGTTGGAAAAATCGGTGCAGAGTATAATTCCACTATACCCCATGCAAGTTTCCAACATACCGAAGATTATTGCAGTGAGATTGAGAAAATACAGCGTAATTTCATTTGGGGCACTACAAATGCTATTGGTTGGGATCAAATAACTTTGCCTAAAAACTATGGAGGTCTCGGTTTCAAATGATTTGCTTCTGTCAATCATGCTTGTGGAGCCAAGTTGGCTTGGAAACTTCTTTCCAGTTCTAACGGACTATGGGCAGATATGTTGTGGCACAAATACATGAAGAGAGGAAGAAAATTTGCTAAAGGCTCATGCATCAAATTCTTCCTTGTGGAAATTCATTTGCCATCAAAAGGATATTGTGTAGAAATTATCTACAATGTGTACTAGACCTCTCACCTTGGAGGAACAAAATAGTTCAACAACTGAATGGGTTGTTTAAGGAAATAATTGGGACAAACTAGGCTGGCAAATGTTGTGTCTAGTTAGGTTATCCAACACCTGATTACTGTGCTGCCACCTTTGTCATCAGCTGGAGAAGATATGAGGATCTAGAATGCTACTATTGATGGTTGTTTTACTTTAACAACAACAACAACAACAATAATGCCTTTATCCCACTAGGTGGGGTCGGCTATATGGATCGCACAACGCCATTGTGCTCTGTCAAAAACCATAGATTTCGATATGTTATTAATTAGAAGGTCTCTTTCTATGACCTCATTAAGTGTTCGTTTCGGCCTTCCTCGACCTTGTCTAATAGGACTCCATTCTGCTTGATCCACCCTTCTCACCGGAGCATTCAAAGGCCTACGCTGAACATGTCCAAACCACTTCAAATGATTTTCTACCATTTTTTCTTCAATAGGGGTCACTCTCACTCGTTCACGTATATGAATATTACGAATCTTATCTTTTCTTGTATGACCACTCATCCATCTCAACATCCTCATCTCAACGACTCCCATTTTATGCTCATGTTGTCCCTTTAAAGCCCAACATTCACTACCATGTAGCATTGCTGGTCTTATAGCAATGCGATAAAACTTTCCTTTTACCTTATTAGGTACTTTATGATCACAGATAACTCCAGTAGCTTTTCTCCATTTATCCATTTTACTTTAAAAGGTGCATATTTTTTAATTGAGCAAAATCCTCCAAATCTAGCTCCGTTTACAAAACAATCCAAAAGTAGAAGGAAGCGAAACGTGGAAAGTATTCAATAACAGATTGCCAACCAACTCTTGGAGAAGTCAATGGTCTTCAGTGTCTTCTGTGTGTTCTCATTGTGATCCTGTTGTGCAAGATGTGTTACATGTATGTAAATTCTGGGAAAACAGAGTAGGGGTACCAGCGCTTTCATCCCCAATCACATAGACTTCTCTACTTCTGCTGGCATTTGCAGTCTTTCCCTTCGTTAGAATCAACCCTATTGTTTCTTAGTAAACAGGGATCATTCAGTAATGACCTAGTCTTTCGCGAGACTTCTGGTTGACTTCTTTTGTTAGGTCATAAACTATGAATTTTTAACTTATCCCTATACATTTCCATCTCCCTAGTTCATTGAAAAAAACAAACATAGCGTAATATAATTCCTTCATGCTGAAACAGGGCTAATTGAAACATCACATAAGGGAAATTTTCATTAAATTTTCAATACACCATACATTGTCCTCTAGATGCCTTAGTCTAATTTAACATATGGTTTCATTCAAAACAACAAGCATTCTTTAATCAAACTTTTCAAATATTAAACCTTACTTTTCATTCCACTGTTTCTAAACACTACCTAGAGGTCTTTGGTCATTAGCATAGGTGGTGATGTAGACTTAGAGAGCAAGTTTGTCAATTTGTAAAGTTTAGTCGAGACGCTATTACTTGAATATCAATGCAGCTAAAGTCTGTTGAATTCATTATTTTTCTATTTATTTTGTAATTTTTGTTTTTTTAAATAAAGCCATTAGCTAGGAGCCATTAATTAGTGTTTTAGGTGTCATTTAATAATTAATGACATATTAGGATTTATTATTATTATTAGGTTATTATTATTTTAATTTAAAAGCCCATAATATCAACTCCATGAATCAAATTTTCTTTTATGATCTGATTCTATATTCCTATAATCAAATTGTTATTCATGTTTTGATTTAGCTCATTTTAAAATATCTTTTTTATCAATTGAACCTTATCAATAAATTAGATTATTTTAAATAATCTAATATCCTTTCATATCCTTAAATATATATTATTCCCAATATCCTTTATTAAATAATCCATTATTTTTTAAACCCATTAACCCAATTAGATTATTTAAATAATCTAATTGAAATATTCTTAATATTTTTGGATATCCTTAATCATATCTATCATTATCTTTCATTATCTTTTTGGGCTATGTAGATTAAAATATTATTTTTAGAAGCATTCTAGTGAGTTAAGAATTCTATTTTAAGTTAGTTTATTGGGTTATAAATATCCCTTCTATGTACGCTATTTGATGAAGAAGTTCAATTATGGAGTTATGGATAATAATTATATTTCTTTTAACAATTAATATGAATAATAATTTCTTTTAACAAGTATTCATACTTGTCAGTTATATATTCTTGATAGAATATTGAATGGCGCAAGAGCTTGATCGACTCTTATATATTATATTTGGATCGAGTTCTTAGGCCGTGTTTCTTTTGGGTGCTGGGTTTCACATACTTGGTGTTTTGTGGAATGAGTGTTTACAGGATTCTTAGTTTCTAGATCAATTTTGTTTCCCTTTATTTGTTATTAAGTCACTTCTGTGATACCTCATTCCTTTTAACTATGGTAGAGTACAAATGAGTAGTGAAACGACTCGGGAGACTAGGATTTGAACCTGGACTACCCAACTTCCAAAAATACTTATAAATTCCCCTGCCCTAACTCAAGATTTGAACCTAAAGTTGAGAGGATGATAAAATTTTCTATAATTATTTTCATAAAATTTCACTAACTCATTAAGACTCACCGATTTTTCCTTTTATTATTATTTATCAGAGTTTGAGAACATACCTCTGCCGACTTATATAATTCATCCCATATACATATTTCATTAGCGTAGGAAGCAAAACTGCTAACTTCTACCATTCATTCATTTGGTTATCTTTACAACATATAAACCATCTACTTCATATACAAAACTCTTAGAGTATTCTCGAAATACACAAAAGGCACAAAAGAACTTAAACAATCGTAAGTACATCCTGCAGCCGCTCAGCCCCAACTCATCACTATTTACCTTTTCTTTGCCCCGCGAGCTTCCTCCCTGAACTAGAGATGGGTTTTTGGGAGAAAAAGGGGTGAGATTCAAAGGAATCTCAGTAGTAACACATGCTAATCATATAAAGATAACATACAAAGCATTCTTTACACTCATCCATCGACAAAATTATCATAACATCATTTAGTACATTTAATGCAATCCATAAACTACCGTAGTGCTATGCGAGTTACTTGGCCCTGAGGGGTACCGCTCGTGCAAATATGAACATTATAGCTTGAGTGTCAACCCGCGTAAAGATAGACCCCAGGTGATCACTCTGCATAATCAAAACATGTTAGACATTTTGTGATGATTTTAAACAACACACAAAGCATGTTATGTCATATGAAGACGAGTTACTACCTGGTTGCTCTTCTTTAGCAACTTTTTCTCGCTTGTTCAAGCTCGGGTAAGTTCTGCGTCCTGGATGGTTGTCAAGTCCTGAAATCTTCAAATATACCCTAAATGAGTCATTACTCATTCATGTACAATTCCAAACTCATCACATTTGTAAACTTACCCTAAAAGTGCGATTTCTTTAAATTTCTCTCTCCTGGAAGTTTTTTTCTCTCTCTCTTTCTCCAACTATTGATTCAGTTGAATATCAATGGGTTCAAGAGTAGGGAAGTGAGGAGAAGAGGTTATGGAGGGATTAGGTAGCTTAAGACACAAGGTACAAGCCTCTTACCTTGAGTTTTGATGATCCCTAGCTTCTCCTTCTCTCCTTCGTTCTTTACATTCTCAGCCCTTGCTCTTACTCTTTCTGATCCAATTTGATCATGAAATGACCTGAGGAGATGAGGAATGAATGATATAATTAAAGGGTTAATTGGTTTAACACATGTGGCATACTCCCATTGGTCTACAAATGTCAATTCTCTTTAATTAATTATATTTCCCCCTTTCTCTTTATGGTTCAGCTGAAATTAGCATGAGAATTATAAGGGAAATCTGAATCTCCAACATCCCATTGTGCCATCTTTTAACCTGTTGACCAAGTGGTTGACTATTTGACCACACTTGACAATAATTCACCAAAATTGGTTTATTACTGACCAAGTAGTCGTTTTACTCTTTTTAATTCCCATTTAACTCAAGTTATTAGGAATATTAGGGAAAAATAATTATTTCCTACTTTATGGCAAAATTACCATTTTGCCCCTAAATTTCATGATTTACTGAAATAAATCAATTTTCATCTTTTCTTTGGCTTAACCCCATTTTGACACTTAAATGACGTCATTATTCATGTCATTTAATTTCTTAAATTTTGGTTACAATAATAGGCCTTTAGTGGTACGTCAAGGGCCTTATTCGGCCAAATTACGTGTAACCGGTGATTGAAATATTTTCCATAAATTCATACACACCACATTTCACCATTTTTATTCCACTAAATATCCCAAATTCACATGCAAAAAGTATTGGTGAAAAGTGGGGTATTACAACTTTCATATCTAACCTTTCTATAATTTTTAGATTTTCTAGGATAGGTTCTTATTGGATCCACATCAGATTGGTACTAGAGCTAGTCGCTATCTTTTTGTTCCTTTGATTTCTTCTTTGGTTGACAACTTTGCTTGTTTTAAAGTTAGTGGGTGTGACTTCTAAGTTTAATTTTTGAGTTTTTTAGGACAGATTCCTATTGGGTTCACATTATATTGGTATCATGTTTCTATATCGCTAAGGTATTCAAATTCATGCTTGTAAAACAGTGAAAAAAAGAGGCATAAAAGACGTTGAAAAAAGGGCCAAAAATAGTACAAAAAAATATGACAAAAAATAGAAAAAAATGTTAATTGAGAGTGAGAGCTTCCAATTTTTTTCCCAGTAGGTTTATTTCACTTTTGTAGGTGCAATAAGAGATCGGTAATTTGATCACTATGTCTAGGTCATACCTTGAAGACCTGTAAGAGTCAAGGATGACTTTTTTTCAAGAGAGGGAGAATGATACAAACCTAGAGGGCAATTCTGTCAATTTGTAGGAGTCTAGTTGAGAAGCTATTACTTAAGGACCAATGCAGCTAGAGTATGTTGAAGTCATTATTTTTTTCTATTTATTTGGTAATTTTCATTTTTTTAATACGGTTATGAGCCAAGAGTCATTATTAGTGCTTTATGTACCATTTAATTATTAATGACATATTAGGATTTATTATTATTATTATTATTATGATTTATTATTATTTTAATTTAAAAGCCCATAATATCAACTCTATAAATCAGATTTTCTTTTATGATCTGATTCTATATTCCTATAATCAGATTGTCATCTATGATCTGATTTAGCCTATTTTAGAATATCTTTTTTTTATCTATTGAGCCTTATTAGTAAATTAGATTATTTTAAATAATCTAATATCCTTTCATATCCTTAAATATATTTATCCTTTATTAAATAATCCATTATTTTTTTAAACAACCCAATTAGGTTATTCTATTAGATCCTATGTTTTGATGATAAAAAATGAGGATAATAAATAATTTATGTTAAAACAAATGGTTTTTGAATATTTTGATAAGTGCGTTTAAGTGTGCAGATCACAATGTAAGAATCTAACTCTAGGGGAAGCATATGCCATGTTCAGTAAAGGATAACTAGAGTGATGGAGTTGGAAATATGCCTGAGAAGTCTTTGCCAGTTTTTGAAAGGGATTTCTCGAGTGATAGGTCCTGATTACTCAAGTAATCACTCGAGTGATAAGGTAAGAACACAAAGGTAAACTCTACCAGATTTTTCAATGGATTACTTGAGTGATAGATATGGTTCACTCGAGTGATGCACTATGCAATGTGTGTTTCATCTAATCAAGAGTCTCTGCCAAAATTTAAAGGGGATCACTCTAGTTATTGGCTTTTATTACTCGAGTGATATGCTAAAAAACCATTTCCAAACTCACTGCCAGTTTTTTGAAGGGATCACTCGAGTGATGACCCATGATTACTTGAGTGATAAGGTTCAAATTACATGAAAATCATTTGTTGTTGCTGATTTATTATCTATATAATTAACTCTTCATTGTATTAGTACTCTAAGTATATTTTCAAGAAAATAACAAAGAGATCATGCAACAATAAGAAAGACAAGTTACCAAGAGAAGGGAGTATAACGTCCAACAGCTAGTTTTTCAAATGATGAAAACAATCAAATAAGGTTGTCCTACCCTAACAGATTTGTTGAATTGCTACCAATGACTATATCTATTCATTTATAAATAATGAAGCATTCAACGAAGGAAAACAAAAACGCATAACACTTGAACATACATTGCTCAATACGATCTTAGTGTTTTGTCTTTCACATTTATTCCTTGTACTTTAGTGATTACATATTAGCTCTGTGAGAGAGATTTCTTTTCAAACTAAATCTTTTTTCATAGAGAGAACTTAAGGTTGTGGAATCTTAAGTTGGGATTTGAGATTACCTTGAGTAAGGGAGAGTGAGTGTCTAGGAAGGAGCTTGCATTATACTATGGTGCCATGAACCCACTGAATCTTGGAAGTTATAATGAAAAGCTCAAAAGGATTTATGAGGACTGGATGTAGGTCAAAGTGGTTATGACTGAACCAATATAAACACCGTGTGTACACTTTGGTGATTTCTTTCCTTACTGCCAAACTTTATTTTAGATTGCTGAATTTTTATTAAGTATCCAGTTAAATTACAATCACCCAATTCACCCCTTCTTGAGTGATAAGCTTGCACTAACATTTGGTATTAGAGCCTAGGTCTTCTTGTTCAGGTATAACAACCTAAGAAGGATCCAATGGCAAGCATGGGTGAAGGAATTCTTCATGATGGAGCTTTTATTACCATACCACAAGGTTTCAATAGAATATGGTTTAGGGGATGTAATCGAAACTAGTAATTATGTGGCTATAAAGATCGTAGAAGAGCGTAAAGTTCCCAAGTCACCCCCAAAATTTGATGACAATGACAAAAGGCTCGTAACTCTCAACAGTAAGGTAATTCTGATGATTCAAAGTGCCTTGAGTCAAAAAGAATACTTTAGAATTTGTACACTTCAAACTGCTAAGGAGATGTGGCATGCCCTGGAAGTTGTTCATGAAGGAACATCAAGAATTAAAGAAAATCAAATCAATACTCTGGTTACAGAGTTTGATCTGCTTTGTATGAGGGAAGGTGAGTCAATAGCTGAATCTGAATTTAGATATACTCATCTTGTGAATCAACTTGCAGCACTTGGGAAAAATCTATAATCAGAATACCCAAGTACAAAAAATATTAAACATACTCTCCAAAGAATGGGACGCAAAAGTTACAGCGATTGAAGAAGCAAAAGGTGAATCGATGAAATCAGTAGCATCTCTATTTGGAAGTCTTTCAGAATATGAAAGCAAATTAAAATTCAAACGAAAACTGGAAGAAGTTGGTGACAATAAGAAGAGAAGTCTTGCACTAAACGTGACTAAAGTAAAAAAGTCAAGAAGAAGAAGAAGAGTTTGATGATGATGAAATGAGCCTGATAATAAGAAGATTCAAGAAATTTTATAAAGGTTAAGGCTTTAGAAACTAAGAAAAAGGAGGAATGAGCGGCATAAGGGAATCCAAGGAGATCATCTACTATGAATGTAGTAAACCTGGACATATCAAATCAGAATGCCTATAACTATTATAGAAAAACAAATAAAAGAGAAAGAGTAAATCTTTCAATAAAAAGAAGGCGTTCGTTTCTGCAATATGGGGGGATAGTTCCTCAGATGAAGAAAGTGATGATGAAGAGATAGCCAACATACGTTTGGTTGCTCAAGAGGAAATAAAAGAAATAAGTGATTCTAACCCTACTTATGATGAATTACATGATGAATATAATGATTTATATTCTGAATTTATCAAAATAGTTAAAGAACTTATTTCATTCAAAAAGAAAAACAAATTACTTGAAGAAAAAGTTAAAGAGTCTTTAGAATGCAAAAATTGTTTCTCTTTGGAAAAGAAAAATATGGATCTTAAACGCTTGAAAAGTTTACAAAATAAATTGAAGTGTTAAATATCATCTTAAAGACACAACGTTTTGTGAACGATAAGTCTGGTATTGGTTATGATCCAAAATTAGAAAAAACGGAAGATAAGAAGCCAACAGAAGGAAAAACATATCTAAATTATTTTAGACATTCTGTGCATACATCTAATCATTTTGCTCATTGCAATTATTACAATAGGAAAGGATATTATACTTCTTCATGCATTCATAAAAAGAAAGGAACTATAGTCACCTATAAATGGATACCGAAGGATTTGTATATTCAGAAAGTTATATGTACTAACTAAAAGGGAACAAAAAGATATGGGTACCAAAAACTTAACCATCATTTATTGCATGTATGTTTTAGAGCATCCAAAGCCAACAAATGGTACATAGATAGCAGATGCTCCAGGCATATGACTAGTGATCCTGAGAATTTTACTACATTAGAACCAGAAGAAGGTAGTAAGGTAAAATTTGGAGGAAATCAAATCGGAAGGGTAGCAGGACTTGGTGAAATCAAAAGCAATAAAGGTATACAAGTTAAAGACGTATATTACATTGAAGGCTTGTGTCACAATCTGCTAAGTGGGAGTCAAAGCACAAATAAAGATAACTGGGTGATATTTGACTCAGAAGAATGTTTGATTGTAAGCAAGAAAGATCTGCATATTGAAAAGAAAGATTTGAAAGCAAGACTTAGAGTAATTCATATACCAAGAGCATGCATCAAATCCATTTGATGCAGTACATGTATCAAATATTTTAGAAATACAGTGCATGCATCAAATCCATTTGAATAATGTAATTATTGCAATAGAAAAGGTCATTACTCTTAATCCTATAATTTTCAAAAAGGTAACACCATCGATACATATAAATGGGTTCTGAAAGGGACACATATACCAAGAGAAATTCATACAAACCATGAAGGACCTAAGAAAGTATGGGTACCTAAAACTCAATGATATTACTCTAAGTATGTCTTAAAGCATCATGGGCAAATAAATGGCACATTGATAGTGGATGCTTGAGACACATGACTGGTGACAAAGAACAATTTACCACATTGGAATCTAAAGATGGAGGAAAGGTAGCCTTTGGAGGAAACCAACACTATTGCAAAAACCACTTTTAAGACCGGTTAAAAATGGATTTTTAGACTGGTTCTGGATCAGGTCTTGATGCAGCCGGTCTAAAAAGTATCTAACTTTTTAGACCGGTTAAAAAACCGGTCCAAAATATAAACTTTTAAGACCGGTTGTATCACAACCGGTCTTAAATTCTGACAAACAAGACCGTTAAAAGGAAATTTCAGGTTTAAAATATACTTTTAAGACCGGTTTCTCTGAGAACCGGTCTTAAAAGTATAGGATTTTAAGAACGGTTCAGAAAAAAAACCGGTCTTAAAGTTATATTTAAGACCGGTTATTATGAAAACCGGTCTTAAAAGTGTTTGTTATTTAAGACCGGTTCTTATGGATATCAATTTAAGACCGGTTATCTTGAGAACCGGTCTTAAAGATTATAATTTTAAGACCAGTTCTCATTTTAACCGGTCTTAAATATTACTTTAAGATCGGTTCTTATGAGAACCGGTCTAATTTTTTTTTTAGTTTTATTTGTTTCAATCTACCCAAGCCACCATATTAAACGAAAATCCCCTCTCCACATACACAAGCAACAACACATGTATATATATATATATATATATATATATATATATATATATATATATATATATATATATATATATATATATATTCCAATCAGAAGCAGTGACAACAATATTTTTATTTCCAGAAATACTTGGTATTTCTTAGAATCAATTCAGCCTAAGGCATCATGTTATCCTATATATGCAAACTTGCTCCAAATTTAGAATCATGAAACCTAAAATCCTTATCAGTTCCCCTTTCCCTCTTTTGTTAAATATGACTTTAGTTATCCTAATTGGTATGAAGCTATAAATGTCATTCTCTTCAAGGCAACAACACTTGGCCCTTACAACCCTCCACCCTCAACAATCACAGAATCAACATTATGAATAAAAATCATTCAAAACAAACACATTCAATTCCAATGACCACCAATAACACATGATCAACTTATTCAATTCTCAGCAACAATACAATATTAACAATTTATAATCATCAGGCATTTTGAACCACAATGAACCACAACATAACAATGATAGCAGGAAAATCTCAACATTGTGTGCACTTTCAATCCCAAAGCTTATAAAGAAAAGTAGGAGAAGAAATATTTCTCATTATATGGAAAAAATTCCTAAGCTTTATAGAGAAATGAAAAAAATTGAAGAAAATTTACAATAGTATCCCATGCCTGTATCGACAGCTAACTAGTATCATGAATATCCAAGAAATTGTCCTGATCAGAGATATAAACCAAGTTAGGTATATATGAAAACTATAAGTATTATTAGAACAATATAGGATCTTATTCAAAAACTTACTAATCTTGTAAAAGCTCATAGATGAATTCAGCACAACAATTGCAGATGACATCAATATCTTCTTCAGGAAAGGGATCAACAAGATCAAACATCTGTATGTGTAATACCGAAGCCAAACAAAACATTAACTTACTAACTTAAAAACAATAAAGTAATACAAAATTTTTGAAATATACATTTATTACCTCCTTGGTAAAATCAGTCTTGCCTAGGTTGATAATATAGTAAATTTGCCTCAAAATATAAAGACCACATAAGTTGGAGCCCAGTGGTTGCCTACGGGTCTGAAAAAGAACATGATATCATCCAAGCAAGCATAAAAGCATATCCTATGGAACACATCTTAAAGAAAACAAATATGTACTAACCTTTGGCGTGATCCATGTAGGGTCTTTCAAGTCACGAACATGCCTACCGTATTTAGCGTGTAGGAATGTCCGCATAGCCCTATCATCAAAATCACAAAGATTACTTATTCTGCACATAAACTTTACACACAAAAGGTAATAAAGCAAGAAAACTTACGAGTTCATGGTCTTCTTTAAGTCACTCCCCAGTTTGAAGTGGAGGGAGCATTGGAGGATGACTGTGTAACTAGCCTTACACAGAATAACAAATTGCCAATGATCCCTTAAAAAAGAGACGAATGTTAAGCAAATATAAAGAATTATATGTGTTTTGGAATATAAATTTGATGTTTCTTACCCATGCACATAAGGAACTAAGAAACAGGCAGTTTATGTTTCACTGAGCCTCTCTGATAAATATCTATGTCTAAGCAGTAGTGGTCCCTTTCTCTTGGACTTGAATTGGGCACATGAATCCAAATTTATCGCTTAGGCCAGAGGAGACCAACCTACGATGCATGTACCTACAAAAATGTAAGTACACAAATTAAAGTTAAATAGAGTAATTTTTAAGATATTTACTTCCAATTGAAGAAGATACTTACATAAAAAATAGTTGGACAATCCCAACCATAAGATATTGTCTAGGAGCGACTAGGGACATTAAATCTTCCCTATCAAGATAGCATATCACCCCTGGCTTCCCAACAACTGAATTCGTAGGCCAACTTCATGTTCGGAAGGATGTATCGTATGCTATCAGAATCACTTACTGCATCACATTCAATGGAGGCTGTGAAACTTCATGAGGGAAGGGAGCTGGACTTGGGGCTCTGATCGGGGAATCCGCAGCTCGAACAGAAACAAGATTTTTTGGCCATGATGTGAATATACCAAAGACATCACTCACAATCTTGAACTCCTTATAAGGGATAGGGATAAGTGCGTCTGCGATGATAACCTCCTCAACTGACACCCTGACTTGATCATCTGTCATCTGTTGGTGGTGAACAGCTGATCCTAGGTTGTGCACACTCCCCCGTGCAACTAACCGTCTCAGAGGATCCTCAACAAATATGTCACAAGGCTCGCCAATACCCTTTCCAGGACCCTCTAAAGACTGTCCAATATTGCAACAACTCCCTTTGGTACTCTGCTTATTACGATCGAGCGACTATACTTGGGCAGGAATGGTATCTTATCTTATGATCACCATGGCATATACTTCCTCCTTCATCTTGCTTAACCGGGCATCCAATAGTGCATCAAATGATGCTTCTACCTTAGCCTTGGCTTCTGCCCTCGCAGTGGCTAACACACGCTTCAATTCGTCTATCGTCACCACGTTGGAGGAGGAATTACGTGAGGAGGATCCAAAGCAATCCTTTATACCCACCCCTCCTCCAGATCCCCTGACACAACCTGGATGCTCACGTTTTCTAGTAGCAACCGTGAGAATGTCATTCCTCCCCTCCGGCTTGAAGGATCCCTCGGTTTTCTTTTTTTGAAGTTCCTCTTGTGAGATATACAAATAACACACATGAGTAATGAAACATGTTTACCGAGACTTAAAACAACAATACTTATAATTTTTCACCGACTATACGAGACTGTTCACTCGTATAGGATCCACCACTCTTTCGATGAGCATGCAACCATAACTCTTCGTACCGTATTGGAGATGGTAGAGATATCAGAACAGAAGGATCAGATTGAGATACTTCTTCCAATCTCCTCTGTTTCACAACCAACAAGTCTTTCTCAGCCTTTGTGTATCCCCCACATGACATTGTGTGGGGGCAATTATTCTTCCTGCCACTTTCTTATGCCTTTTGCCTTCTTTCCTGCGAATAAGAAATGGGAAAAAAGGTTTCAAACAGTCAAGAAAAAATGATAAGTAAATAAAGTATAAAATAAGTAAACTCACCAAAGCCTCTGGAGTAGTCCGAAGCCTAAAAAACTCATGCCATGTCGCTTCATCGATATATGAATACTTGCTGCAAGGAGTAGGATGAGGCTTACCAGCTGGCACCTCGATATGCACGTAATTGTTGGTCAAATTCGTCTTAAACTTCCTCCAGTATTCACAACAATATGTCATAGTCTTGTTATACAAGATCTCACTCTGAGGAACATCGTAAGTGAGTTGTTATTCATGAATCAAAGGAGTTAGTGACAATAATAAAACAAATTTGATAATCATTACATACAGAGGGAACTTTATACCTGAATAGTATCTCAAATATGCTACTTAACTTTTTTGTCAACATTCCTCCGCTCCTCTATCAATATGCTAGGCTTATTCTGTGCGAGGAGGCTGACAAAAATCCTATATCGGCTTGCATTGGGTCTGATCAGTTTCCAATATTGATCGAACTGAATCGGTATCTTCTCATCGGCTGACCGACTCAGGGAAACATCCCTCAACCGTATGGCCATCCTGCCCCTCCATCCGGGATGGTGACTCGGCTCACCTTCACTCTGTCTCTAATTGACACTATGAGGCTCACTATGCTGAACACTAGGTGACACCTGATCCTCTACTGTGTGATGCACCGGGTCCGTCATTGTACTGTTCAGACAAATTGTTAAGTTAGTAAATTATAAAATAACTACATATATAATCTGCATATAACTTATAATGATATTTACTTTAAATAGATAGCTAACTTTTAAATTAGATTTATAGAGAGATATCGTCCTATATCCCTTCACGATGATCATTTCTTGTGCCGTATTCATTATCAGCTTCATCTTCTTCGTTCAATGCAGGAAGACCACTGGAAAAAGGAGTCTCAACAAGATCATAATTTAAACAACTTTCCTCTTCAATATAAATGACCCTTTTTCCTTGGAGAGCTACATACCACATTTTATTTTCCTGATCAGTAATATAGAACACTTGTTTTGCTTGATCTGCCATAATGAAAGGTTCATCTCCAAAACTTTTGTTGTTCAGATCAACTAATGTAAACCCTAACTTATCGATCTTCACACCATTATTGACATCAACCCACTTACATTTGAAAATGAGAAATTTAATTTTAACATAGTCAACCACCCAAATCTCGTCAATAACCCCATAATAAGGTATGGATGCCAATATAGGGTTCTTATCTTTTGAACCAGAGAAGTGCATAGATTTAGCCACTAACATAACACTACTGTTCTGGACAGTGCTCCTATCATCCGGGGACTTCATGTAAAAGGTATAACCATTGATCACAAATGAAGTCCAACTTATGACATCAAACTCAGGACCACGTGATAGCCATTTAATTATATCAGAAACACATTCTTCTCTGTCAACCTTGTGTTTAAACCAATGTGCAAAAGTTCTGGTATGCTCCCTAATTAACCTTTATTTAGTCATTTGACTGTTTTCTTTCCATACAATTTCTTTATGAGCATTTATGTAATCTTGAACTGCATCAACATTATTCAAAATGTAAAAGTAGACTTGTTGTAAATGATCAGGATCCACACTTTTGACTGTAGCCCCGTGCCTAACCCCTACATTTGACAAATAATGTTAACAAAATTCCATGGCTTCTTTAGAAACATATTTATGAACAATAGATGCTTCAGGCCGGTTAGGGTTCTTCACATATCCTTTTAGGATTTTCATAGTTCTTTCAATTGGGTACATCCATAGAAAATAGATAGGCCCATACAATTTTATCTCCCTCACTAGATGAACAACTAGATGTACCATGATGTCAAAAAAGGAAGGAAGAAAAAGCTTCTCTAGCTGGCACAAGATCAGGTATCATTCATTTTCCAATTCCTCCAATCTTTCTATCTCAACGACTTTACTTCAAATCGCATTGAAGAAGAAACAAAGTCTGGTCAATATGTGTTAAAGATCATATTCAAAAATGCCTCGAATAGTCACTGGGAGTAGTTGTTGCATCAAGACATGACAATCATAAGACTTCAATCCTAGTAACTTCAAGTCTTTCATTGACACAAGCTTCTTAAAATTTGAAGAATACCCTGAGGGAACTTTGATACCATGTAAACACTCACAAAAACTTCTTTTCTCATCCTTCGACAAAGTATGAGAAGCTGGAGGACAAAAAGTTCTCTTACTATATGGCCTCAGATGTAAGTCTACCCGTATTCCCATTTCTTGCAAATTTAATCTTGCCTTAACACCATCCTTAGAACTACCTTATATGTTGAGTAGTATCCCAAGAATACTATCACACATGTTTTTCTCCATATGCATGAAATCAATACAGTGTTTCACATCAAGATTTTGCCAATATGGAAGGTTAAAGAAAACAGACCTCTTTTTCCATATTTTTTTTATTTCGACTCTTCAAAGCCTTACCGAAGATGACATTGATATTTTTCACCTTTTCATACACTTTCTCCCCATTCAATATCTCTGGAGCATCTTCAAACTCTTAGCCACAAAAAAAGGCCTTCTTTAATCTGACATATGGGTGGCCCCGTCTAAGGAATATCCTATGACCAAGATAAACAGTCTTTCTTCCATGTTCAAGTTAATGGTAGCATGTGCCTTCTTTACAAATCAGACATGCTTTGTGGCCTTTAACGCTATATCCTGACAAGTTTCCACAAGCAGGGAAGTCATTTATAGTATAAAAGATCAAGGCTCGCATTTTAAACATCTCCTTGTTTGAGTCAAAAACATTGACACCTTCATCCCACAACTCTTTCAAGTCTTCGATTAGGGGTTCTAAGTAAACATCTATGTCATTTCTAGGTTTTTTTGGTCTCGAAATTAATATAGATAACATGATGTACTTTTGTTTCATACATAACAAAGGAGATAAGTTGTAAATTACCAACAGAACAGGCTATGAACTATGTATACTGCTTAGGCTACCGTATGGATTCATGCCATCCGTGCTAAGCCCAAGCCTAAGGTTCCTAGGCTCTTTGCCGAAGTTAGGAAATAATTGATCAATTTTCTTCCATTGAGAAGAATCAGCTGGATGTCGAAGCTTTTCATCAGAAATCCTCTCATCCGCATGCCATCTCAAATTTTTGGCATCAATTTTATTAGCAAACAACCGTTTGAACTTCGGTATGATTGGAAGATACCACAACACTTTTGTAGGGGCCTTATTTGATTTGTACCTGGGGGTTTCACATATCAGACACTGCTCTTTCTCTTCATGCTCTTTTCTGTACAATATACAATCATTAGGACATGCATGGATCTTTTTATACTTCATCCCTAGTGGACACAATATTTTCTTAGCATCATAGTATCGGCAAGGCATCACGTTATCATCTGGAAGCATGTCCTTAAAGGCCTCAAGTGCTTCTGAAAAACTCCTGTCGCTCCATCCATGCCGCACTTTCAAGCTTACCAATTTTAATACAGCTTTCAATAATTGGTATTTTGTGCATGCCGGGTACAACGACTGCTCAGCATCACTGCACATATTACCATATGCTTATGATTGCTCAAAAGCCTCTTCTCCTACATCACGAATAATATCCTCTATCCGATCATTCAGATCCGTGTCATTATCATCAAAGGCGACTCCCCCTTGTTGAGCTGCGCTTGGAATTCCTATTTCTTGACTATGCCATACCCATACTATATAACTCTTACAAAATCCTTCATAAATTAAATATGTATATATATCTACAGCACTTAGTCACTTCTCATTCAGACATTCTACACAAGGATAATAGAACATCCCACTATCATCATTACCATAATTTCTTCTAGAAAATTCCAAAAAAACTCTCACCCCATTATCATATTAAACACTAGTCCGTTTAGCGTTTATCCAACTACGATCCATATATTGCAACACCTTTTTTTTTTCTTCTCTTCTGTATATTAACTTCCCTAGAAAAGACAATAGTATGATGAGAGTATGAAATCATTACACTCATCAATTTATCTAGTTCAACAGAATTCTTCATCAAAATTCCTTATAAGATGTAATTACATTCTGTTCCATTTTCTTCAAGTAATTTTTCACCATTCACATAGTTGTTATTTCTATTTAAGAGACCACTGCAATTACATCTGATTTTGAAAACATAAACAACAAAATTTATAGACTCAAGAAAGAAAATGATTCAACAGATTCAAAACATGTTTAAGAGACCACTTCAACAGATTTAATAGAAAGAAATTGATAAACAGTACAATTACATCTTCAAAATATTCAACAGAAAGAAATTGATATGCAAAATGCGAAAGGCCAAGAAATTATGATCGAACAAATTCATAACATCCAAATTTGTAAATCACAGACCACAGCATCAAACAATTGTTTCCTATCTAGTAATAAAACTATAAGCCAGCGCCAACATTTATACGATCGAAGAGTTCTTCAAAATCATTTCCGCGATTAAAAATTAATTTTACTAAATTTCGCTATTTATATGAAGAATTAACTGAGACAAGGAGATATTACTCTTACCTGGTCGTAGTGACCTTGGATCGTGGCTTGAGGAGTAGGAGGAGTTACGGTTGCAGTGGATAGAGAACACGCTAGAGATAATGGTGGTTTCATTTATACGAACCGGGGGATGAACGGAAAATGGAGAAGGAGGGCCAGCGGTGGTATTTTAAAACAAGTGGGTTGAACAGAAAATGGAGAAGGAGGGGCATCGATGGTATTTTAAAACCACTGTGTTGAACGAAAAATGGAGAAGGGAGGGGCGACGGTGGCGGCGGCTGGAGCCGAGGCTGAAATATGACCGAAGAAGATGGAAAAAAATGACCAGAGAAGAAGCACAAGGCTGAAATGGAGATTCGCAGCTGAGGAAGGACTGAGAGGAATACGAAATGAACGTGGGCTAGGTTTGAATACTGCAATTTTAAGACCGGTTATTGAAATAACCGGTCTTGACCAGTTATTTCATTAACTGGTCTTAAAAGTTATCTAATTAAGACTGGTTATCAAATAACTTATCTTAAAGGTCCTAACTTTAAGACCGGTTATTTAAATAATCGGTTTAAAAAAATTCATTTTAAGACCGGTTATCAGTACAACTCGTCTTAAAACGACGTGGATTTGTTTTTTGCATTTTAATCAGATATTTAAGACCAATTATTTAAATAATCGGTCTTAAAAATAAAGGAATTTTTAAATTCTTTTAATTACACTTTGCTTTTGAGACCGATTTTTTATAAAACCGGTCTAAATAATATTTTTAAGACTGGTTATTTAAATAACTATCTAAAAAGTTTATGTTAATTATAAAATTGCTACCACGTGTTTCTTTTAGACCTTATCCTCAATAATCGGTCTAAATGATGTGGTCTAAAAAGGCTATTTTGTACTAGTGCAATTTGGACATATTGTCAGGGTTAGAGAAGTTGGAAAAACCAATGGAGTTTAAATTAATGGTGTATACTATGTTAAAGGTTTATGTCACAACCTCATAAATGTAAGCCAAAGTGCTAATAAAGATAACTAGGTGATCTTTGATTTAGAAGAATTCCTAATAGTAAATAAGAAGGATCTACAGCTAAACAAAGAATCCATCAAACCTAAGATCCCAACTCAAAAGGACAGTAACTGCTACACTTTTGATTTAAATTCAAGCTCTTTTGAAAGCTATTTTATAGGTAAAACTGAAGAAAGTTGGCTATGACATAAGTGTTTTGCTCATGTCAATATAAGGCAACTTGACAAGTTGATTAAAAAGGATTTAGTTGTTGGTCTTCCCAAACTTAAATTCAAAGATGATATAATTTGTGATGTTTGTTAGAAGGGAAAACAAACTAAATATTCTTTCAAAACTAAGAGTGAAGAAAGATGGAATTTGTGATGTTTGTGAATATTTGCTACTGAGATTCTTTCAAATCTCACTCCTCCCTAACCAACCATTTAGACAGGTGAAGAATGCAGGGAAATGTGTAAAGGGGAATTACGAGGAAAGATGGAAGGTTGACAGTGCAAGGTGCTCTGTTGTAATCGTTTTAGGTATTTGATAGTTGTGGGTGGCTATGTATTGTAGTTAAGTAATTAAACGAATGAAGTTAAGTAGAGAATGGCTCTGATATGTATGAAGTTGAGCAGAGAGAAGCTCCAGTTAAATTAAAGGTAAAGCTCGCGCATATACTCTGATAGAATAAAAGTATAAGCCAATGAGTTTTGATGACGTGGCGAAAATTATGGAAATGTTGAAAAGTTTTTCTACCCTATGAAAAACCCATCTCAACCCTAGGTTCAAGTCCTAAGTTGAGTTTGGGAGTTTATGAACTAAAATGTGATTTGGGTAGTCTGGGTTCAAGTCCTGGTTCTACAACTGACTTCACTACTCATTATACTCATCTAAAGCCATTGAAAATAAGGTATCACATTTGTTGGTATCTGAGCAAGAACGGAGTCCTCACGAAGATGGCAAAGGCAATGCTCAATGATAAAGAAGTGTCACAAGTATTCTGGCTGGATGTAATGAGTATTGCATGCTATATCACTAATTGAGAAAATATTCACAAGAAACTTGGAAAGACACCATATGAGCTGTACAAAGGGAGAAAGCCTAAATTTGCTCAAATGCACATCTTTAGATGTAAGTGTTACATCCACAACAATGGTAAAGAAAACCTAGGTAAATTTGATTCAAAATCTAATAAAGGTTTATTTTTAGGATATTTAAATAGAAGAAAAGCATGTAGGGTATTTAATAAAAGAACATGCATTGTAGAAGAAACCATTCATGTTGTGTTTGATTAAATAGATCTTCAAACAAAGTTGCTTGATGAAGAAGAAATGGACTTAATAAATAAAACTAAGAGTATAACCATTTTTGAACAAAAATGATTTTGAAAATGAAGATAATGTCAATGAATATGCTCAGCCTAGAGTATTGAGACACATAAAAGACCATCCAATTGAAATTGAGCATTTCTAAAATTGAGCCTTCTTGTATTAAAGAAGTACTTTCTGACAATGATTGGGTGATTGCTGTGCAAGAAGAACTAAATCAATCTAAAAGAAATCAAGTTTGGGATTCGGTACCTCATCCTAAGGACCGTCCGGTCATAAGAACCAAATAGGCTTTCAAAAACAAACTTGATGAATCAGTAATCATTATGAAAAATAAGGCAAGATTAGTTGCCAAGGGCTATAATCAAGAAGAAGGTATTGATTATGAGGAAACATATACTCCAGTAGCAAGATTTGAAGTCATATGAGTACTCTTAGCTTTGCATGTGTAAAATGTTTTAAACTCTATTAAATGGATGTTAAAAGTGCATTTTTGAATGGTTATATTATAGATGAAGTTTATGTAAAACAACCTCATGGCTTCAAAGATGATTCAAAACCATATTATGTTTTTAAACTCAAAAAGGTTTTGTACGATTTGAAACAAGCATAAAAAACTTGGAATGAAAGACTAGGCAGATTTCTTCTTGATCAAAACTTTGTCAAAGGAAACGTAGATACAACATTATTTATCAAACGTAACAAGTACGACATATTAGCAGTACAAATATATGTAGATGATATAGTTTTTAGTGCTACTAATGAATCTCTTTGTCAAGAGTTTTCCAAGCTTATGCAGGGATAATTTAAAATGTCCATGAAGGGAGAATTAAACTTCTTTGTTCGACTTCAAATAAAACAATGAAGGAAAGGAATTTTTATTTCCCAAACCAAACATCTAAATGAGTTGTTAAAGAAGTATGGGATAGATAACTCAAATAGAGCTGACACTCTAATGAGCTCAACGAATCTACTTGATGCTGATGTGAAGGGTAAAGAATATGATATCACCAAATATAGATGAATGATCGGCTCATTGCTCTATCTAACATCAAGTAAACCCAACATACAATTTAGTGTTGGTATGTGCATAAGGTATCAATTTGCTCCTAAAGTATCATTTGCTGAAAATGAAAAAAAAATTAGGAACTTAAGAGACACTACAAAACTTAGTTTATGGTACCCAAAAGGAGAAAAAAAATATTTGGTGTCATGGTTCAGTAAGAAGCAGACTATTGTTTCATTATCCTCGACTGAAGCTAAATACATAGCTATAATAAATTGTTGTTCTCAAGTACTACGGTTAAAGCAACAATTTCAAGACTTAGGAATCAACTTACAGAGATACCCATTTTGTGTGACAACACGAGTACAAGAAGCTTGGCCAAAAATCTTATACAGCATTCAAGAACCAAGCATATAGATGTCTGACATCATTTTATATGTGATCATATCCAAAGAAAGGATATTAATATTGAATTCATTCTAACTAGTTTTCAACTTGCTGTTATACTTACAAAACCATTGGAAAAATAAAAATTCTTATATATAAGGAGAGAATTAGGAATGGCTAATCCAAATGAGCTGTAAGGATTCTCTGTATGTTTTTATTTATTTATGTTCATGTTTTGATGATTGGTTTACTAACTTAAGCATTAGAGTATGTAGAAGTTTGTTTTACAGGAAAAGCTCTACACACGATCATTAAAATAGAGATTAACAAAGTACACATGAACTCTGAGTACAAACTAGAGTTTATAAGAAGCTTAAAAGAAAACTCGAGTTTACTATAGCAAACTCAAATTTACTATTGAAACTTCAATGCAAAATTGAAGAACATGGATTAAATGGCAGCATGGTTTACTTAAGTGATCTTAGAGGACTTGAGTATAAAGATACAAGAATTTGGAAACTAACTTGAGTGTCTAAGAGTCACACCCAAGCTAAGTACACTGTGTTAGTATGGGAGTTTTACTGCAGAACTCGAGTTTGTAGGGGTAAACTCAAGTCCATATAAACTTGAGTTTGAAGTGCTAAATTTAAGTCTATATGAACTCAAGTTCTATAGGTACAACTCGAGTGCCGTGGTATTATATCAATTCACCGAGCTTAAACGTCGTACTCTTTCTTTACATGCGAACATATCTCTCCACTTGATACTTTGACCCATTATGATTCTTGCCATTTGGGCTCTAAAATGGCTTATTCATTGTCATCAATAATCAATTATGACTCTTCAATCACGTCTAAACATCATATTCTCACTTTAAAAACTCCTCTGAAGAGCCCTAACACATCCATTTTAGTCCAGAAGCATTACTCTATATCCTCTGATCTTCTGTGCATTTCATCTGATTCTCTTATTTGCGTATAATAATGGCCCATACTAAATTTCTAAAAGTTTCCCGAAAGTCACCAACACCCTTTTCTTCTCCATCTTCATCTTCACCCTTTTCTAAGAAGAAAGGCAATACAGATAAAAAAACACACCCGAGGCCGAAGATAAAAGTTGTTAAACCTCCAGCCAAGAAAGCTAGGGGCATATCCATCAACGAAATAGTCGTTGCTTTAATCAAAATTTAAAGTGGTAAAATGAAGAGGTAAAGAGAAAGTTATATAGCCTTTACCTGAATCATCTTCTGAAAGTGAGGATGACAGAGCCCTCCGAGAAGCTATAAGGCAATCCAAGCTTGATGCATTAGTTGGAAAGATTGCATCCAGAGTTTGTGGCTCTGCACCACGGGATGGACCTTTACAGACCCATAGTTCCATACATTCTGCTACACCATAAACTTCTCAGGCACTAGAGCAAGAAGAAGAAACTAATGCTCCTGATTGTTTCAACACTTCTGCCCTAGAACCATTTGACAAGAAGGTATACAATTGAGAATTTACTTAAAGAAAATTTTGCCCTATTGTCTATATTGATCTGGACCACTTGTATATCCATTACAGTATTGACTTGAGAAAATGCCTTAACTTTTATAAACCTTGGCTCAGTATTTGTTTGTTGTATTCACCAAAGGTTGTGCAAACTTTTTACTATAATATGAAAAGAAAAAATGTAATAACTAAAATTAATGAATTGATAGAAAAAGGAATTGAGACCATTATTTATGGGCAAACCATAAGAATCACCCCCTTTATCATAAATAACATAATTGGCTATACTGTTCCACCTCCTCATCTTATGACTGAGTTCATACCTGCCTAAGTATACCATCTCCTTAGACCTGGTGAGAATGTAGGTCCCCTAAACTTCAAACCGGTCACAATGCCCAACATCCAGCGCATTTTATTTTATATCTACGCCAGGAGCATTGTGAACAAATCTAAGAACTTTACCCACTTCTCCTATCAAGACTACTTTATCATGGCATCCCAACTTTCTGGTCAACAAAAGAATATAAGGAATATGATCTTTCAAGAGATAAGGCATTTTCGGTTCTCTTATACTCTAAACACATACATACCCTTGCCACAGATTGTCTCTCTTATCCTAAGGTATAACAAGACTTGGTATTTGGATAAGGATGAAAAGGTGAGAATCCTACGTTTTGGATTGACACAATTACATTGAATAGGAATTGCACTTCCTTTAAAGATCGACAGACGTGCATCTTCTCCTATTGGTATTGTTGATGAGGCTCAATCCTTGGCAAGAGAAAGATCACCATCTCCATCCCTTCTTGGTGCCTCTATAGAAGGGTATGTGTCTAAAACAATCAGCAAGGTTGTGGCCGATATCAAAATATAAATGATTTAGAAATATGAGTAGTTGACTGGTCAGTTTGAACAATTGGTTGATCAGATGGAGCAGCAAGTGATTAAGTTGGTTAACAAGACCAACCACAACTTTGACATCATCATCCAGACCCAGGAAGATTATACTCGAAGGCTCAATGAGTTGGAGACACTTCTTCATGCTAATCGTATTATTCCTTGTCCATCCTCATCAGTTCCACCTCCTACCACTACTGGCACTCCTGAGGCTTCCACAGTTCTATTCACATACACTGATCCTATTACATCAATTCTTATGGATATCACCCTTGATGATCAGCCTACTCCTCAGCCTGAAAATTCTACTACTCAGCTATTATCACCACTATTCACACCAACACCTATTGATCCGTCCATTATACTGGTGCTTTACACTCCACCTAAATAATCAGATATCATATTCTTAGTTCATCCCTCCATAGATGATGACAAAAAGAGGGTGAAGAATGAGTGATAGCTTTGAGCTCTCTTCTACTGGTTTAAGGGAAAGTTAGTTACGTTTGTACTGTTTATTAAAGTTGTATCTATAGTATTTTTAGGAAATCTTTGAATTTTTGGGAGTTGAGTTGTGGGAATCTTGGTTTATTTTCTTAAGGGGGAGTCAGTTTATTTATGTTTGAACTTCTGAATTATGGTTTCTAATCTTAGTTTTGTAGGTTAAAATTCTGGATTATCTACTTGGTTATGTATCATTAGAAATCTTCAATGAGGTTTGAATTATGTTATATTTGTAATGAAGTTAGTATTTGTGCAATTTTAAACTTGGTTTAAGTCTTTGCAAGTTACTAAATTTCATAGTATATTTTTGAACCAATGTAATACTCAAATTTTGTATTAAGTTTTGCAACACTCAAGGTTATGTATCTCTGTTTTAGTATCTTGCAACATTGAAGAAGGAAGAAGTCAAAACTAAAGTCAATAATTTGTATTTCAAAACAAATTCTTTATTACCTTGTGTTCATACATTTGAAAGTTACAACGTAACTTGTAACTAAGCAACTCACTAAGTTTTTTAAATCCATCGCTAAGGTTTTGCCATCATTAAAAAGAGGGAGAATGTTATAATTCATGTTTTAATGATAAAAAAATAGTGATGACTTGTTTTGCAAGGAAATGACTAAGTTTAATCAAGAATAATGTGTTAAAATAACCAAAGAAAGCATTACACAAATAGTTATTGAGATAATCTTCAAAAGTTTGATGTACTCGAGTTTGAAACATGCATTTGAGTTTTTAGTGGATATGAACTCGAGTTTGGTAGCTACACTCAAAAGTTAAGCCTTATGAACCATGTGAATGATGCTGAACCTTTAATAGTATTTTGAGGATATGATACGTCCCGGGTCTGGGAGGGGGTGTGGATCGAGTTCGAGGTCTGGTGGCACCCACAGTTGTTGGAGACAGGGCCCGTGTCTGTACTGGGTTAAAGGAATAGGGGTGCGCCTATGCTACCAGCTTAAGCTTTTAGCACGATGGTTAGCGCTTCACAGTTAAGCGTGCTCAGCCGAGGGTAGTCTCAGGATGGGTGACCCCCTAGGAAGTCCTCGTGTTGTGGCGCTTCGTTCCTGAGGTTTGGTATCAGAGCCAGGACGGGTTCGACTCCTGCTTCCATCGAAAGGTTCGAGGACGAACCTCCTTTAAGAGGGAGGGAATGATACGTCCCGGGTCTGGGAGGGGGTGTGGATCGAGTTTGGGGTCTGATGGCACTCACAGTCGTTGGAGATAGGGGCCCGTGTCTGTACAGGGTTAAAGGAATAGGGGTGCGCCTCTGCTACCAGCTTAAGCTTTTAGCACAATGGTTAGTGCTTCACAGTTAAGCGTGCTCAGTCAAGGGTAGTCTTAGGATGGGTGACCCCCTAGGAAGTCCTCGTGTTGTGTCGCTTCGTTCTTGAGGTTTGTGATACCAATGTCTCTCTTTTTTCTTCATGAGTTTTTCTATCTCAATGGCTATAGAGACCATTCCTTGAATATCACTATATGGGTACAACTTCATTTGTTTTGCAATATCTGGATTCAACCCATGTAGAAATCGATCCATAGTTTCCTTTGAGCTTTCTTTGACTTTAGCTCGAAGAATAGCAATGTGCAACTCATCAAAATATTCTTTAACGCTTAAGGGACCTTGCTTTAGCTCCTGCAATTCTTTATAGAGCTTAAAATGGGATGATTCCTTTAACTTGCGCACCTCTTTATGTAGCTTAGAAATGTCATGTGTCATGCTTTCCATGAATAACATGAATTCCTCAAGGAGAGAAATATGGATTTTGGTGGGGGGATAATCACCCGTATTGAACCTGAAATGTTAATTTTGGTGGGGGGATAATCACTCGTGTTTCACACAAATATGGATTTTAACTTGATGTATCACTCTTTCCTTTTACCACTCAAGCTTGCCTCCTATATAGTATTCTTGATTGAAACTCAACAAAATCAAGAGACAATGTTAGTATGTGGAAATCTCCATAATCAAAAATTGTAAGAACTAGAGAATATGTGAGAAAGGAGAGAAATATGTGATGAAAGAAGATTGGAAGGGGAAAATGTGAATAATGATGGAAAGGAAAAAGGGAAATAACAAGGGAAAAGGAAAAAAAGGAATAAGAGAAAAAAAAGGAAAGGAAATCAAAATAGGAGTGAAGGAAGAATTAGGAAAGTTTTGTGATTTGCAATAGAAGTAGTCAAATTAGAAAACTTGCCTTTGATATTCAAATTTCTAAAAACCTGCAGCTCTTTCCTCTCTCTCTTTCTCACTTTTTTTTTTTTTAATTTTTGAAATTTTTTGTTTCAGCTTTTTTTTTCTGCTCAGATTTTTTTTCCAGCACTAGACTTTTTTTCTTGCCTTTTTTTTGCACGATTTTTTTTTTGTAATTGAAGAGCTAACAAAGTCACACAACAAACACAAAGTATAAGTGGAAGAGGAGAGAAGAAAATGGGAAAACACACAGACGATGGAAGTAAAGAAAGAACAAAAAACGGAAGCAAGAAGGAAAACAAAAAGGATAGAACTTGAAATCTAGCAAACCTTAAGCTTTGATACCACTTGATATGAATAAGAACTTTGTTCTTTGAGAATTTTATTTCTCTTGTGTGAGCTTTGCTTGCATGCTTGTATTCTCATGAGAATACTCCGACTGTATCAAGGACCGATCATCCTTGTGGTGTATTTATGGCTAGGGTTGTAAGAGATAGGTTCTCTTAAGGTCCTACCTTTGATCATCCGTTCCATTCGTGTTTTCAAAATTGTTTTCTAGCCGGTCCGTCCAACTTGATATGAATGAGGGAACGGACCGGCTAGAAAACAATTTTGAAAACACGAATGGAACGGATGATCAAAGGTAGGACCTTAAGAGAACCTATCTCTTACAACCCTAGCCATAAAGACACCACAAGGATGATCGGTCCTTGATACAGTCGGAGTATTCTCACGAGAATACAAGCATGCAAGCAAAGCTCACACAAGAGAAATAAAATTCTTAAAGAACAAAGTTCTTATTCATATCATTATCATCTTCTCCATTCTCCAATACAAAAATGTAGCCTTCATATATAGGAAACAAAAGAACACTCTAGAACTTTAAACCTAGTCATAAATGTAAGAAATGATGCCTTAATGATAATTGATTGCCTTGGTTGGCACCATTCAAGCCTAAAAGTATGAGGAAATTCTTACTCTTCAAGACTAAGTCAGTTACCTAAAAATAGAAAACTAAATCAAAGAACAATCTTTGACCAAAAGGCCTTCTAGATGCTTCTTGAGTTGTCTTGGACATCACTTATAATCTTCCACCAAGGCACATGCTTGTCACATGGTATTTAAAGTAAATTCTTTAATATGGACTGCACATGAGCCTTGTACATCATCATGTTGGGCTTATTGCTTTATGTTATCCCAATTTCATGGATCTTCATGCATATGGGCTTGAATAAGCATGATTATGGCCTTATTTGCACCCTCAACATATATAATAACATTATGAGCCATTAATGAAGCAAATTGAAGCCTAAATATTTGCTCCAACCTCTCGAATAGCTCACTCTTTTCTAGGCTTCTAGTAATTAGGCCCTTGATGTCATGATGAGGATCTTGGGCTTGCATAGAATCTTCTTGTATGATATAAACAACATTTTGTTCATTAGATGTGCCACCTATGACGTGTTTGCCATGGATGTTGTCACGTTGGCTACCAACTTGGATTCCTTTTTCGACACCATATAAGATGCCACTTGTACCTCTATCAGGATACTACCAAAATACCATAAAGGTTAGAATAGTCGCAGTTGATCTTAATTGTTTTTAGCATGCCTATTGGGTAGACGCAATAGATCTTGATTATTTTTAGCATTCTTATTGGGTAGGTGCAATTGATCTTGATTGTTTTAGCATGCTTATTAGGTAAAATTGAGGAAAGTGATTTCAAGTTTATATGATGTTGAGGTAGTAAGACAAGTGCAAGTAGTTAGTGTAGCTCTGCCTATACATGACAATGTTCATTTGGGGTTCAATCAAATATCATAGGAGGTTTCTATAGAACTCTTATTAGATCATCTTAATATTGTTAGCTCTTATAAGGAATAACACATTAGAGTGGTGTAGTAGAAGCATAGTGAATCTATGCGTAATTCTTGAAAGTTGCAAGAGAGGTTGTCAATACACCAGTAGTGCTCATCCCACATCACAATATAACTTATGTAGTTTATCATGATTTGACTTATGAGGTCAATAATAATACAATATATGTGGAATATCATATGACCTGTGGGGTCCTAATGAAGCATCTGTATGGTGTTCAACCATGAGGAAGCCCTATCAGAACATGTTAATCAACCCCATGATTAGGATGCACCCTTAACATGGGCAGATAAGAGTTCTAGTTGCATCGATGAAAAGCACAAGTAGCCCTGTGGTCAAGAGGCAGTGCGTAAAACATGCGGATTAGGTGATGTGGCCAGGAATGTTACATCCTGTATTATTATAGTGATAATATTACCTATGTAAACTTGTGTGGTTTGTAGGAACATGACCAATATGGTATACAGTGACACCATTTATATAGTTAATAGTCATACTATCTATATGGTTTGTGGTGACGCATATGAACAAAGATTGGGATGAGCCTTGGATTTACAGTTAACCTTTGTGGTATGAAAAAATGCGTGCAAGCATGGATTGGGATATGTTTTAATGCAATAGGGCCGAGTAGTGGCATATACATTACAACAACTATAGCCTTATAGAATTAATTTCCTCACTTGTGTTGTAGAGCTAGCAATAGTGATGTTGAGTTGAGAACATGAGATAAGTATGGACAAGTTCATACTTGTTCTTGACACAATGCACACAGTGAACAAGTACACACAACATGATCAGTAAGGGTCAAATACTAATTTGATCCTAAATAGTGCGTGCATATAGTATGGCTAGTAAGGGTCAATAGTTATTTGATCCTAAACACTGAGCAGAAATGCAGTGAGAGTAGAATGACATAAGTCATAGGGCTAAATACACCAAGCAATATCCCAACAAGGCATTGAGGTGTATTGTTACTAGTAAATTATGTTTCCATCAATTGTAAGACCAATTGGATTAGTATATATGTAATACCTTACTTCTATCAGCCTCATATGAGTACAAATGAGTAGTGAAATCTATTGTGGAACCAGGATTTGAACCCGGACTACCCAAATTTCAAAATCTTTCACAAGTTCCTACTCTTAACTCAAGATTTGAACTTAAGGTCAAGAGGGTTTTTCAGAGGGTAGAAAACTTCTCAAACATTTCCACAACTTCTATAACGTCACCAATGACTCATCGGCTCTTACTTTCAGTATATCAGAGTATATAAGTACTTTTCCTTCAATTAAATTAAAGTGGTTATCTGTTTATACTTTATCCATTTGTCATATACATACATAACAAGTAATATCACAAACTACCAAAATATTTACATTAAATACAAAAGTAGTGCCTTACACTACGATCTTCACTTCATTTCTATATCTCCTCTGTGCATCTTTCCATGCATCCTTCACCTATCTAAAATGATTGGTTAGGAGGAGTGAGATTCGAGGGAATCTCAATAGCAAACATACAAACAATGCATGTAAGATTAATGCTAGTGCATGATATGCTTGCCTTACATAGGCTCATATTCACATAATGATATTGTGCATGCTCAATGTTTCGTGCAACATACTTGTGGCTATAGTAAAATGGAAATAGAACTTCATTCATTCATACATGCTTCACATAATCAAGCAAAACAATACAATAAATCAATACACAGTATAAACATTACATACATTAAAGTAAGTTTACTAACTTGTGGACCAATGCCCTTCTTTCATTTCCTATACTTTCAACCATTGAAGCTTCTTAGAAATTCTTTCATTCCTCTTCTTTCTTGACTTCTCCATGGCCCTAAATATCCAATTACATCATTAGAGCTATGATTGTGAGTAATTAGAAGTGTATATTAAGGCCCAAGAAGCTAGGGAGAGCTAAATAGGTTAATTTCCCTAAAAAATATGAAATACTGGAATTTGGGGGTCTTGGCCGTGGCCAAAATTAGGTCAGGGACTTTTAGCCACGGTTAAGAACCTCTGGCTACGGCCAAGAATCTGGCAGATAGATTTTCCCCCTTCCTTGATTCTTGGCCAAACTTATAAAAATCATAACTAATTCTACCAAAATTCAAATGAGGTGCTTCCAAGTTCTACGTGACCCTTGTTATATCTACTTTTAGGGAAAAAATATAGTCATAAGCTAAATGTACACAAATAGGTAAAAATTTCCCTTTTATTGGACACTGCTCCAGAGTTGTACAATTTTACATAACCAAACTTTGAAAAATCATAACTCCTAGTGTACTGATCCAGAATTGCCTAATTTTACATGACCAAAGTTATGTCATGATTACTTACTTTATTAAAATTACTTTAATAAAGTTACTTTATCAGTGTCTACTTGGGATTCTACTTGGGACTTACTTGGGATTATGTCACGTATATTGAAGCCCATTAAATAACACCAGGTCAGAGTATGCATGTGGGCCCCACATAGCGCCACATACTGATGTCTAATTTAAAAAAAGCAGGTACACATGTATACCCTGAAAATTACATGTGCACACCTACATCGGCCTATTTTGCCTAACTAATTGGTCCCTTACCTCATGACATAGTTGGATGACGTCTTTCTACCAACCCAATGGCACCGTATATGTGTTTTGTGCACCTTTACACCGACATTCTTATCCTACTACCAATAAATACCAAGCCCTTTTCCCGATAAGGCCAAATCACAAGTCCTTGAGAGTCTTTCAGTATCTCATCATCCCTGGGATTCTTACTAAAGTGGGCTTGGTAGTCTACTTTATTCAGGCTTATTCTCTAGCCTTTAGTTCCAAAATTTGGGATATTAAAATTCTCCCCCCGTTCAATAAATTTCATCCTCAAAATTTGCTACTAGTCCGATTCTTAATAATACTTCAAAAGGACCACTATAGCGAGGGTTTCATTTTTTTCTTTCTACCTTCTATTGACACCTCAAATTTTAGAGGACACCCTAAATTCTAGAGGTATTCTCAAATTCTCCCCACCTCAAATTCTAGAGGTTTTCTTATTTAATCTTATTCCTATAGACCTTATTCGTCTATCTTATGTCTGAGCTTCTTCAATTGAAGCTTACAGACTACTTTCCTCTTGACTAGCACTATAGCCAGTAAGTACCATATGACCTAACAAGTTCAGATTTCTAACCCTTCTATCAGTTTTTGTTCTTGTTTCTTCATAACCGGTAATTGCACCGCTTTTCAATTCAAAGCACCAACGACGATAGTCGCGTCATTGCTTTTTCATTCATCTATGTTGTTTCATATTTTACTTTTCTGATTTTTCAATTATTTGAAATTCTAGTAGTTGCATACATTTTCACAATTGCACTATACAAAGTAGTGCGGTTACATTTTCAGAGAAAACATGATCATTGCCAGCTCAATTCACAGTAGGGTAATTCATCTAGTGAGGTTCCAACTGTTGAGAGGCACACGACACCATTTTGTCTTGCTTTACCAGGACATTTCCCAATCTTTTCTTTCTTTCTCATTCTGTTACAAACCATACTGGTCGCTTCACTGTAAACCGCACAAGGGTCGCATTCTAGGATCGAAAATATTCAATACTGGTGTGAGTTTCAACCTTTCCTATAGCTCTATGAAATCCTCTCATAGACATCATCCCACTTACAAAATTCTTTCTGTAATTCTTTCTTTCAATTCTTTCATTCAAGTGAGTGGTAAAGCGATTAAAGGAAAATTCTAAATTCATCTGGCAAGACCAAGCAAACTGAGTATTTCTACAACAATTTTGGGTCTATTCTAGTTATGTACTACTTCTACTATTGTAGGTTTTTCAAAAGATCCCTTCTTTTGAAACAACATAGCTCAAAATAAAATAACCAATACAAAATGGTTAAATATTCTGTTAAAAAAATTATGTTCTTTGAAAATTTTGTTCATAATTCATTTCATAAAAAAATTCAGTTCATACAATATACAAAGATAGCAGGTGCATTGGCCCATTTAAAATTAAATTTTTAAAACTACACAGGAACCAAACAACTGTCCTAGAAGGTCATCAATTCTAAATTCATTCCAAGCTCCAACCCTTGCTATTTAAGCAATTCATACACATATGTAATGTTTACGAAGCATGCAAAACAAACCATATACTCTCAAGCATTCATATTCATTCACAAGCCCTAACTGGTCCATTTATTCATTCACAGGACACATAGTCCAGTAGAAATTCTCAGGGCATATAGTCCTTTAGGAAATTCTTAGGGTTTGCAACCTCTTTGGGATGTTGCCTACCATTCTTAGGCTTTGCAACCTCTTTGGGATGTTGTCTGGCAATTCTTTGTCTTACGACCATGGGGTTCAGCCCTTCTAATTATGAATGCTTTACAAGTCTGTTTGCTTAAGAACACGCTGGCCCAAAAGGTCTGATTACCCACTGTATATTCCTAATATGAATATACTCGATGGTATATACACACGTGCAGAACCATTACATAAGATATGAGAGTGAGAGTTCGCTTGACTTGTTCTGTCTTGTTGAGCCTGTTCTACCTTTATTCTTTTTTCTGTCTTTCTTTTGATAAACAGCACTGGAGCACCCCATGGCAATTCACTGGGTCACATAAACCCTTTTCTCATTCTGTTATTTCCTCTAGGGTCATTCTGTATGGACTTTCGATATTGGCCCAGCTCAAGGCATAATTCTACTTCCTTCATCGGGGTATTTACTCCTTTATTTTCTTTTTAGGGAATCCGTTAGTCACTAGCATATTCTATTCTTTGTTTCGATTATGAGACCATAATTCGTGGCTATTCTTATTCTTTCTGTTACTTTGTTCCATCAGGGAACAAATTCTTATTCATTCTTTCTAAAGGAATATTCTATAATCAAGATCTGTCCCTATGCTAGATTAGTAGCTAGCAACCTAGGAAAACCTTATTCTCATCTGTGCTATTTTCTAGTACCTCAATTCATTCAGGTCAATTCATATGCCTAAAGAATCAATTCAACTATTGTTTGACTCTTAGTTTACAATTCAATTAGTAGCAACCCTTTCGATGTCCATCCAACTTTTAGGTTCATCAAACTAATTCTAGAACCTCTGCTATACCCAATAAGCATGCTAAGATCATCATGATTCATTCCTTCTATTCTATTCTTAAAACATTTAGGTAATATCCTCAAATATTCCCCCACTTACTAGGTTCACAAGGTTCATAGGGTCTATACTTTCATATATCGGAATCATAGTGTAACCTGAGTTACATCTTGACCTAATTACTATTTCAGCTTAGATATGATTCAAGCCTATTCTTAATCTTTACTGTATTTATTCTAGCATTCTTATGGCATTCCAAGGGATCACCATATTTCATTCCTCAAGGTACTTATGCCTTTATTTAATAGGTTTAAATTTCTAGCCTATTTCCTAGGAAGTCATTCATCCCATGATTGCTCTTTCCTAAGCATACTTAACCATGGAATTCTGTTAGAATCCATAACAAATGATCACTAGGCATCTGATTCCCTAGATCTCATACCCATATCTATTGGGTATATATCATTACTACTCCATTTCATTCTCTATATACAACTCTACCCCACCCTATAAACTAGTTTTCCAACTTAGAGATTGGGGAAAATTATATTTCTCTGGGTTCATCCCTAACCTACAATTCATTCTAGCTACGGAATCACTAACAAGGTAGCAGTATACCTATTCTCAGCAATAGAGCATACTAGCCAAATTCCAGAATCTCTACTCTGATATAAAAATGTAATACCTTACTTCTATCAGCCTCAGATGAGTACAAATGAGTAGTGAAATCCATTGTGGAATAAAGATTTGAACCCAGACCACCGAAATTTCAAAATCTTTCACAAGTTCCTTCTCTCAACTCAGGATTTGAATCTAAGGTTGAGAGGGTTTTTCAGAGGGTAGAAAACTTCTCAAACATTTTCACAACTTCCACCACATCACTAATGACTCATCGACTCTTGCTTTCAGTATATCAGAGTATATAAGTGCTTTTCCTTCAATTAAATTAAAGCGGTTCTCTATTTATACTTCATCCTTTCAGTTATATACATATATAACAAGTATAATCAGAAACTACCAAAATATTTACATTAAATATAAAAGTAGTGCCTTGCACTACGATCTTCACTTCACTTCCATATCTCCTCCGTGCATCTTTCTATACATCCTTCACCTATCTAAAATGGTTGGTTGGGAGGAGTGAGATTCGAGGGAATCTCAATAGCAAACATACAAACAATGCATGTAAGATTAATGCTAGTGCATGATATGCTTGCCTTACATAGGCTCATGTTCACATAATGATATTTTACATGCTCAATGTTTTGTGCAACATACTTATGGCTATAGTAAAATGGAAACAGAGCTTCATTCATTCATACATGTTTCACATAATCAAGCAAAGCAATACAACAAATCAATACACAACATAAATATCACATACATTAAAGTAAGTAAGTTTACTACCTTGTGGACCAATATCCTTCTTTCATTTCCTCTACTTTCAACCATTGAAGCTTCTTAGAAATTCTTTCATTCCTCTTATTTCTTGACTTCTCCATAGCCCTAAATATCCAATTCCATCATTAGAGCCATGATTGTGAGTAATTAGAAGTGTATATTAAGGCCCAAGAAGCTAGGGAGGGCTAAATAGGTTAATTTCCCTAAAAAACATTAAATTCTAGAATTTGGGGATCTTGGCTATGGCCAAAATCAAGTCAGAGACTTTTTGGCCATGGTTAAGAACTTTTGGCTGCGGCCAAGAATCTAGCCAACAGATTTTTCCCCTTCCCAGATTCTTAGTCGAACTTGTAAAAATTATAACTAATTTTATAAAAATCCAAATGAGGTTCTTCCAAGTTCTACATGACCTTTGTTATGTCTACTTTCAGAGAAAAATATACTTATAAGCTAAATGTACACAAATAGGTACAGAGTTTCCTTTTATTGGACACTGCTTGAAAAATCATAACTCCTAGTGTACTACTTCAAATCCTTCATATTACATATCATTTTAAATCTCATTATGTCTATTTTTAATCTGAAAAATTTCATGGTCATTGGATAACATTTTCCTACTAAAAAATACAACATAATGACACTGCCTCCAGACACTGCAGATTAAAAACATGCATACTGATGCTTCAAAATTTCCAAACTCATGTACAAGAATTCAAAAATCATGAACACTTGTATACCTATATAATTTTTCCCAAGGAATCCATTGGAAAATTCAAAATTTTGAAATTCACATTCCTTCATCACATTCTATTCAGACCAGAAAATTAGAGTTTTCTACAACAATTCACCAAAACAGAATTTTGTCCAACAACTTGGTCCAATCTCATCATAAATCGTAATCTAACCATAAACATATGATTAAACCATGATTAAACCTAAAAAATATCCCTTGGACCAAAAATGAACAGTACCCCACCCTTATAAATACTCATCCAAACAACAAACCAATTGGTTTAAAAGGAAGCTTATGCTTACCTTTACAAGTTTCCGCAGTCGGTTCGAAATTCTGGCAATACTCTAGTCGACGAGATGGCACCAAACACCTCCAAATGAAAATCCAAAATTGTAGAAATGAGGCTTGGAATGAGTAGAAGAAGGTTTGTGAATGGTGTTTTGAGAGAAAATACTGATTCGGTAGTGTTTCAGCGGATTGAAGTTCTGAAAATTCACTGTTCACCTATCCTCTCTCCTCCAACATTTTTCTTTATTTTCTATGATTTTTCCTGCCTTTTTAGGCTTCTAGCTGAAAATATATGGCCTAGGAGGAGTTTTAAAAAGTTATGCCAAGTGTCACGATCCCGTGGTGCCATTTGTTCGATGTTCCACTGATTCAGTGACACGTGTCACCTACTTTAATAAAGTAAGTCCCGTCTATTTTTCTTGATCTTTTAGCCACCCCTTTTGTTAGGGAAAGTAAGGGTCTAATGATTTTCCCTAGCTCCCCAGCTCAATGTTTGAGAAAGTAGTCAGTGACCCGACCGGAGACCGATGAATTCCCCTGACTTCTGCCACATGTCACCATCTTAGAATGCCAACACAAAAGGCAAAAGAATATTTCATCATTAATGGGACATGTGTCACCTTCTTATTTATCCAACATAAAATTTATGTCATGATTACTTACTTTATTAAAATTACTTTATTAGTATTTACTTGAGATTCTACTCTGGACTTACTTGGGATTGCATCATACATATCGAAGCCCGTCAAATGACACCAAGTCAAAATATGTATGTGGGCCCTACATGGTGCCATATACCGATATCTAATTTAAAAATTGTAGGTATACATGTATACCCTAAAAATGACATGTACATACTTACATCGGCCTATTTCACCTGACTAATTTGTCCCTTACCTCATGACATAGTTAGGTGGCGTCTTTCTACCAACCTAATGGCACCATATATGTGTTTTGTGCACCTTTATACCGACATTCTTCTCATACTACTAATAAATACCAAGCCCTTTTCCTGATAAAGCCAAATCACAAGTCCCTAAGAGTCTTTCAGTATCTCATCATCCTTGGAACTCTTGTAAAGTGGGCTTGGTAGTCTACTTTATTCAGGCTTATTCTCTAGCCTTTAGTCATAAAATTTATGATATTACAATATCCATAGGCTAGTGGATTAGTAAGCAATCAAAGATGTGTTGAACCAAGAACAGAGGCAATAAGACTTGATGTACATGTTTGCATAGGGTAGTGTCTCAAGGCAGTAAAGCCTTAAGTGCATGTAACGGGGATGAATCCTATCATTCTCCTGAGCATAATCAATATGATTTGATATCCAAAATTTTGAGGACAAAATTTAATTAAAATGGGGAGAAATGTAACATCCCAAATTTTAGGACTAGAGGCTTGAGAATAAACCTGAAGCAAGTGGACTGCTAAGTCCCGATTTAGCAATTGTCCCAGAAAGGCATGATTTTGTTCCCTAAAATTTCTTTACACCTTTGGGGTATTGAAGGGAATAAAATAGTGAATTGAAGAGCATATTAAGTGATAAAATAAATCAATTAGAGGTCACACACAACGTAACTATGTTGAAACACAAATTGTAACAATTTGAGAGTTGCTGCTAATATATTTTTCTGTGGCAGTTAGATTGTGTGACATATTTAAATAGACAACTGATGTCTAATGTCTATGAAAATTTCTAGAATGAAAGTAGACTTGTCAAGTTTTAATTTAATAGGTCATGTAAGTTATATGAAGTTGTACACAAGGTGTTGTGTATTTTTGAAGTTAGCCTAGTAAAACTGGCAATTTTCTGTTGCAGTATCCACAAACAATAATTTTGGGAATGTTGAGCTTCTAGTTGGCCAAAGGTTATATTTTTCCTTAAAACTAAACTTAATAGGGGTCTTATAGCTTTTATAACCACTCCAAGTGGATATCTATACAATTGGATATGAATTTTCAAATTCTAATGAAAATTCTGCCTAATTTTTCAGCTAGTGCAAAAATGAAAAAAATGTATAGGAAAATGGTCATTTGACTAATAAAGAAAGAAACTATTTATTTTCCCTTTAATTGGGATAAATATTGGTTGAATTAGGGAGAATAATTCATTTGGAAATATTAATTCAAGAAGAAAAACTCTTGACCAAGGATAAAGCACATGTCAAAGCAATATGAGAAGTAAAGTCAAAATTTGTAGGCAAATTTGAGGAGATAATTTATGATAATTCAAGAAGTTTTCTCTTAGCTCCTCCAAGACACATTTTGGCTAAGCAAACGGAGAAAGAGGAAAAGATGATGATTTAATTAAAGTAGCACATATTAATTTCCAACTAAATATAATATTTTAGGAGGTGAATTGGGATATTTTTATGAGACCATTATCTCTTTCTCTTGGGCCATTTTTGACTAGTAAATAAGGAAGAAGAGAGAGAGAGAGAGCTCATAGAGAAATGGAGAGGCAAAGAGAAAAGCAAAGATCAAGATGCAGATAAGGTGAGTTCTAACTGATTTTCTGCTTGTTCTTGCCTTTTAACTCCATGAAAACCTCTTCTAATCTTTTCTCCATCTTGAAACCATGTGTAGTAAGCCAAATCAAGAGAGAGGAGAGAAAGGGAAGAGGAATTTATAGAGAGAGAAATAAGAGAAATCAAAGATAAATCATGAAACCTTGCCTAATATGTTGATTTATGTTTGTTATTGATGGTTTGGTTAGTTGTTCGTTTGGTTTTCATGACTTTTTGATCTTGGGAAGCTCAAATCCTAAGGGGAGGTGTTGACCAAATTCACATTAATCATTTTTAAAAGGTGTTTAAGTAGTTAAACATATGATTAGAGGTGCAAAGAAGGTGATTAAAAGAATGGAATCAAGAAACTCCAATTTTCCCAATTTCTTGTGATTTTGATCCAGCAGCTATTTTCTCTATGTTTGGACTGAATTTTGGTGTTTTTGATGGTTTTATTGGCTTTAAAAGGCAAAATTATGTAGGCATGAACGTGTTCATGATTTTTAGATGTTGGTATACAAATCTATAAATTTATGAATTGAAGGTGCATGTTGTTTGATTGCTTTCTGTGAGACAATGATAATGTGAAATGAATTTCATAGGCCAAACTTTGTCCAAAAATTTTAAAACTTGACAAGATTAAATTAGAGACATATATATTTAATGTGATAGGTAGTTTGTAATTTTTGGACAAGATATTAGGACATATGGATTTTCAAAGATTGTGTCCTGTTTCTGGAATGTAATATGGAACAGTAGAGTTTGGTGAATTTCTGGGAATGACATGGTTGCAGTGATTAAACCTAATTATTTTTAAATAGATACATTTAAGCTTTAGAATAAGTCAATTTGGAATTTTCTAGAATTAATTATGATTTTCTAAATTTGACTGAAAATCTGTCAATTTCTGGAAAAACAGTGATACTGTATTATACAGAATTACACTGTGCAGAAACTATTGAAACTATATTAGATAACCAAAACAATGAGTTTAGAATGAGTTATGAATAAATAATAACTCATTTATCCTAAATCTGAAATCTTAGGATATATCGAAAGCCCAAGTCGAAGGTAGAGCTGATTAATTGATAAGCAAGGAAAGGGAGCATTCCAGGTAGCAATATTTTCTTTCATGCACTATGTGATTATTGTATGTTTGGGTATGCCGTTATTTGTAAGATGAGCAAAGTGTCTTAGACATGCATATTAGCCTAGTTTTGGTCAGGGACCTAACAGGGGCGCCGAGTAAAGCCAGGATTACAAAGTTGTCATTTGGACTTAGACAATATGCACACAGCAATCGACCATCTTACACAACATGGTGCATGACATGCTTATTTTCACATTGTATATGTTTGACTACTTGTTACAATTGAGATTCTTTAAATCTCACCATTTCCATAAATGTACAAAGTTTATAATAGCAAGCAGCGGCTCAAAGCGTAGAATTGAGATTTCAAGCAGTAGAAGGTTCCAGATGAGATCAAAAGCAAATATTAGTTATCTAAAGACCTTTTATTTATTTTAAAGTTTGTAATTACTTTGTATATCCCCTTGTGGGGTATTTCTATATATAAACAAGCATTGTTTCAATAATATCTGTATGTTTCCGATGTTTCTGTATGCCTTATGAACGATGCGCTTATTGTCAAACCCCTCAATATTTTGCCATTTATCAGAGCATTCACGCGTAGTTCAATAGGCATACATAAATAGTACAATATACTAATATAAAATTTCTTGATTACATTATATAAAATCCCCACAGGATTTATACATAATACAATTCAAATCCCAAATGCATAGGAGACTAACAAATAACTAACAAGAAATTCCTTGAGTTTGCACCGGACCTTCAGACGCCGGTATCCACTACTTTGCTCTCTAAGCCATTCCTCTAGCTGAGTAAATTTTGAATTTATGAACAGGGTAAGATTCATACAAATCTCAGTAGTAACAGACAATCAATCATATAAAATGTGAAAAGTAAACATGTATAGTAGCATTTGTCATGATGCAATAATCAAAATGCCAACATATGTCTAACAATGCTCAGGAACCAAATGATGATTTTGTCTATATCATCCGTTCCTGACTTGCACAAACAATAACCATAGAGTGATTATTCTACATACAACATACTTATAATCACATCTACAAAACTGTAATTATCCTGCACACAACATACTTATGAATACATCCCATTGGTAACAATACTACATATGCCTATCTGCCTCACATGCAACACATTGTACAGAATATGGAAAAATAATGCATATTGACCTCACATAGAATATGAGAAATAGAGTTACTACTTGGATTTCTTTCCAAAGGCTAGCTACTACCAATCCTTTAACTCCATCTGGCTTGGGCAATTATCAAATCTTAAAATTTTCAAAATAATTGAAAATGAGTTATTACTCATTCATACTTTATTTTAAAATTTACAAGTTAGTTATCTTAGCTCAAAATCACGTATTTACCCAAATGCCCTCAGGGAACTCAGTCTAATTCCCTTTTTATCTGGTATATTTGTACTTTTCCAAAAATAATGACCCTGGCTAATCCTATATAATTTTGCATGTAGAATCCATTTTTGACCTCAGATTTGGCAAATTCTAGCTAAAATTACATATTTTCCCTTAACAACCCTAACTTAGTGTTTTAGGGGCAAAATTATCATTTCACATTCTAGAGCTTTTCATGCTTCCCAATCTACATGAACCCAACATAATTTTCCCTTATAAACATCATGGAACCATAAAAAACATGAAATTCTAGCTCTAACTCTAGTTTCTAGCTCTAGCCAAAACATCCTAGATTTTTAGAAAAATTGGATTTTTATGGTTTTAACCCTTAAAGCATCTTATTTCCACTTGTTTAATCATCCAATCATCATTTTAACAAAATCAATGGAAACTTGGGCAGTATCTCCCCTTAGAAATTGAACATCCAAAGTTACAAAACTACCACAAACAGCCAAATATCTAACTAGACAAGAATCACAACTCAGTTTTTAACAAGAATTTCAATGTTTCTGCAACTTACCTTGCTTCTTCTCCTTCTTGTCTTTTAGACCGACTTCTCCTCCCTTCTTTCCTTGTGTTTCTGCTGATTGGAAAGCTAACCCCAGATGCTATGGAGGTTAACAAGGAATTTCACAAGCTAGAGGACAAGAATAATTAGAGATTTAAATCTACTTCCCTTAAACTTTCTCCTTAATCTTTGTTTTCTCCTCGTTCTATTCTCTTCCTCCTAGCTTCTTTCTTCTTTCCTTCTTTCTCTCTTTGGCTGAAATGGCCCTTAAATAGATGAAGAAGGAAGGGTTCTAGAAATTTCTTGTTCTTTCCTTACATTTCATTATTGTATTATAATTTATCACATGCTTGATTTTTATTATTTTTTTATAGCTTGATATTTTATCTTGAAGATTTTCTAGAGTTCTCTACCATTCTCTTCTCTTTTCATCCCAACCATCCATTCCTTTTTATTTATATAAAATTAGTAAATTTATTTATTTGGTCAAAATGACCATTTTGCCCTTACATCTTTCCAATTTTGCATGTGCTAGAAAAATTAGCATAATTTTTATCAAACTTTAAAAATTTATATTTAATTGTATAGATATCCAATTGACATGGTTCTAAAGGCTATATAACCCTTATTAAGTTTACTTTGAAGGAAAAATATATGCTTTAACCAATTGGAAGCTCAGAAGTCCTAGAATTATTATTTTTTTATACTACCACAGAAAATTGCCAGTTTTATTGGGCCAACTTCAAAAATTCATATCTCATTGTATACAACTTCAAATAACTTATCTATCAAATTAAAGCTTGATAAGTCTACTTTCATTTTGAAAATTTTCATAATTTTTAGACATCATTTGCCTATTTAAAAATATCACACAACAAGATTGCCTTGCTATAAAACATATTGGCAGCAATACTAGCTTGTATACCAAATAACTATGTTGTGTGTGACCTTGAATTGCCTTGTTTTATCACTTAATATGCTCTTTAATTCACTACTTTATCCCCTTTAATACCGCTAAAGTATAAAGGAATTTTAATGACTGAAATTTGGAATGTTACACTTATTACTCTACAAATATCGAAATGTTATACGCGTGTTGACATATATAGCCTAGAGGACAATGCCATAGGCAGGTCAGATTCAAATTATTTAGCTTGTTCCTTTTGGTAGTTACGTTATAGATATTTCTATTATGAGGATGTCGATAAGTAAAATATTTGCATATTTATTTTCCCTTATATGATGATTTTGTAGACATTATTTGAGTTTAATGTAATGAATTTGGGTGTAATTAATAAATGAAAAATGATTTTCTTGTAGCCAGGGACAACACCACATTAAGAAGAATTAGAGAAGGCATTTAAGGGAACTACTATTCACATTAGCATTGTTCACTATTCACTATTCATACAGATTCACTGTAGCAAAATACGAATGGTGGAATATGATTAGTAAAATGGGACGGTGAAGTGGGTTAGGTGGAAAGTACGGTACTGTAGTAATGGCATTAGTACTGTAGCTAACGGTTTTTCACTGTGTATGGTACTGTAGATGACGACGTTTACACTATAGCTGACAGTGTTCACTGTAGCAGCTACTATAGCACCAAAAAATTCAAGCTTATAAATAGAGGTTTTGGGAAACCTAAAATGAGAGGAAGGAAGAGAGTGAGAGAGAATTTCAATTTAGAGAGAGATTTTTTATTTTAGAATATATTTCTTGCATTTTATTACTTTTTGCATGCCTCCTACATGGATGGTTTTACCTCCTATATGGATGGCCTAGGTAGTCCTCCTTTATGGATAGTATAGGTTGCCACCTACATAGAAGGTTTTACCTTCTATATGGAAGGCTAGATTTTTCCTTTTCATACATCTCATAGTTGTATTTTTATGTTTTTGTAATTAATTTTTTTATGCAATATTTATGATGTTTTTAATTTATGTTGGTTTTGTTTTTAATTTCATCATGAGCTAATTTCCCTTTTCCTAGAGTGATGACGTAGCTTACTAATGACGGATTGAATCTTGACTTATTAAATCTAGTTTTAATTTTTTCCTTCATGATTGAGTTTTAATTATTGTTCTTAATGCTTTAAATTGACTGGCCACCTTTTGATTGATTTCAATATGTATGTTGAGACCGGAAAGAGATACATGTGCATGGATCCTATAATTAAAACCATAATTTGCATATGAAAAGGAATATATTCATATGAGTTGTGTAGTCTTATTGAGTTCCATAAATCTTAATGCATGATTAATTGCCTAAATTCATATAGGAATATATTGGATTAGCAATTAATCATAGAAGTGCTTGAACTTAGAAGATGCTAGTAATTAAATTAGGGGAACTCAACTATCAATCATGTGGAATAAATTGGACTATAATTGATAGGTAATTCAATCTGAAATTTGTTAAGTAAAATCTAATCCCTAGGGATTTTTCTCATATTTGCCTTTATATCATTTGTATTCATATTTCATCATTTTTATTTTACAATCTCAATCACAACTAATCGATCGGCTAAATAGTACTAAGATTATCAATTTTGGTACTTAGTGATCAATCCTCGTGGGAATAATACTCTACTTACTTCTATATTACTTGTTTACGACAGTGAACGCTTGAACTTTCTAAATACACCATTATATACTCATAACAGATGTTCCAAATTTAATAGGGTTAATATAAATTTTGGTCCCTGAAGTTTGGTTAGATTTTGGTTTTAGTCCCTCAAGTTTGAAATCAGTGGTTTTAGTCTCTAAAGTTTAGCCTGATTTTGGTTTTGGTCTTTTAAGTTTGAAATCAGTGGTTTTTGTCCCTGAAGTTTGGCCTGATTTTGATTTTGGTCCCTCAAGTTTGAAAAGGACTTGATATGTAACCCTAAACTTGAGGGACCAAACCAAACCCGGGCCAAACTTTAGGGACCAAAACCACCAATTTCAAACTTGACGGACCGAAACCAAAATCAAGCCAAACTTTAGGGATTAAAACCACTAATTTCAAACTTAAGGAACTAAAACCAAAATCTAACCAAACTTTAAGGATCAAAAGTTATATTAACCCAATTTAATATATAATGTCCAACATGCAAATCACCATTAGCATAGAAAACATTATTACAATAAATAGAACATTTACCATTCCCAGTAATGGAAGTATAACTTTCCTTATCTAAATAAGAAAGATAAATAATATTACTACTTAAACCAGGAACATAAAAGCATTTTTTCAAACCTAACAAAAACCCACTGGGCAGAACTAATTTATAAGTGCCTAAGCTAAAGTAGCGACTCTTGCTCTATTTCTAACTCGTAAGTCCACTTCACCCTTCTTCAGCTTTCTACTATCCTTAAGACCCTAAATATTTGTACAAATGTGAGAACCACATGTAGTATCTATAACATAAATACCTGAAGAGATAGCCCTACTAACCTTCTTGCTTATTTTCAGATCTTTGAGGTAAAGTTTGCAATTCCTCTTCTAATGACCGGGTTTATTACAAAAGAAACATACTCCTTCCTTTAGAGTCTTTGCCTTTTTGGCTGCAAGCTTAGTTTTGGACTTGTTCGACTCTTTGGTCTTACCATTTGAGCCATTACCCTTCCCTTTACCCTTACCTTTCCTTTTCAAACCCTTTCCTTTATAAACCATCAAAATATTACTAGGCTTTTTCTTATTGTTCTTCTCAGTAGTTTTAAGCATCCCATATAGTTTAGAAATTAATTTCTCCATGTTGTTCATGTTGTAGTCCATAACAAATTAGTCATAACATTCCAGGAGTGAGTTCAGTCATATATCTTTAACACATGAGCACTAACTGATGCACCTTCAGCCATCTTCCAGAAATGTAAGGCCTTTATGGTCTCATACCTTTCTTTCCTTACATGTTGCTAGAACATTTCCTTGAGATGCCTAATCATCTCATGAGCCTCCATAATTTCCAGATATATTAGGAGCTCTAGAACCATGGTGGCAAGCATCAGACAACCCACATCTACAGAGTCTTCCTTATACTTTGTGTAAGCATCTTTCTGAGCTCCTTAGAGCATTAACTATAGGCTTGTCGGGAATAGGTTGATCTAGGACATATCCTTTTCTTTCCTGCTTGAGAACAATTCTCAAGTTCCTGAACCAATTAAGAAAGTTTGTCCCATTGAGTTTGTCCTTCTCAAGGACTGATAGCAATGATAGTGGAGTAGTATTACTAGTCAACATGATTCTGCAATTAAAATGTACAAAGTTAGTTAGTAATCTCCTACTAAATTAACAACCCTCAATATAATTAGTGGGCTAAGATACATATTTTGCTTAAATTTAAGTTCGCTTTGGCAGAATGCTTAAATTCAAGTTATTTAGGTAGGTAACACCTTGGCTAATTATATCACATGTAACTCTTAAATCTTTATGGGATTCAATCATCATATGATCTAGCATGTTTAATCTCATCTCATGCCTTGATATCCAAAACCATTTTTTTAATCTCAATTAAGTCAAAACAATAATGAATTTTGTGAGTAGCACCAATATTCATATTTATCTCACCAAGATAACTCAAATGTATTTACTTTGGTGAATCCTATAATTAAGCAATCTAGGTCATGGCAATTATTAATTAATTGACGGCATTATGACAAAATTTTATTTAGAGGGCTTAATTAATTAGTTTTGTTTATATAAATGCATATTGTTGTTGTATCTTATACACATAAATACATATAAATATAAAAATATGCATATAATGATATAATCAAAGTCATAATTTAAACATGACATAACATAGCTCACCTAACCTAAAATCCTCCCAAGCCAATAAGAGGACTTCTCTGTAACACCCCAATTTTCAATTACCAATATTCCTCTTATGTAATTGAAACACCTAATGGAATAAAATGGTGAATTGTCTATTATATAGGTTAAAAATTGGAGAAACCAAAGGAAAGGAAGCAAGAAATGATTTATGGCATTAAATCATTAATTGTAGGGGTAAAATCGTAATTTTTCCAAAAAGTAGGAAACGATTATTTTTCCCTAATTTTCCTAAAGATATCAATTATACGAGCACTAAAAAGAGGAAAATGGCTACTTGATAATGAATAAGCCCATTTCGGTGAATTATTATCAAACAAGGCCAATTAGTTAAAGTTCAAGGACAAAAGTTAACAACTTGCAATATGACAATGGGATAGTTGAGATCAATATTTTCCCTCTCTTTTCTCATGAATACGGTGGAATGATATAGCAAGAAGGAAAATGAAATACTAAGCAAATAAATGAGATTTGCAGACTAATGGAATAGTACCACATGTATTAAGTAATTCATTAACTTAATATATATACTATTCCCTTCATTCTTCATTCCATTCCATCATGCAACAGACCAGAACGAACAAGAGAGAGAGAGCTAAGGCGGTGGAAGAACGAGAAGCAAGAAGTAGCTAGGATCTCTAAAACTCAAGTTAAACAAGTCTTGAACATATGATTCTTGCTTCCTAAACCTACTATGATCTCTCTTGCTCATCTCTTCATCCTTGGATCATAGTTTTCAAGCGTTTCCAAGAGGAGAGAGAGAAATGGTCGGACGTTGAGGAGAGAGAAAGTGAAGAAACTCGAAGGTAACTCTCCAAACATGATTCTATTGCTTAAGTGGATGCTATTAGTGTTATTTTTGGATTGGTTTGGTTTTTATTGTGAATGAAAGATGAAGAAACTGAAAGAACTCTGAAATTTAAGTTTCTCCAAACCTTATCCAATGATCATGTTAATAGCTAATAGCTTAACTATGAGTAGAAAGGAGGCGATTAAGAAAGACAGAACAAGAAACCGACACAATTTTTCTTGGAACATAAAATATGAACCCTGTCTTGAACATGATTAAGGAGATGAAATTTGATAATTCCTATGATTCCATTAGGTTTAGATGATGAAATTGTGTAGGGTTTATGTTGATGGCTAAGTCAGAAAATCCCGAGAATGAAAAATGACAAAATAGGTATTAAAACTCAAAGGAAGGAACAACCAAGGGTATTTTTGTTGTTTGACCCTGAATTTGACCAATTTGAGGTCAAAAATGGATTCTACACGTGAAGTTGTGTAAGAATAGCCTGTGTCATGATTTCTGGTAAGGTCCAGGTAGACCGGGGCTACAGGGGCATTTTGGTTATTTAGCTTCATTAAGCTAAGTTAACCAATATCATGAGAACAGAGTAAGGTACAAATGAGTGGTAACTCATTTATGGTAGTTGGATATTATAGGACTTGAAGACGGTCTAAAGTTTAAGCTTGCTTGAGCCTTGAATTGTAAGGAAAGAACACAAGGAAAGCAATAAGGTAGTAACGTCCTTCTTACATTTACTATGTGATGCCACTATGAACGTCATACATGTAACATGAGCTAGTGTCGTATACACACCTATTCGCCATGTTTTGGTCAAGGACCCAACAAGGACACCAAGTCGACCAAGGGCAGATGTAAAGTTTGACCTTAGGCTAGTGTACACACAAGTTCGATCATCTTACATTTCATGACATTGCATATTTATTTTCATATTTTATTTATATGTAAGCATATTGCTACTGAGATTCTCTCGAATCTCATTCTTTCTAAACATCAAACCATTTCAGCTGAAGCAGGTAGCTTAAAGGGCAAGGCGGTGGCTACCGATGATTAGAGTCCCAGAGTGTCGTTGTATATGTATATAAATGTGTATCAAACCCTCTTTAAGGAAACCCCCGGTAATGTAAAATAATACGATGTATTTTCATGTTTCTGCTGAGTTTTATGCTTTATGCTACCAAATATGCTTATTGCCCATGATTAATTATGGTTTTAAAAAGGGGTGTTTCATGTTTTGGTATCAAAGCATAAGCATATACTTAAGCATCAAGTGGTTTTAGAAAATACGGAAATGACATGGTATGGTTTATATGAGACATGAGGTATGGTAGATGGAAACTATTATAAGATGTTAACCAAGAGGGAAACCATGGAATGGATAAGTTAGGAATGAATTTGGAGTGATTTCCAAAGTGTAATTAGCTTTGCAGGGCTGATGAACTCGAGTGTGATATGTGGAACTCGAGTTTAGAGGTGAATTTGTGGGTCAGGACTTGAGTTTGTGTTGGCGGACTCGAGTTCATAGGAAAATTTCTGAAGGAAAAGTTGCCTCGGATAAGAACTCTCAGAGTTGAAAGTGGCCAACTCAAGTGCAAAATACATGGGAACTCGAGTTCATAGAACAGAACTTGAGTGTGCTGTGTATTTTGACAGAATTCATGTGCGTACAAGGTCAGTACTTGAGTGATAATGGTGAGGAACTCGAGTTCATGGTATCAAACTCAAGTATAGTTGGTATTTCAGCAGAATTCGTGAGAGTACAAGGCCAGTGTTTGAGTGAAGCTGGTGGGCAACTTGAGTTCATATTAGAGAACTCGAGTGTGCATGATATTGTGGCGAGCTGGAAAACTCTCAGGTGGTAACTCTTTCCCCAGAATTCGAGTGTCGAATGGCAAAACTCGAGTGCGATGTTGATCTGATGATGCCTGGAGCTCTCTGGAATAAGCTTCAATGTTTTCACTCGCAGGATTCAAGTGGTGACAACAGTGAGAACTCAAGTGCGTTTAGTTAAACTCAAGTGCAAGTGTTCTTGGTGTGTACAAAGTTGAAGAATTAGCCAAGTATTCATGCGAAGTAACCTGAACTCGAGTGAAGTTTGATGGACTCGAGTGCAAGGGTATGGACTCGAGTTCGTGGTTCTAAACTCGAGTTCAGAGGTAATGAAAAAACATATGATAAGTGATTTTGTATAATGCTTTAATATGATGAGTAACTATCATACATGAGTCAAATATACATGCTATGTGAGATGTATGATCATGCTAAATACTATGTATGACCAATTCATGTACCCAAATTATTGTGAAAGGACAAAAATGCCCTTGCTTCCATGTGATATTTACCTATTCTCTATCTTCTTGTAGAGTGAATTATAGAGATGGCTCGTACATGGGGAGATGGTAGAGGGTGAGCTAGAGGCTGACATGGGAATAATGAGAAACCTAATGTTAGGCCTGATCAAATGCAACAATTGATGGGTATGATGCTAGAACAAAAGAATGCTTTAAATGAGCTATGAAATGAAATGAGAGGAGGGAAACAGAAGCAAAATGCCGATGAAGAAACCCATAATAATCTTTAGGGTCATGTACAGTCTCCAGAGCCTGAGTCAGTGGTGCTTGAGGTTCCGATTGTTGAAGTTGAAAGTATGCAGACTTTGGTAACCCTAATGAACCAACACTAACTATCTGCTTTTACAGGAAGGTTTGATCCTGAAGATGTTGAGAACTAGATGTCTTGTTTAAAGAAAATCTTCAGAATCTTAGAATTCCCTGATGATGTTAAGGCCCGTCTAACGATTTATAAGCTGTAGGGTAAGGCTGATCGATGGTGGGACAGCACTAAAGCAATTTTACAGGCACAAAATATTCCCTTATCGTGGGAAGTATTCCAGGAGAAATTTCAATGAGAAATATTTTCCCAGATCAGTGAGGCTAGCTAAGGAAACGGAATTCCTGATTATTCAGCAGGGTGACAAGGAAAGTTTTGATGATTATCTAGCCAGATACACTCGTCTATCCAGATACTCTTCCTATTTAAACATTCATGAAGATGAAAGGAGGAGTTCAGATATGATGATAAGGGAATTAAAGCCAAAAATGAAAGAGAAATTTGTGTCCCGACATTTTAAAAAGTTTTACAAGGCTGTTGAGGAATACTGACTAACTGAGCATAATCTGATGGAGCTACATACCCAGAGAAATACCGGCAGCAAGATTATACTTAGTGGTAGTCATTTATCTAAGAAACGTTATTATCAAGGTGGTGCTCTGAGTGGTAGCAATAAGAAGCTTAACCAGTCTGATAGCTGAGGTAATCCAAGATCATCTGGGAACAGAATCTGTTGATATTGTATGAATTCTCTCCATTTTGGTCAGACGTGCTCACAAGCGAAGCAAGCAATGACACCAACTAGGCAGATTGTTTGCTACAACTGTAATAAACCAGGGCATATTGCTAGGGTTGTAGACAGAGACAAGAGCCCAGAGAATTGAAACAACAAGTGCAAGGCAGAGTGTTTGCTTTGACACACGAGGAAGCTTAGAAGTCACCAGAGCTGATCAGAGGTATGATTTCTCTTAATGGTAATGTAGTACAAGCATTGTTTGATTCATGAACTAGTCACTGTACTCATTCATTGCATATGACTGCATAAGATGACTAGACCTAAGCATGCATCGATTACCTTATGATTTGACGATATCTACGCCTAAGGGTAACAGGTTTATCACCACAGAGGTTTGTTTGAATTGTATAATAAAGGTTAAAGGTCGTGAGTCGATGGTTGACCTTATTTGTTCACCATTGAAGAGACTTAAGGTAATGCTTGGAATCAATTAGTTAACTGCAAACAATATAATGTTAGATTGTGGGAACAAAAGGGTTGGTTACCCTAATCCAATAATAAGAGCCAATGTAGAAGCCGATTTGAACTTTATTTCCACAGTTGAAGCTGAGAGATGCTTACATAAGGGTTGTCAAGGGTATATTGTGTTCTTCTCCATGCAGTCAGAAGCAGGTATAACATTAGAGAATATCCCTGTTGTGAATGAATTCCCTGATGTATTTCCAGAGGATATTAGTAGACTACCCCCAAACAAAGAAGTGGAGTTTACAATTGAAACTAAGTCTGGAGTGGAGTCGATATCGAAAGCCCCATATCAAATGGCGCCAAGCGAGATGGCCGAACTAAAAAAGCATATTGAAGAACTAATAGAGAAAGGGTTTATTAGACCTAGTGTTTCGCTATGGGGAGCTCCAGTACTATTCATGAAAAAGAAGGATGGAAGCTTACGACTCTGTATTGATTACAGGGAGCTGAACAAAGTGACTGTCAAGAATAAATATCCGCTTCCTAGAATCGATGATTTACTTGACCAGCTATAAGGAGCCTGTGTGTTCTCAAAGATTGACCTGAGATCAGGTTACCATCAACTTAAAGTGAAGGCAGATGATGTTTCGAGAACTACTTTTAGAACATAATATGGTCATTACGAGTTTCTAGTAATGCCATTTGGACTGACTAATACACCTGCAGTATTTATGGACTATATGCGTTGAATTTTTCGTCCATACTTGGACCAATTTGTGGTAGTCTTCATCGATGATATTCTGGTATATTCCCAGAGCCAAGAAGAGCATGAACACCACTTGAGAACTATACTAAATACATTGAGGAGCAAGCAACTCTATGCCAAGCTAAGTAAATGTGAGTTTTGGCTTTCAAAAATTAGATTTCTATCACAATAAGGGGTCTCAATGGATTCGAACAAGGTGGAAGCAAAACTGAATTAGAAGAGGCCAGAGACAGTATTTGAGATACGTAGTTTTCTGGGTATCACAGGCAATTATCGACGGTTTATACCAAATTTCTCCAGAATAGCATTGCCATTAACTAAGTTGACATGAAAGACTCAGCATTTTATGTGGGACAATGATTGCGAAGAGAGCTTCACTGAGTTGAAATAAAAGCTAACAACTGCACCAATTTTGACAATTCCATATCCATAATTAACCTTCGTGGTTTACACAGATGCCAGTGAGCATAGATTGGGATATGTCCTAATGCAACAAGGCCATGTTGTGGCATACGCATCTTAACAATTGAAGCCTCACGAACAACGATATCCCACACATGATCTTGAGTTGGCAGCAATTGTATTTGCACTAAAGATTTGGAGACCCTATCTTTATGGAGCAACCATAGAACTATTCTGCGACCATAAAAGTTTGAGATACCTATATCATCAGAAAGAGCTTAATATGTGACAAAGTAGATTGATGGAATTGCTTAAAGACTATAATCTGGAGATTAAGTATCATCCAGGAAAGTCTAATATCGTGGCAGATGCATTGAACCATAAAGTAGTGCAAGTAGTAGTCTTTATGATTCATGAGTAGAAACTAATTGAGGACTTTAGAGATCTTAACCTCTCACACCAGAAAATCATCAGCAACAACAATGTTAGTCAGTTAGAGAATGATCTGAGAACAGAAATAGAAAAGGCTCAGAAACAAGATAGACTTGCTCAGTCTATCAGAATCTTGATTGCAAAAGGAGAAACTCAAGAGTATGATTTATCACCGAGTGGACTAGTCCAGTACCACAAGAGGATATACGTACCACCACAAGTGAAACTGAAGTGACAGATTCTAGAAGAAGCACATAAGAGTAAATATACTCTATATCCAAAAGCAACCAAAATGTATCACAATTTGAAGTCTACATATTGGTGGTCAGGTATGAAAAAGGATGTGACAAAGTTTGTTGCTCAATTCCTTACGTGACAGAAAGTCAAAGCCGAACATCAATGACCTTCAGGACTACTATAGAACCTGTGATTCCTGAATGGAAATAGGAGAGCATCACTATGGACTTTGTGACAGGACTACCAAAGGTCTGGAACCATGATGCCATATGGGTAATAGTTGATCGGTTCACAAAGACAGCTCATTTTCTTTTGATCAGTGTACACTATTCTCCTGACAAGCTTACGAATGTTTATGTTAAGAGGTTGTGTGTCTCCATAGTACGCTGAAGAATATTATATCAGACTGAGATCTACGATTTACTTCTAAGTTTTGGAAGGCAATACATGAGGCCTTAGGTACTAAGCTCCGATTTAGTATGGCCTATCATCCTCAAACAAATAGACAAATTGAAAGAAAAATCCAGACACTAGAAGATATGCTTAGGGCATGCATGATAGATTTCAAAGGTAGTTGGGATCAATTTCTTCCTTTAGCGGAATTTGCATACAACAACAACAGCTATCATTCGAGCATTTGGATAGCTCCCTATGAAGCATTGTATGGAAGAAAATGTCAATCGCCCTTGTGCTGGACAGAGTTGTCTGAGAGACAGATCTATGGGCCATAAATTGTTGATCAAACAACAGAATAAATTAAGCTAATCAAGTAAAGACTATTAGCTGCATAGAGTGAACAAAAGAGTTATGCCGATAAGAGGCAAAAACCTCTTGAATTTGAGGTTGGTGACCATGTATTTATGAAGGTTTCACCTACTACTGGCATTGGCAGAGTAATGAAGGTAAAGAAGTTGAACCCAAGATATATTGGTCCTTTCAAAATTTTTTCGAGAATTGGGCCAGTGGCATATTAGATAGCTTTGCCTCCAAGTTTAAGCAAGCTACATGACGTCTTCCATGTGTCACAATTGAAGAAATATCAACCCGATCCCGAGCATGTATTGAATATGAAGAAATTGACCTATGAGATGACTTGATATATGAAGTCATACCTGACCGAATTATTGATTGACAGGATAAAAAATTGAGATACCGAAGCATCCCATTCATCAAAGTAATATAGAAGGGATCATCTCCTAGAGAAGCTACATGGGAGTCTGAGGAAGACATGCAAAAGCGTTTCCTGGAGTTTATGAGTCAATACTCTTAACAAATTTCAAGGACGAAATTTATTTAAGGAGGGGAGAAATGTAACACCCCAATCTTCAATTACCAATATTCCTCTTATGTAATTGAAACACCTAATGGAATAAAATGGTGAATTGTCTATTATATAGGTTAAAAATTGGCTAAACCAAAGGAAACAAAGCAAGAAATGATTTATGGCATTAAATCATTAATTGTAGGGGTAAAATCGTAATTTTTCTAAAAAGTAGGAAACGATTATTTTTCCCTAATTTTCCTAAAGATATCAATTATAAGAGCACTAAAAAGAGGAAAATGGCTACTTGATAATGAATACGCCCATTTTGGTGAATTATTATCAAACAAGGCCAATTAGTTAAAGTTCAAGGACAAAAGTTAACAACTTGCAATATGACAATGGGATAGTTGAGATCAATATTTTCCCTCTCTTTTCTCATGAATACGGTGGAATGATATAGCAAGAAGGAAAATGAAATACTAAGCAAATAAATGAGATTTGCAGACTAATGGAATAGTACCACATGTATTAAGCAATTCATTAACTTAATATATATACTATTCCCTTCATTCTTCATTCCATTCCATCATGCAACAAACCAGAACGGACGAGAGAGAGAGAGCTAAGGCGGTGGAAGAACGAGAAGCAAGAAGCAGCTAGGATCTCTAAAACTCAAGTTAAACAAGTCTTGAACATATGATTCTTGCTTCCTAAACCTACTATGATCTCTCTTGCTCATCTCTTCATCCTTGGATCATAGTTTTCAAGCGTTTCCAAGAGGAGAGAGAGAAACGGTCGGACGTTGAGGAGAGAGAAAGTGAAGAAACTCGAAGGTAACTCTCCAAACATGATTCTATTGCTTAAGTGGATGCTATTAGTGTTATTTTTGGATTGGTTTGGTTTTTATTGTGAATGAAAGATGAAGAAACTGAAAGAACTCTGAAATTCAAGTTTCTCCAAACCTTATCCAATGATCATGTTAATAGCTAATAGGTTAACTATGAGTATAAAGGAGGCGATTAAGCAAGACAGAACAAGAAACAGACACAATTTTTCTTGGAACATAAAATATGAACCCTGTCTTGAACATGATTAAGGAGATGAAATTTGATAATTCCTATGATTCCATTGGGTTTAGATGATGAAATTGTGTAGGGTTTATGTTGATGACTAAGTCAGAAAAGTCCCATAATGAAAAATGACAAAATAGGTATTAAAACTCAAAGGAAGGAACAACTAAGGGTATTTTCGTCGTTTGACCCTGAATTTGACCAATTTGAGGTTAAAAATGGATTCTACATGTGAATTTGTATAGGAATAGCCTATGCATAATTTCTGGTAAGGTCCAGGTAGACTGGGGCTATAGGGGCATTTTGATAATTTAGCATTATTAAGCTAAGTCAACCAATATCATGAGATCAAAGTAAGGTACAAATGAGTGGTAACTCATCTATGGTGGTTGGATACTGTATGACTTAAAGATGGTCTAAAGTTTAAGCTTGCCTGAGCCTTGAATTGCAAGGAAAGAACACAAGGAAAGCAATAAGGTAGTAACGTCCTTCTTACATTTACTATGTGATGCCACTATGAATGTCATACATGTAACATGAGCTAGTGTCTTAGACACACCCATTCCCCATGTTGTGGTTAAGGACCCAACAAGGGCACCAAGTCGACCAAGGGCAGACATAAAGTTTGACCTTGGGCTAGTGTACACACATACGTTCGATCATTGTTACGAGTGTAGGATGGTGTATTTAGAAGTGTAAGTGTACACTGTCGTAATCAAGTAATATAGAAGTGAGTAGAGTATCGTTCCCACGAGGATTGATCACTAAGTACCAAAATTGGTAATTTTAATTCTATTTAGTCGGTTGATTAGTTGTGATTGAGATTGCAAGATAGAAATGATAAAATATGAATACAAGTGATATAAAGACAAATATGAGAAAAAGCCCTAGGGATTAGATTTCACTTAATAAATTCCGGATTGAATCACTTATCTATTCTAGTCCATTTTATTCCACATGATTGATATTCGAGTTTCCCTATTTTAATTACTAGCCTTTTCCAAGGTCAAGTAATTCTATAATTAATTGCTAACCCAATATATTCCTATATGAATTTAAGCAATCAATCATGCATTAAAATTTATGGAACTCAATTAAGACTACACAACCCATATGAATATATTCCTATTTCATATGCAAATTATGGTTTTAATTATAGGATCCACACACATGTATCTCCTTCCGGTCTCAACATGCATATTAAAATCATCCAAAAGGTGGCCAATCAATTGTAAGCATTAAGAGCAATAATTAAAACTCAATCATGAAGGAAAAATTAAAACTTAATTTAATAAGTGAAGATTCAATCCGTCATTAGTAAGCTACGTCATCACTCTAGGAAAAGGAAAATTTAGCCCATGATAAAATTAAAAACAAAACCAAAATATATTACAAACATCATAAATATTGCATAAAAATTAATTACAAAAACATAAAAATACAACTACAAGATGCATGAAAATGGAAAATCTAGCCTACCATATAGGAGGTAAAACCATCCATGTAGGTGGCAACCTATACCATCCATAAAGGAGGACTACCTAGGCCTTCCATATAGGAGGTAAAACCATCCATGTAGGAGGTATGCAAGAAGTAAAAAAAATGCAAGAAATAAATTCTAAAAATAACAACTCTCTCTCTAAAATAGAAATTATCTTTCTCTCTTCCTTCCTCCTCATTTTAGGGTTCCAAGAAGCTCTATTTATAGGCTTCATTTTCGAACTGGTATAGTATTTTTCTACAGTGATTTTGCTACAGTGAATCGCACTGCTACAGTGAACCAACCACCCACTTGCTATAGTGAACCGACTGCTACAGGAACCGCACTGAACTGCCCCACTTCCACACACACCGACTGCTACAGTACAACGTAATGGTCCGCTACAGTATCCCTGCTACAGTGAACAGTACCGTATGAACAGTGTACAGTGAATAGTATCGCATGAAAGTAACTTCCCCTTAAATTCCTTCTTTAATTCTTCTTAATCCGGTATTGTCCATGGCTGCAAGAAAATCATTATTTATTTATTAATTACACCCAAATTGATTATATTCAGCTCAAATATAGTCCACAAAATCATCATATAAGGAAAAATGAATATGCAAATATTTTACTTATCAATCATCTTACATTTCATGACATTGTATATTTATTTTTGCATTTTATTTGTATGTAAGCATGTTGCTACTAAGATACTCTCAAATCTTATTCTTTCCAAACAATAAACCATATCAGCTGAAGCAGGTAGCTCAAAGGGCAAGGCGGCAGCTACACGTGATTAGTGTCCCGGAGTGTCGTTACGATTATAGCGCTTCCGCATAGTTATAGCAATTTTGTTTTTGGTACTTCTTGTACATGTATATAAATGTGTATCAAACCCTCTTGAGGGAAACCCCCGGTAATGTAAACTAATACGGTATATTTTCATGTTTCCGCTGAGTTCTATGCTTTATGATACTAAATATGCTTATCGTTGATGATTAATTATGGTTTTAAAAAAGGGCGTTTCATTCTCTAAATAAAAAAGAAATACATTGAGAGAAACCTTATTTAAACATATGAGGGGAGTGGGATGAGAAGGGAATGTACATTAAGACTATTTAGAGCAAGGCACTACATGCAAGCTATATTTAAATATTACAACACTTGTAAAAACTAAAGCTATGTTGTTCTCCATACCCAAACAAGTTTGAAAAATAAACCACAAAAATCAACAATTTATATGATATGGAAAGAAATAAATTTCGTGATTAGGTTATATCACACTATGAACATTTAGCCACGGCAATCCTGCTAGCTAGTTTTGAAAAAAGGGCATACTCTTCTTTTAAAAAAAATTGTCTCAACTTAGTTTTAATAAAATAAGAGCCCAATTTTGAAAACAAAAAAAATCAATCTAACAGTTCTAAACAATCTCAGCCTAAAGCATTTTTTGCCCAACCTAGTTCAAGTACCTTAACCGACTCCCCCAAGTGACCCGACTAGATTGCCGGGAGTTATGATCTCAGGTGACGACTTCATGCAATCTTAAGGTTTGATCATGATTACGACGATAACCAAAAACATGATTATATAATACAAAAACAAGAGATATATGATTACGGAAATAACCAGAGATAAACGTAAAATCTAGTTTCATATCTAATAGAATCTAGAACAGCAATCGAAGGTAAAACATATCACATATATAAGAGTATACAGAAATAGAAAAGCAAACATATGGCATATTCAAAACCTTCAAATAGATATGTAATACTTATATATTTCTCTAAAAAGAAACACGTACAAATAGTGTCAAACCCCTTAACATTTAGTATTTACAGAGTAGTAAGCATAAAGTTCTATAAGGCATACAGAAACAGCAAAAACAATACTGATATTAAGTACATGTTTACATTACAGGATAATCCCTATCGGGCTTGAAAATATATAAAAATGTACAGAGCATTCAAAAGTAGCAAAAAGTATAAGCAAAAATAACCATAATAGCAACTTAGAGCTCCAGGGCCTTAATCATCGAAAGCCACAGTCTTGCCTTTCGAGCTGCCTACTTCAACTGTAAGGTTTTGTATTTTGGAAAAAGGGTGAGATTCAAGAGGATCTTAATAGTAACAAAAAATTCAAACATATAAAATTCAATAATAAATATGCAATGTGCTATGTTAAGTAAGATGTTAATTCATGCTGTATGCATACTGTCCATGGCTAAATCGCTGTATAATACCCCACTTTTCATCAATATTTCTTGTATGTGAATTTGTGATATTTAGTAGAATAAAAATGGTGAAATGTTTTGTGTATAAATTTATATGAATTTATGAAATATATTCTAATCATTGGTTACACGAAATTTGGCCAAGTAAGGACACAAAGAGGTAATTAATGTACAATTAAGGGCCTATTATCGTAACCAAAATTTGGGAAATTAAATGATATAAATGATGGCCTCATTTAAATGTCAAAAAGGGGTTAAGCCAAAGAAATGAGCAAAAAATGATTTATTACGGTAAATCATAAAATGTAGATAAGTATGAATTTGATAATTTTGATGCTTCCATTGGGTTTAGGAGGCAAAATTGTGTAAGGTCTATGTTGTCCACAAAGTAAGAAAAGCCCCAGAAAGTAGAATGACCAAATTACCTTTTAAAAGCTTTAACTAAGGGTTGTCAGGGCATTTTGGTCATTTGGTCTTGATTTTGACCAATCCGAGGTTCAAAATGGATTTTACATGCAAAATTGTATAGGATTAGCCCAAGTTATAAATTTTAATATAGAGGAGTGAGATCAGGTACAAAGGGGACACCGGGTCTCTAAAGGTATTTGGTAATTTATCACGTTTAGGCTAAGTTTACCAATATTATAAGTTTTGAAGGGTACATGAATGAGTAATGACTCATTTATGGTATATTTGAAGATTTCAGGACTTGACAACCATCCTGAACGCAGTACTTTCCTGAGCTAAACAAGCAGGAAGAAGTTGCTGAAAGAAGAGCAACCAGGTAGTAACTCATCTTCATATGACATAACATGCCTTGTGTGTTGTTTGAAATCATTACAAAATGTCTAACACGTTTTGATTATATGAGGTGATCACATGGGGCCTATCTTTGCACGGGTTGACACTCAGGTTATAATGTTCATAATTGCACGAGCGGTGCTCGGGGATTATTTTACGCAGGTACCCCTCAGGGCCAAGTAACTTGCCTAGCACTATAGTAGTTTATGAATTGCATTAAATGTGCTAAATGATATTGTGATAATTTTTTTGATTGATGAATATGAAGCATACTTTGTATTGTTACTCTATATGTTTAACGAGAGTTACTGCTGAGATACCTCCAAATCTCACCCTTTTTCTCAAAAAACTACCTTTAGTATAAATGGTGTTGACTAGAGGTTGAAGCATAGAAGATTATAGTTTATGGTTGTCTAGTCCCTATGACTTTCAGATTTTAGGTTGTATATGATATATATATATTGTGTAAACAATATAAGGATAAACAAGCGAGTGAATGGTAGAAAGTTATTAGTTTTGCTTCCTATCACTAATGAAAAGTGTATGTGAAATGTACTATATAAAGTTGGCAGAGGTACACTCGCACACTCTAATGAATAAATACAAAAGGGAAAACTGGTGATTCTTAACGAGTTAGTAAAGTTTTATGAAAATAATTGTAGAAAATTTTATCACCCTCTCAGCTTTAGGCTCAAATCCTGGGTTGAGGTCTGGGAATTTATAAGTACCTTTGGAAGCTTGGTGTTTCGGGTTCAAATCCTGGTCTCTTGAGTGATTTCACTGCTCTTTTATACTTTACTATAGTTAAAAGGAATAAGGTATCACATTTTTTGTATTAAAGCATTGGTTCTGGCAATATTAGGAATTTGTTAAGAGACCTCTGCTTGAGTTTATAAGATTTACACTTTTGTTAGCATTGTGGTGATTGGAGGCATAGGTATAGGATGAAGAGTAGAATAATGGCAAGTGGGGAAATAAGGATTGGATATTTGAGTTTATTGTAGAACTTTATTTTGTTTTGATCTGTTGATGAAGTCGAGTGCAGCTTGGTAAACTTGGATGATGGAGTGTGAGTGGGCAAAAGAGTTTTTGGCACTCCTTGAGGTGATCACTCAAAGTAACACTCGGAGTGATAACATTGATTACTCGAGAAACCACTCGAGTAATAGACTATGCACTGGAAGAAAAACCTGACGCAAAATTTTCTAGTAAGATTTTTAAGGGATTACTTAGAGTGATGACCTTTTATCACTCGAAATAACCATTCGAGTAATGGGTTAAGCAATGTGGAAAAATGTATGACTAAAGTCTCTGGAGCAGTTGTAAGGGATTACTCGAAGTGATACTCGAAGTGACACTCAAAGTGATGGCCTGGATAATTCACAATGACCACTTGAGTGATAGGTCCAGTAAACCTTTGTGCCAGTTTTTACTAGGCATCACTCGAAGTGATACTCAGAGTGATAGCCTAATCACTCGAGTGATCACTCGGAGTAATGAAGGCAGGTTGTATAATTGTCAACTAATGATTCCTTTACAGACTTTTGCCTGTGGTGCTTTATTTAACCTAATGATTTCCTTGTAGAATACTTCATCACTACTTGGTATAATCAAAACATGGCTTCCAATATGGTGGTGTATATAGAAGCTAGAATAATGAGAGTGAGATAAATAGCTCAGAAGAGTGTTCTAGCTCCTGTTGCTATTAAGAAAAGGAGCAAGTCGGATAGTAAGGGACAAAGGATTCAGTCACCTTCACTTCCTTCTGTTAATCAACCTCTACCAGAGGAGCATATTCTAGAAGATGAAGTTTATATAATCCTTAATAGAGGGGGACGTGGACCAAGAATGGCACGTACACGTAAAAAAAGTATCAAGTAGCCACCATTCTTTAGTCCTATTGTTAGAGATAAAGCTACGGTGGTGGACACAAACGATGTGGAGCCAGATGGCAGTGTACAACATCCAGACTCAACTATGGAGTCAAATGCCCCAGTAGAGGAATTGGCTTTTGATCCATACCTAGATAATGAATTGTTAGAACAACTGAAGGATCTATATTTGACAGCTTTTACGGATTTCTTCACTCCCACGACTCAGTATGTTGCGTTCTTGGAGTCAGTGCATAAGCTGTATGAACAAAGAGAGGAGCTAGAGCTAATGATGGATGATGATGTTTAGATTCAAACCACATTAGCCTATCTTCCTGATTTCACTTCTTAGATCAAGAAAAAGAACAAAATTGTAGTTATGGGTCCTTTTAAGTTTTTACTTTTTATTGAGCATATAACTTTGTATGTATGTTTAATATACATAAGGAATAGAGGGCTAATGATATGCTCAATGAGACAGTGTAAGCTTACTTTTGATGTAAACGCTAAGCCACTTATTGTACATATAACTAGTTTATGTTGTCAAACATATTTTCTTTGATATAAATACCAAGTTGCTCGAGTGTAAATATGAATGCATATGATTGATGTATGTTGGTATTTGAAATTTGGAGAAGTTGTATGTACATATAAGTATTGAAGTGGCATTAACGTGATAGTCCTTCTTAATAGTGAAAAGGAACATTGGTATGATGTAGACTAGTGAGAAATGTGCCATAAAATCCAGAACTAAAGGATAATGTAGAGCCCAATTTGATTCAACAATTTTTACAATGTTGGCTCAACAACAAACTATGATCCAAGACTTATGAGAAGAAGTTTAGGACTTAAGGGAAAGACAAAATATGAATGAAGCATAGCTTGAAGGGAATAACCTGGAAGGGAATCCCCCTAGAGCTAATCATCTGGAGGGGAATCCAGACGAAGAACAATCATCTAGTAATAAGCAGTCACAGTCATATGAAGTGAACTCTGAAGTTCCTATTGTTCAAGAACTAGAGGATAATGTTGTCCAATACTAGATGCCTAAGTTTATCAAGTACTAGCCTAAGGCATTCCAGGGGAGATTTAACCCACAAGCTGTGGAGAATTAGGTGAACCATCTAGAAAAGATCTTCGAGGTACTCGAATGCCTGACGGAGATAAAAGCCAAGATGGCAATCTATAAGCTAGTAGGCGATGCTGATGATTGGGGGAAGAATACAGTGCTGCTACTACATACTCAGAATATCCTCTAACATGGGAATTGTTTCAAAAGAAATTTTATGAAAAGTATTTCCCAGGGTCGGTGAGAATTGAAAAAGAAAAAGAATTCTTAGCAATCTAATAGTGGGACACTGAGAGCTTTGATGCCTATCTATCTCGATTCATACAACTGTCCCATTACTCTTCCTATTTGAAACTTAAAGATGATGAGAAGTGGAGCTCAAATATGCTTATTCATGGACTAAAATTGGAGATGGAAGAGAAAATGGTAGCCTAATAGTTTAAAAAGTTCAATAAGGCTGTAGAAGTATGCCAACTGACAGAAGGGAACTTGAAAAGGGTACAAGCTAATAAAAATATTAGCTAGAGAGGTAGACCTAGTCAAGGGGATACCTCAAAGAAGCGGAAGGGACAAGGATTTCTATAAAGGGGAGGTAATAGAATTCCCTTTTAGTCTAGAAATCATGGCGGTCAGAAACCCCTAACATCACAAACATGTGCTTGGTGTGTCAAGTCTCATCCAGGATGATAGTGCAATGTTCCTACTAGCCAAGTGATTTGTTATATCTATTAGAAGCCAGGCCATTTGGCAGTGAATTGTCCTCATCGAGCAGTACCACAACCTGTTGAGCCTAGACATCAAAGTCAATGTTGAGTATTTGTCTTGACTCAAGAAGAAGTGAAGAAGTCCCCAGAGCTAGTTCAAGGCAAAGATCTTCTTAATGGTAGGGTATTGCAAGCATTGTATGATTCGAGTGCTAGTCATTCCTTTATTTCTTATGACTATGCTAAGCGCCTAGGATTTCATGTGCATAACTTTCCATTTGATTTAATTGTATCGACGTAAATGGGTGTTAAAACTTTAACTACTGATGTTTGTTTAAACTGTGTCATAACTGTTAAGGGACATAAGTCTATGGTGGACTTGATTTATTTACCACTTCAAAAACTTGAGGTTATATTAGGTTTTGATTAGCTCATGGAAAATAATGTGCTAGTAGATTGCAAAAACAAGAGGATAATATATCCTACTTAGTGGGAGTCTGATGACAGGGATGTCATTTTGAACTTTCTCTCATTGGCAAAAGCTGGAAAATGCCTGAGAAGAAGGTGCCAGGGATATGTTGTCTTCTTTTTCGTACAAGTAGATACGTAAATAGCCCTGGAAGACATTCCAGTTGTGAGAGAATTTCCTAAGGTATTTCCAAATGACTTTACTAGTGTTCTTCCAGAAAGAAAGGTAGAATTTGTAATCGAGATTATACCCGGAGGGGGGTCTATATCAAAGGCTCCATATTTAATAGCTCTAAATGAAATAGCTGAATTGAAGAAGAAATTTGAAGAATTGCTAGAAAAAGGGTTTGTTCAACCTAGTGTGTCACTATGGGGAGCTTCGGTATTGTTTCTTAAGAAGAAAGACGGAACCCTGAGGTTATGTATTGATTACAGAGAGTTAAACAAGGTAACTGTCAAGAACAAGTACTCACTTCTCAGGATTGACAACCTTCTAGATCAACTATCTGGAGCAAGTGTGTTCTCGAAGATTGATCTGAGGTCAGGGTATCATCAACTGTGAGTGAAGGTAGAAGACATACCAAAGATTGCTTTTCGAACTTGGTATGGACATTATGAATTTCTAATAATGCCCTTTAGGGTAACCAATATACCAGCTATATTTATGGACTACATGAACCGTGTCTTTCGTTAATACTTAGATCAGTTCATGGTGGTCTTTATCAACGACATTTTGATATACTCTAAGAGTAGAGAAGAGCATGAGGAGCACTTGAGAATTGTGCTCAGTATTTTGCAAGAAAGGCAACTCTATGCAAACTTGAGTAAGTGTGAGTTTTGGATTCCAGAAGTTAAAGTTCTGGGCCATGTTATCTTACAAGAAGGGGTTTCAATAGATCCAAGTAAAGTAGAAGTAGTGCTAGACTAGAAAAGGTGAGAAAATATTATTGAGATTCATAGTTTTCTGGGTCTTGTGGGCTATTATCGGAGATTTATTCAAGATTTCTCTCGAATTGTCTTGCCGTTGACTAAGATCACATGGAAAGATCAACCATTTAAGTAGAACAATCATTGTAAAAGGAGATTTATGGAGCTAAAGGAGAGGTTGACAACTACACTCGTGTTGATTATCCCTGATCCCAGTTGACTTATGTAGTCTACAGTAATGCTAGAAAGCAGGGACTGGGATGTGTCCTAATGCAGCAGGGTAGAGTGGTAGCCTATTCCTCTCTACAGCTAAAGTCTCATGAGTCAAATTATCCTATACATGATCTGGAGCTGGCGGTAATTGTGTTTGTACTGAAAGTCTGGTGGCACTACCTATATAAGGTGACTATACTGCAACCACAAGAGTCTTAGATATCTATATGATTAGAAAGAACTCAACATGAGACAACACAGGTAGATAAAGTTGTTAAAAGACTATAACCTGGGGATTAAGTATCACCCAGGTAAAGCTAATGTTGTTGCTGATGCCCTTAGTTGGAAGGCAGTGCAAGTGGCAGTTATGATGATACATGAAAGAAAATTGATAGAAGATTTTTGAGACCTGAACTTGTCAAACTAGATCCTCTGTGCTACTTATAGTGTTAGCTGAGTAGAGAATGATCTGAAAATTGAGATTGCAGAAGCACAGATGCAAGATAAGAAAGAAAAATCTATCAAGGCTATGTCGCCGAGTGGATTAGTTCAATACAAGAAGAGAACCTATATTCTACCGAAGAATAATCTGAGGCAGAAAATCCTTGATGATGCTTATAAGAGTCGTTATGCCATTCATCTAGGGATGGTAAAAATGTATGATGACTTGAAAGTGGTGTGTTGGTGGCCTGGAATGAAAAAAGGATGTCACAGAATACATGACACAATGTCTTACCTGTCAGAAGGTAAAGATTGAACACCAAAAACCACCAGGATTGCTTCAGAGTCCTGAGATTCCAGAATGGAAATAGGAGAGTGTAACCATGGATCTTGTGGTAGGGTTACCCAGAATTTGGAATTATAATGTGATATGGGTGATTATTGATCATTTTACGAAGTCAGCATATTTTCTACCAATCAATGCTTGCTATTCTCCAGATAAGCTGGTAGAAATCTACATTAAGGAGATAGTGATACTCCATAGAACGTCGAAGAATATAATCTCTGACAGGGATCCATGATTTACTTCAAAATTTTAGAGATCTCTGCATGATGCTTTGGGTACTAAGTTAAGTTTTAGCATGGCCTATCATCCTTAAATAGATGGATAATCAGAGAGAACCATACAGACATTGGAGGATATGCTAAAGACGTGTGTAATGGACTTCAAAGGAAGTTGGGATCGCTACCTTCCACTTGCAGAATTTGTCTAAAACAATAGCTATCATGTGAGCATTCAAATGGCTTAGTATGAAGCATTGTATGAGAGGAAGTGTCAATCCCCTTTCTATTAGACAGAATTATCAAAAAGAAGGTTATATGGACCAGATATAGTAGACTAAACTACTAATCATATGAGAGTTATCAAGCAGAGACTGCTTACAGGCTAGAGTAGGCAGAAGAGTTATGCTGATAAACAAAGAAGACCATTAGAGTTCCAAGTCGGTGATCATGTATTTCTAAAGATATCACCTATTACTGGTGTTGGAAGAGCAATAAAGAGGAAGAAGTTTAGTCCTCGCTGCATTAGACAATTTGAGATATTGGTGATAATTGGGCCTGTAGTGTACTGAATTGCTCTTCCCCCAAGTCTAAGCAGATTGCATGATGTATTTCATGTTTCCCAATTGAAGAAGTACCAACCGAATCCTCGGTATATTATTGAATATGAAGATGTGGATATGTGAGATGACCTCATTTATGAGGCTGAGCTTGAACAAATCATTGATAGGTAAGAAAGGTGTAACATCCCAAAATTTATTGCAAGGATTAATTTATGGAAAATAGATAATAAGCCAATTTATGGAACCTACAAAATTTAAGGGAACTTAAATTTGACAAAGGGAAAAATTAGGACCTAGTGTGTGTAATTAATAGGATAAAAATATACCTATATATATATTTAAAAGCTTACCAACACAAGAGACAAACACACATAGCAGGTGGCTTTTTTTTTATGCATGAAGACACACGTACTCCTCTTCTTTCTCTCCTCATTTGCACAACACAACATACACATGGTACCATACACAAACACACACTTACCTACTCTCTTCTTTTCTCTCATTGGTACAACATACACACACACATTCTCTTCTCATTTGACCAGCGTATATAGCACACATACGTACAGCACACAAGCACACACGTTCAGCCCCCAAGATGAATAAAACATCTCTCACCTCTTCATTCATGCAACAAGTTTAGCAAACAAGAGAAAAGAAAACACAGCAGAAAATAGAGAGAGAGAGGAAGGAAGAAGAAGCTTCAAATCCTACATGCAACCCTATAATCTGATATAGGTAAGTTCTCTTCACATATTTCTAACAATTTCCATTAGATTAGAGGCTGGTTTCTGCTGGTTTGGGTGGCTGGAAGTAAGAAAATTCGTCGGAAAGTTGCTGTCACCGAAACCAGTGATTTTATGACGATTTTGGGTGATATTTCTGGTATTTTTGATTCTTTAATCATGTCCCCGAACCCCAAGAACATGTTTAGGAGTATGTAGAGTTGAAATCTTTGAGATTGGAGTGAAAAACCATGGTTGTTTGTAAGTTTTATCAACTCTGTTTTGGTCGCCGGAAAACAGAGTTTCTACTGGAAAATTTCAGAAGCTCAAACGGAGGCTATAGATGGATTTTTCATCTGGTTCTTTTTGATATGGAAATTTTAGGATGTTTAGTATGAAATAGAATTAAGAAGAGCTCAATTTGGTGTCAAAACAAATAAGTTATTAATTTTTGAAGTTAGACTGTCAAAACTGACATTTATCAGAGTCAGTCAGTTTCATGTGGCTTTATGACCAACCAAATCACATACATTATTTATGAAAATTTATAGGGAGATAGTAGACATAAGAATATTTAAAATGAGTAGTTGAATGCATCATTTGGATATCTATAGAGAGAGTTATGATTTTTGAAAGATGGGTTTAGAAACAGGTGCAATCATGAACGTCCATATTCTAGTAGTTGATTTCGTGGTATTTTTGAATTATTTAATCTTTCCCAATGGCCATGAAAAGTTCTAGAGTTTAATTACATAGTCTTAGCTTTAATTTTATATATATTTTGTTTTAATTGGATTAGTATACTAAGAGATATGAATTCTTGAAGTCAGTTGCTCTCAAACTGTGTTTCTGGAAAACATATTGTTTGTGTCGAACATTTGGAAAATCAAACCTTGACAAAAAATTATGAAACTTTCCAGATTTAAAGTAGACATTCATAGATTTAATTTTAAAGGTAGAACATAATTTTTGGACAAGTATATTATGAGATATAGATTTTCAAAATCATGCTATATTTCTGGAGACTAATCTGGAATAGGGGTATTTCGGGAAATTCTGGGAGTAATATGGTAAATCTGGGTATATTTTGATATTTTTCCATGAAAATATATTTCAATAGCTTCATGTAGGCTTTGGACCTAGTCAGTTTCTAGTTTTCTAGAATTAGTTATGATTTGTCAAAGTTAACTAAAAAATCTGTCAAATTGCTGAAGAATAGTAAAATTGCACTATGCAAAATTATATAGTGTATAAGCCACTGAAACTGAGATAATCAGCAGAATATGATTAAAGATAGTAGTAATACAAGTAATTACCAATTACTTGTTAATTTTAATATATAGGAACTAGTAAAAGCCCGAGCCGAAGAAAAAGTTTTGGATAAACAGTTGGACTGAAAAATGACCCAGGTAGTAATTCTTTCTTTCATGCACTATGTGATTATTTATATGTTGTGTATTCCATTTTCTGTAACATGACAGTGCCTGTGGCACAACACGCGAATAAGCCAGGGTCTAAGCATATCGTTTGACCATGGACACGAGTTTAGCCGGGGTTGCAATTAGTCGTTTGGCCTTGGACAGTATGCATACAACATGAGTTAGCATTTTACATATCATGGTGCATTGCATATTTATTTATCACATTTTATATGACTGATTGTATATTACTACTAAGATTCATTCGAATCTCACCCTTTTTCAACATCTAAAAATATTCCAGCAAAGGACAGCAGCTCTAAGGGCAAAACCGTAATTACTGGTAGATGAAGGTCCAGTCATAGTCGGGAGTTACAACTGGTTATCTTTAGTTGTAGAATTTATTTCTTTTTTATTTGTTATGTTTTTCAAACCATATGGGGATTTTCTTTAATATAAGTAAGTACTTATTATCAGTATATTTTCACTATTTCTGTATGCCATCTGAACTATGCATTTATTATATAGCGAATATCAGAATATTAAGGGGTATGACAAAAGGCGGCTTAGACATCATAGCATACCATTTGTAAAAGTGGTCTGGAAAGGACTATCGTCAAGGGAAGTGACTTGGGAAGCAAAAGATATGCAAAGAAGCTACCCGAGATTTTGCCACCAATAGTGTAAGAAATTTCGATGACGATACTTATTGAACGGGAGGAGAACTGTAATACACCACTTTTCACCAATATTTTTTGTATGTGAATTTGTGATATTTAGTGGAATAAAAATGGTGAAATGTGGTGTGTATAAATTTATATGAATTTATGAAAAATATTCTAATCACTAGTGACACAAAATTTAGCCAAATAAGGATACGAATAGGCAATTAATGTACAATTAAAGGCCTATTATTGTAACTGAAATTTAGAAATTTAAGTGATATGAATGATGGCCTCATTTAAATCTCAAAATGGGGTTAAGCCAAAAAAATGAGCGAAACATGATTTATTACGGTAAATCATAAAATGTAGGGGAAAAATAGTAATTTTTTCATAAAGTGGAAAATAATTATTTTTCCCTCATATTCCTAATAAATTGAGTTAATGGGAATTAAAAAGAGAGAAATGACTACTTGATCATTAATAAAACAATTTTGGTGAATTACTATCAAATATGGTCAAATAGTCAAAAAGTCAAAGGCTTGGTCAACAAGTTATAAGATGGCAATGAGATGGTTGGAGATCAAAATATTCCCCTCTTATTTCCATGAGTTTTTCATCTTGAATGAGAAAGTATGAAGGGATTGGAATTTTAATTAAAGAAATGACATTTTTATCCAATCACAAATTTCCATATGTAATAACCAAATAAACCCTTTGATTATATCATCTCTTGCTCATCTCTTCAGCCTCATTTTTGGTCAAACTGTATCAGAAATAGAGGGAGGGAGAGCTGAGATGGTGGAAGAGAAGGGAAGCTAGGGTTAATCATAATCAAGGGTAAGAAGTTGCTACCTTGTGTTTTAAGCTTCATAATCCCTCCATAACCTCTCATCCTCACTTCTCCACCTTTGAATCTATGTTATTTCAACTGATTCAAGAGTCGGAGAGAGAGAAGAAAAAATGATCAGGAGAGAGAAAGTGCAAGAAATCAAGAGGTAACTTCCTAAACTTCTTCCTCTTACTTGATTAATGCTATTAGAGTTGTTTTGGGCTTGATTTTAGTTGTTTTGGTACAAGATAATTCAAGAAAACCTATGAGACCATAATATACAAGTGTCTCTAAACCAAATCTAATGAATTTCTAAATAGCTAATAGTGTGATTATAAGTAGAAAGGAGGTGATTAGGCTAAAGAAAATGAGAAATCGACAAAACTTTTTTAGGAATCCTATTAGGTGGCCTTGTGTTGGATGTGGTAGATGAGTAGTAATTTGATAATTCTGATGCTTCCATTAGGTTTAGGAGGCAAAATTATGTAGGGTCTATGCTAACCATAAAGTGAGAAAAGCTCCAGAAAATGGAATGACCGAATTACCCCTTAAAAGCTCTAACTAAGGTCTGCCAAGGGCATTTTGGTCATTTAAGCTTGAATTTGACCAATCTGATGTTGAAAATGGATTTTACATGCAAAATTGTATAAGATTAGCCCAAGTTATAAATTTTAAGAGAGTAGAGTAAGACCAGGTACAAAGGGAACAAACTAGGTCTCTAAGTATATTTTGGTAATTTAACACGTTTAGGCTAAGTTTACCAATATTATAAGTTTGGAAGGGTACATGAATGAGTAATGACTCATCTATGGTATATTTGAAGATTTTAGGACTTGACAATCATCTAAAATGCAGTACTTGTCCGAGCGAAACAAGCAGGAAGAAGTTGTTGAAAGAAGAGCAACCAGGTAGTAACTCATCTTCATATGACATAACATGCATTGTGTGTTGTTTGAAATCATCATAAAATGTCTAACACACTTTGATTATGTGAGGTGATCACCCGAGGCCTATCTTTGTACGCGTTGACACTCAGGTTATAATGTTCATAATTGTACGACCGCTACCCGAGGCTTATTTTGCGCGAGTACCCCTTGGGGCTAAGTAACTTGCCTAACGCTACGATAGTTTATGAATTGCATTAATTGCAATAAATGATATTGTGATAATTTTTTTGATTGATGAGTATGAAGCATGCTTTGTGTTGTTATCTCTATATGTTTGATAAGTATTATTACTGAGATTCCTTTGAATCTCACCCTTTTTCTCCAAAAGCCACCTTCAGTATATGGAGAAAGCTCGAGGGGCAAGAAGAAGGTAAATGGTGATGACTAGAGGTCGAAGCATAGAAGATTATAGTTCATGGTTGTCTAGTCCCCATGTCTTTCGAATTTTGGGTTGTATATGATACATATGTCGTGTAAGCAATGTAAGGATAAACAAGTGAGTGAATGGTAGAAAGTTAGTAGTTTTGCTTCCTATCGCTAATGAAAAGTGTATATGAAATGGACTATATAAAGTCGGAAGAGGTATACTCACAAACTCTGATGAATAAATACAAAAGTGAAAACTGGTGAGTCTTAATGAGTTAGTGAAGTTTTATAAAATTGATTTTAGAAAATTTTATCACCTTCTCAGCTTTAGGTTCAAATCCTGAGTTAAGGTCGGGGAATTTATAAGTACTTTTGGAAGCTGGGTATTTTGAGTTCAAATCCTAGTCTCTCGAGTGATTTTACTACTCTTTTATATTCTATCGTAGCTAAAAGGAATAAGGTATCACAATTTAGACCCTGTCTTAACTCGTGTCCAAGGTCAAACGACAAGTTTGAATCCTCGGCTTGTTCATGTGTACTTTCACTGGATCCCCAGAACACAACTAGGCTAATGTAATGTTACAAAAGATGGCATACTCAAACATATAGATAATTACATAGTATATAAAGAAAAGTGCTTCTACCTTACTCTTTTTAAGTTTCAGGGTTTGTCTTAAACTTATTCCGGTTTGGTTATATCCAATTCCTATTAAAATTAAAGTTACAAGTAACTGGCTATTACTTGTAGCATTATTGCTTTTAAATTGAATGCTGGTAGTTATTTCATACAGATATAACAGTTTTTGCATAGTACAATTCTGTACAATACAGTTTTACTGTTTTCAAGAAACTTGTAGATTTTTCAAACAACATTGGAAATTCATAATTAATCTACAAAAATTCAATTTGACTGATTCCAAATCCTAAATGAATCTCTTTAAATGTAAATTTAAGGAAAAATATTTAGGTTTACTCACTAAAGTCATATCATTCCAAATAATTCGTTAATCATCACTATTCCAGATTGCATTCTAAAAAATAGGGCATAAATTCAAAAATTCATATCTCTTAATATACTTGTCCAAAAAATACAAAAGACCTATCAAATTAAATTTCTATGTCTCTAATTTAATCTTGTAAAGTTTCATAATTTTTAGACAAGTTTTTCCCCCACAAAACACATTGAACAACATCACTGCCACAAAGGGAAAGATCAAACAGCATGTCCATACACACTTTTCAAATTTCCAAATTTGCATATAAACATTCAAAAATCATAAACACTTGCATACCTACACCATTTTTTCTTCTAAAGCTAATAGACTCATCAAAATTACAAAATTCTCACTCCTTCATCACGTCATGCTCAGAATAAAATTACAAAATTCTCACTCCTTCATGCTCAAAATGTTTCCTTCTAAAGCTAATAGAATCATCAAAATTACTTATGAGGAACGTGTTGTTTTCTTGTTTTCTCTTGGCTAATCACTTCCTTTATACTTCTAATCACAATATTAACAACTTAAACACAAAATAAACATGTTAAAGGAAATTTGGTTAGCATTTCCCTTAGATTTTGCCTCAGCCCAAAATTAAAAAATGATGACTCCCTATTTTCAGATAATTTTAACATATTTTAATATATTTGGAAGTCATCTAGGTTAAATTAAAGGAATTTGAGTGAGATTTTGATAAGATATCGATTTAGAGACATTTTATTATAAATATCAAAGGTTAGGATAAATATAATGATTTTGATATTAAAGATAAAAATAATGATATTAATAATAAAAATAATAATTTAAGATAAAAAGGAAAAGATATTTTAGTTATCATCATCATCATCATCATCATCATCATTATCATTGTCTATTTTTTTTATCTTTTTGTTTTATTTTATTTTTCTAGAGGGATATTGCATGAGAATCTAGGAACCTGACATATATATAGAAGTTAAGTTTCTTCAGGAAAAGAGGACAAGAAGCGTTTGAATACATAGAGCAAGGAAAGCATTAGAGCTGAGGGCTAGAGACAAAAGATTGAGTAATTGGAGAGCTGAAGCTTGAAGATTCAAAGAGATTTAGAGCTTTAATTTTCATTCTTTCATTTTCTTTTCTCCTTTACCTGGCTTTTGTTATGAACCAAATTATCATCTCTGGTTTTTGTTTGATTTTAACTATGAGTAGCTAAATTTCATATTCTAAGATTGCTTTGAACTATTAGATGGATTAAGACTTTGAGTTCTGTATTTTATTGATTAATGAAATTTATGTGTTGATTTTATCTCGTGCTTAATGCTTCTGGATGATTGGCCACCATTTAGATTGTTGGGTTCAATTGAGTGATGCTTGAGAAAGCTAATTTAATTATAGAAATTAGATAGAATCATGCCAAACTTGAAGTTTAGGGATTAAATGGATGGTTTATTAATAGAAAAGAAATATATCTATTAGCCTAACATTGTCTAATTGAGGATAGAGCTTAATGAGTATTTTCGTTCACTAAGACAAGAGATTGCACATGCTAATTCTAAAAATAAAATTGGTTTTGACTTGAGAAAGCTTTATCATTTAATTTGAACCTCTGACAAGCACATGTTTTCATTATCAATTTAAGATTTAAGTTAGTCTTATACTCATGAGCAACTATTATCTTGGGATCCTAATTATGATTATACTTTTAGCCTTGGAAGCAATCATGAGCAACTATTATCTTGGGATCCTAATTATTATGCATCATATCCTCATATATCACCCAATACTCATGTAGATGAAATTACCTCCATTAATAAGGAGAAGCTTACAATAAAGGATTTACTTTAACATTTTCTAGATAGTTAAAATGAATTCTTGAGAAATTTTCAAGAAGAGAAAACTAATGATCATGCTTAATATGTAACATTTCAAATTGATGAAACGACTTCTAATCTTGAGTCTTTGAATCAAAAAGGAATTCTTGATGATATATCAAAAGGATTTCTTGTAGAAGATGAGATATCAAATGAGCAATTGACTATAAGGAGTGAAGAAGTATCACTATTAGATTGTGATAATACTATGGGTGATTGTGAGTTAGAAATTAATAAAGGAGAGAATAATATTAAGTGTCTAGAAGAGGTTTCAATTGTGGAACCTAATCTACGTGAGTTTGATGATGAGGTTAGTCTGGAGGTCCTAAGAATTGTTATAGATAGTCCTCCTATTAAAGTTTTGACTTTTTTTTGGTGAAGTAGATTTGTTCGGGTGTTCTAAATTCTTAGAAGCTTTTACATTTGATTTGTTTTCATATGCATATTATATATTCTTTGAATTTAATGAATGCTTGTACTCTTAAAGTGCTTATGATTGATGAAGTACATGTAGTTAATGTGAGTGAGCACTTTTTCTATTTTAAACCTTGTTCCATGTAACTAAATAGAGATAAGGTGGTTATGGTGTTTTATACTTGTGATTAGGTGATTGTTTTGCCAAAGTCTAGATGAAGACTATAAATTTAGCGCTTCTTAGGAGGCAAGCCAAGGTTTTGGTAATTGAATTTTTTTTTCCTTTTTTCTAGATTTGCTTTCATGTTAGTATTGCCGCCCTTGATGATGTGTGCCACATTGACAACAACAATAAAGAGATATTGAGAGTGCAAACTAAGAACAATTAGGGGAGTATTCTTTTACTTGACTCTGAATTGTTGTTAAATTTTCATGTGCAGGACAATCATGATTGTTATTTAGCATATAGTACTTATTGCTAAATTAATCAAAATATGAACCCTTAGGAACTCATACCATACCTGCACCTAAATATAATTAAACAATTTCATTCTTCCTTACTTTACCATTTCATGTTGCATGTTCATATTGAGGACAATGTGAAATTTAAGTGTGGGGGAGGGATATGATTTTTTTTTTGTACTTGTCCTTATGCAATTGAAGAGAATTTTTTTTGGCAAAATTTTTGTATTTCTTAGGATTGACCTTAACACTGAACCTTCCCCATCTTAAACAGTGTTATTGAAAAAAAAAATTAAAATAGAAAAGAATGTTTCAATTAAGCCTCTAAGCCATATTTTTTGTTTAAATCTTGAGATAGACTATGAGAATAAGGAGTAGTTTGTAATATGATCAACAAATTATCAGTTTAGGAATATTTTGCTACCTGATTTCTTTAGGAAATTAGATGATAACCACTTCTAGCTAAGTAAGCTTTTGTTTAGGGAAATGAATCAGGTGGGAAAAGCAAATAAGTAAATAAAATGAAAAAGTGAAAAATAAGACAAAGAATAATAAATACAACTCTAACAGTGTAATACCCTGCTTTTCACCAATACTTTTTGTATGTGAATATGGGATATTTAATGGAATAAAAATGGTGAAATATGGTGTGTATGAATTTATGGAAAATATTTCAATTGTCGGTTATAGATAATTTGGCCGAATAAAGAGGCACTTGACGTACCATTAAAGGCCTATTATTGTAACCAAAATTTAAGAAATTAAATGACATGAATAATGACCTCATTTAAGTGTCAAAATGGGGTTAATTTAAAGAAAAGAGTGAAAAATGATTTATTTCGGTAAATCAAGAAATGTAGGGGCAAAACAGTAATTTTTCCATAAAGTAAGAAATAATTATTTTCCCTTAATATTTCTAATAATTTGAGTTAAATGGAAATTAAAAAGAGTAAAATGACTACTTGATTAGTAATAAACTAATTTTGGTGAAGTATTATCAAGTGTGGTTAAATAGTCAGAAAGTCAACGACTTGGTCAACAAGTTACAAGATGGCACAATGGGATGTTGGAGATTCAGATTTCCCTTATAATTCTCATGCTAATTTCGGTTGAACCATGAAGAGAAAGGGGGTAATATAATTAATTAAAGAGAATTGGCATTTATGGACCAATAGGAGTGTGCCACATGTGTTGAACCAATTAACCCTTTAATTATATCATTCATTCCTCATATCTTCAGCTTATTTCATGATCAAATTCGATCAGAAAGAGTGAGAGCAAGGGCTGAGAACATGAAGAATGAAGGAGAGAAGGATAAGCTAGTGTTCATCAAAACTCAAGGTAAGAGGCTTGTACCTTGTGTCTTAAGCTACCTAATCCCTCTATAACCTCTTCTCCTCACTTCCCTACTCTTGAATCCATTGATACTCAACTGAATCAAGAGTTGGAGAGAGAGAGAGAGACGTCTAGGAGAGAGAAAGTTAAAGAAATCAAGAGGTAACTTCCCAAACTTGTTCCTCTTGCTTAATTGATACTATTAGAGTTGTTCTTGGCTTGATTTTAGTTGTTTTGGTATAAGATAATTCAAGAAAACTCAAGAGGCCTTAATATGTAAGTGTCTTTGAATCAAGTCCAATGAATTTCTAAATAGCTAATATATTGATTATAAGTAGAAAGGAGGTGATTAAGCTAAAGAAAACGAGAATCCGACACAACTTTTTTGGGAATCTTACAAGGTGACCCTGTGTTAGATGTGGTAAATGCATAGGAATATGATAATTCTGATGCTTCCATTAGGTTTAGGTGGAAAAATTGTGTAGGGTCTATGTTGACCCTGAAGTGAGAAAAGCCACGAAAAGTGAAATGAATGAATTACCCTTTAAAAGCTTTAACTAAGGTCTATATTAAAGAAAAAGATAGTGATATTAATAATAAAAGTAATAATTTGAGATAAAAAGGAAAAGATATTTCAATTATTATCATTATCATTATCATTATCATTATTTATTATTATATATTTTCTTATCCTTTTATCTATTTTTTTAATTTTATTTTGCTAAAGGGATATTGCATGAGGATTTACGAACTTGACCTATATAGGGGTTAAGCTTCTTTAGGAAAACAGAATGAGAAGCATTTGAATACAGAGAGCAAGGAAAGCATTAGAGCTGAGGGCTAGAGAGAGAAGATTAAGTAATTGGAGAGCTGAAGCTTGAAGATTTAAAGAGATTTAGAGCTTTAATTTTCATTCTTTCATTTTCTTTTCTCCTTTACCTGGCTTTTGTTATGAACCAAATTATCATCTCTGGTTTTTGTTTGATTTTGACTAAGTAGCTAAATTTCATATTCTAAGATTGCTTTGAACTATTAGATGGATTAAGACTTTGAGTTCTGTATTTTATTGATTAATGAAATTTATGTGTTGATTTTATCTCGTGCTTAATGCTTCTGGATGATTGGCCACCATTTAGATTGTTGGATTCAATTGAGTGATGCTTGAGAAAGCTAATTTAATTATAGAAATTAGATAGAATCATGCCAAACTTGAAGTTTAGGGATTAAATTGATGGTTTATTAATAGAAAAGAAATATATCTATTAGCCTAACATTGTCTAATTGAGGATAGAGCTTAATGAGTATTTTCGTTCACTAAGACAAGAGATTGCACATGCTAATTCTAAAAATAAAATTGGTTTTGACTTGAGAAATCTTTATCATTTAATTTGAACCTCTGACAAGCACATGTTTTCATTATCAATTTAAGATTTAAGTTAGTCTTATAAGGTACAATAGGGATAAGTAATCCTAGGTTTCTCCCATCTTAAAGTTCTCGAATAAATTCTTTTTAATAAATTAATTCTTAAATATACAATATCTTTCAAATTACTTTCACTAAACCTAATTAAAAATAAAAATGTGATAATTAACTCGTTTTTGCCTTAGTCATCATGGGAACAATATTATTATACTACTTGTGATGATTTATGCACTTGAGATTAAGCTAATAGCTAACAAAAAATAAGAGAAAAGTAGGCAATATTCACCAACAACATCCAACAAGTCAAGGGAATCTAGTTTTAGAGATTACCTATTGATTTGTGCTCTTTCTCTCTCCTAGACAAAAATTTCTTCTCTCGCTCTCTAAGCTCTTAATTTGTCTTGAAAATCATAGATTTAATAGAGTAGAAGTGGTTAAGAGAGGTTATAGAGTAATTAGGAGGCAAAACCACTAAGCTTACAAGCTCTTACCTTTGACCCATGAAACCCTAGTCCTCTCTTATGCTTGGTGCTCTTTTCTTGTTCTTGAGCTCTTCCTCCCTCTTTGTTTCAGTTTTTCACCAAAAATAAAGATGAAAAGAGGAGGGATGAAGATTTAAAGAAATATCCAAACTTTCTTTACATATGGTTATTTCTTATTGGTCCAAAATTTATGTTTTTGTATAACATTTGCAAATATAATTCCTTCCCCTTTTCAGCTGAAATTAATGAGGGATGAGAGAGTATATATATGTTTCCCTATCTCTACAATTTGTTGACCAAAAGATGTTCAATGCTTCTTGAGATTCCTAGTTATAATTTCATGCTTTTGCTTTTTGGCTTTGACTTTCCTCTTCTTGCTTTAATATGGCCAAGCCATTTAATTTCCCTTGCTTTTCTTTTTTCCACCAAAACTTTAAGAGGAATGGAACAATTCAATAGCTTCTTGTATGTATAATTAATCTTGCAAACATTCATTAAAGTCTTTTTGTGACACCTTACATTTACACTCTTTCTGATGAGTTTTACGCAGCGAACTCAAACCACCAAGCGTTATTCTTTCATAAAATTTTCAAATCCTAACCTCAAAATAGGATTCGAACATGTAATTGAGTGGGTTTCTTTTTCTAAATATTTTAAAACTTTTGTGTAAGCATACTCTAGTGGTTCACAACTTTGTTATTACTCATCAATTCTTATCTTTTCCCTTTAATTCAATTAAGGTGATTCTCTACTCAAACTAAACTCATTCATTTACACATACAAACTGTGTAGCCATACAAGGCTACTAATGTGTCTAAGTTATATAAATTTACAGTTTTGGACTCTTAAATCTTCAGCCCATCACCATCACATTCTCTTTAACCGTAACTTTCAGCATCCCACCTCTGTCTACCTGTCTAAATGGTTAGTTGGGGGAAGGTGAGATTCAGAGAATCACAATAGTAAACAGATACCAAAATATATGCAAGATAAATACTAGTGCATGATATGCTCACCTTACGTAGACTTATGCTCACATAATGATATCTCTGCATGCTCAATGTTTCATACAACATATCTATAGCCACAGTATAAATAAAAACAGAGCTTCATTCATTCAAATATGCTTCACATAATCAAGCAAAGCAATACACAAGCATAAATATCAAATACATGTAATTAGGATATGTTTATTACCTCTTGGACTTTGTGTTCTCCTCTTGTATTTGGGTCTTCTAACCATTACCTCTTCTTTGTCACTTCATGGTCTTAGATAAGAAATGACATTATTAGAGCCATGAAAAGTGAATTTCTAATGGGCTACATTAGCATTAAAGGCTTACTTTCACCCTTGGAGTTCTTACCAATTACATTTGGCCCATTTCTTTCTCAAATTCGCATGGTAGTCAAAACTGCCAGCATTTTGACTAAACTTTGAAAATTCATAATTAATTCTATAGAATTCTAATTAAGGTGGTTCAAAGTCCTATGTGAATCTATTTAAGTTTATTTTTGTGTAAAAATACTTTGTTTTGACAAATATTATCACGTTTTTCCCAGAAATTTTCCAAACTTGCACTATTTCATATTACCTTCCAGAAACAGGGCCTGACTTTGGAAAATCATATCTTCTAGTATACTTGTCCAAAAGTTACAAAATACCATAAAATCAAATATTTATGTCTCTAATTAATCCTGGAAAGTTTCAGAATTATTGGATCAAGTTTGACTAATGAAAAACACGTCACAACTATGCTGCCTCCAGAAACCAAATTACACAGCATCTACTTCACAACTTTCAAAAATTCCAAATTCATATACAAGCATCCAAAAATCATGAACACTTGCATACCTATACAATTTCACCTTATAAATCCAATGAAACCATCAAAATTAAAAAATTACAACTCCTTCATCACGTCCTATTCAGAACAGAAAGTTTGTTCTTAGGAAGATTATGTTGTTTTCTTGTTTTCTCTTGCTAAATCACCTCCTTACCACTTCTAATCACATGATTAACCATTTAAACACTAAATAGACATGTTTATAGGAAATTTAGGTAGCATTTCCCTCAAATTTTGCTACACCCCATTTTGAAAAAAAAAATAAGAGAAACCAAAGCAATATTCACCAACAACATCAACAACAACCTCAACCAAGCCAAGAGAAGCAAGTTTTGAAGTTTACCTCTTGATTACTACTCTTTCTCTCCCCTAGCTGAACACTCCTCCTCTCTCTATACCCTTTATTTATCTTGAAAAACATGGGTTTCATGGAGTATAAGAGGTTAAGAGAGGTTATAGAGTGATTAGGAAGCATAAACTTCAAGATTACAAGCTTCTTACCTTAGATTGCTAAAACCCTAGCTTTCTCGTTCTTGAATATTCTTCCTTTGTTCTCAAGCTCTCTCTCTCTCTCTCTTTGTACAGATTTTTGGCCAAAATATGAGAGCAGAAGAGGAGTATTCATTTATCTAATGATCTCTTCTCTTACCTCTTACTTTTACACATGCTTGTTTGGCGATTGGTTATTATTTCTTTTTGCTTTTCCTAAATTAATTAGGACATATATATATTTATCTTCCTTCCTCCCTTATTTGATGAAAAGTGCAAAAGGAATGGGAGCATCTAATTGCTTCTTGAAATATCTCATAATGTCATCTTCTCAGATGACTAGTTAAGGTCATATGGCTTTTATTACTTTTGACTCTTTGACTCTACTTTTCCTTTCCTGCTTTAATGATTTCCAAGCAACACACACACACACACACACATATTTCCTTTATCTACTCTCATTTAAGTGAAATTGAGGGCTCTTGGAAGAGAAAAATTAGCTTCTTGAATAAGCCATTTCCACTTCAAACATTAGCCTACAATTTTTTACTTTTCAAACTTTATCTTTTTGCTTGATTTAAACACTTCAACTTAGCATTTGGAATTCATTTATTAATTCCTTTTTATTCTTGACCAAATTGTTTGAAAATTAAAGGGAATATAATGGCTGAATATTTTTAATGGTCAAATGACCATTTTGACCATATATTTTTTCCCATTTTCACATACGCTGGAAAACTAGGCAGAATTTTCATCAAATTTTGAAAATTCATATCTAATTGTACAGATATTCAATTAGGGTGACTCTAAAGCTATGTGACCCTTATTAAGTCTAGTTTTAAAGAAAAATATAGCCTTTAGCCAATTAGAAGTTTAAGATTCCCATAATTATTGTTTTTGGACACTGCCATTGAAAATCACCAGTTTTACTGGGTTGCTTTCAAAAATATATATCTCTTTGTGCATAGCTCCAAATAACCCATATAACCTATCAAATTAATTCTTGATAAGTCTACTTTCATTATAGAAAATTTTATAATTTTTAGACATCATTTTCCCTTTGAAAGATATCAAACAAACATAACTGCTACACAGGGAAATTCACTAGTAGCTACACTACTTTGTGTGTGACTTCTACTTAGATTATTTTTCATTCCCTGAACTCTTAATTCACCATAAAATCCCCTTTAATACCCCAAAGGATATAAAATATTTTTAGGGAATACAATTATGCCTTATTAGGACATTTGCTAAACCGGGGTTTAGTAGTTCACTTAATTCAGGCTTAATCTCAAGCCTCTTGTCCCAAAATTTGGGATATTACACTTCTTGTTTTTTAACTGTGTTTCCAACTTTGATTTCCTTGGTAATAATATTCCAAAATAGGCTTACAAATTACTAAGTGGCTATTTTCCCCTTTTTATTTCTCATTTGGCCAAAATTATTGACAAAACTAGGGGAAAATATTTGTTTCTTGTTTTATGAAAAAATTACCACTCTGCCCTTACATTTTATGATTTATTCAAATAAATCATTTCTTCCTCCTTTCCTTTGGTTTGGCTGAATTTTTGGCATTTATATTCGGTCATTATTTGTGTCATTTTATGTTCTAATTTTAGTTACAATAGTAGGCCCTTGAGTAGACATTTATTGCTTCTTTATGTTCCTGATTGGCCAAGTTGTGTGTAACTGGCGATTGAAATTTTTCTATAAATTTATTCATACCACAATTCACCATTTTATTCTATTAAATATATTAATTACATATGAGGGATATTGGTGACTTGAAATGGGGTGTTACAAAGAGCAAACATATATTATCTCTATATCACATATATAAAACACAAACTCAACTTAAACGCACAATTGACTTAGCTCTGATACCATTATTGGGATTGGCAGGCACACAGCAGAAGAATTAAAATTACAAAAGTTTACCAATCCCTATAATCAATCTATCAACAACATTTAAATTGAGTAGTTTGAATCGTACCTTTTTTCATGTTTTGCCTTTTTAATCTCTAGGAGTCAACATATCAGATCAACTCCTTTCTGCCGGTATTTACATGAATATGACTCCAACACAGACAACATGCTAGCGCCTCTAATGCCTCTTTAGGGTTTTCTTATAGCTCTCTATTTCTCATCTGTGCTAGGATTATGTAGCCCTTCATTTGTATAACTACTAAAGGTTATATCAGATCTTCAAAATTAATCTTAATTATTTTGAAATCAATTAACACTTAATTGTTTTGATGAGATAATTAAATAAATTTGGTTTAATTAAATATGTCCAATAGTTTAATTTAACCTATTTATCTAATCTAAATAAAGAGCTAATGGAAATAGATTTAATTTATCTTTATAAACTAAATCTGAGATATTATCTATCTATCAATGTTAGTTATTTAATTTATCAAATAAAATTAAATATGAAACTAACACTACATATAATATATATATATATATATATATAAAATCCTTTCACCCTAGATTAAACATTGTATTCATTAAATCTTAAACACATCTTAGATTCAATGAATCTGAACATTATAGTTAGTGTTGGACTATTCTTATGTGCAACCTTATAAACCCGTATGAAGTTGGCAGTGGGATAATAACTGTACTAACCCACAAGTTGCAAGCGGCCTCTAGTAAGACATTACGACTACCCAATTCCTATGAGGATCATTAACATGGCACGACCTATCATACAACCATGCCATGTCCCTTTTGTCTTATGATGTTTTGGCCAAGAATGAGGTATGGATAGTATCATCCTCCTGCTCCTGACCATTACTTTTCTGATTCCTAAGTATTTTGAAATTAGAAACAGAAACTCATTTCTATCATAGTATGGTTATACATTTCTTAGACTCACTCATCAAGGGGCCTAATAATATCTCTCTACTAATGTGGGGGTAATTTCCATCTTGATCATTCACATTCCTCTGCATGAAAACCACTAAGCCCAATTGTAGCCATTGTCATTACCCAGTCAAAGGTGACTTTTGACTAGATCAAAGCTTAGCAACTCTTGTGTAGGAATCCATAATGATCTCAGGCTAAAGGGAAGAATGATATAGTTATATATGAGATAAGCTTATGACTTGATCCATGCAGCTTTCTCATAACAGGTCAGTCCAACACCTTGTACTCTTAAAAGTGCCTAAAACTTTGATTCGTATCTCCATAACCTATCAAAGTCATACTAGTCTTATTTTATCTTTGCTCCAGTATAGATGACTTACCAAGGAAATTTAGGACAATCTTTATGATTCATATAAGAATCCATTTATCACAGTAAACATGTGAACAATATGATAACAAGATGGAGAAATTTATTAAATAACAATGTTTAAAGTATAATTATTAGCCCTTAGGGCAAAATTTCCAATTGGTGCTATCTAAGAAGAGGGGGCATAAAGTCACTTTTGACTTTTTGTGTTGGCTAAATAAGAGCATGATACTTGTTCCTTCATGATGATAAAGGTACTTTACCTTTTAATTTGTCATCATCAAAGGATGCCACCTCCCCCTGAGATAAGGAAATACACTAGTCTATAGTCCGGTCACCCAACTGACTCTCCTGAATACCAAGCCCAGGAACTGGGGAAAATCATTAAACCCCTACTTCCCTTAACAAGTTGGACGGTTAAAAGCCCGAGAAAAGAGGCAGGACCCACTTTATTAAAGCAAGTGACACATGTCACCGAATCACTGGATTACCGAATAAATGGTACTACAGTATTTTGACATGTGACAATCATTTTTTCAAGACCCTTCAAGACCTTATGATTTTTTGCCAACCTTTAAAAAATTCAGGAAAATACATAAAAATCATAGAAATTTGGTAGAAGAGAGATAGAGGGTGAATAGTGAAAAATCCTTATTTTTATTATATATTTTTACACTTTATCTAGGGATTTTATCATATTAATTGAGTTTAAAATGCCTTAATTGTGATAAATATATATTAAGAGTAAATACATTAAATTAGGATTAAAAAGGGGAAAAATTGTAAGAATAATTGTAATTACTCTTAATCATTAATTTTTGAGAGGATTTGATATTGGTTTCATTCTTTCCAATTGAAAGTTCTTGAAAATCTGGAAAAAAAAGTGAAAATGGCAATTTAGGGTTGAATTTCAAAAATGATAAATTATTTTTATGAATTTTTAAATACTAGTTTTGTCATCCTCAAAACACAACGTTTTGCTCTAATTCTTTAAGTCAGAAGCAAATATGGAGGTTAGAGCTGAAATGGGATATTAGAACCAGAACATAAAATAAGAAAGATTAACAACACCATAGCAACAGAGACTATCACATCTTGCTTTCAACTTTATCCTCTTCTTTACCTTCTCTATCACCGACAATTGTCACCTTCATCATCATAATCGCCAGCGACCATCTCCAACTCAAGCCGAAGTTCAGCAAAGCAGAGGCAGGAACGAGTGAAAGAGAGAACACAAAAGAGAGATGCGGTGGCAATCATCACTATATCTTTATGATCATTACATCATCACCGTCAACGTTCCATCATTACCTCTGTACTGTATCGGTCTACTCTCATTCATTAGGAGCAGAAGGGAAAAATTTCATAAACAGAGGAGTGACACGAAAGAGAAGAGAGAGTCACAAGAGGAGTCTCTGAACATTCTAAGACCAAAACGATCACTCTTTCACTATCTGGCTCATAACTTCCTTCACTGTCATTCACCTTCACAGTATGGATTCTTTGTTTCGTTTATGTTTCAAAATTTAGCCTAATTTTTCCTTGAATTTAGATGTGATTTATTATTTTGATCTGTGAATTTATATGGCTGAGTATTTGAATCAGAGTATGGTTATGTTTCTTGAGTCCATGACTATAAGTGGTTGATTTTCCTAGCTGTCGGAGATGATTTGGAGTTGGCTTGAGCTCACATTTGCTTTAAAAGGGAGTTTATTTTATCTATTGCTCATAATATTTTTGATTTCTTAGGTTTAGGAATTCATTTATGTAATGAGACTATGATTTTGACTATGTTTATTTTATGGATTTAGTTCTTGTGATTTTGGGTTTGTAATGAGAATTTGCACTCATCAATATATATAGATATATATATGTTTTCTATTATTACATTGCTTTCTATTTATTTAACATGGTATTTTTGGATAGTTTGATTGAATTTTAATTGTAGTTGAACCTAAATGCTTTACTTACTTCATAGTCACACTCTAAAGTTTTAATAATGCTTAAATTAATGGGTTTATGAGTTTAAGAATTAGACTCAATGGTAATTGGAGTTTAGTATATTAGGAAACTTAGAGAAACTCATTACACTAAGAGGGCTTAATAGCATTTCAAGAGTAGGGGTTTCTCTCTTGTGATGTTAGACTCAATGGTAATTGGGGTTTGGTATATTAGGAGCTTAGTGTATTAACTCCTTGAATATTTTAATTGAGCAAGGATAGCCATTGAAAACTATTTCCAAGAACATGTTCATCACTTGCATCTTTTATCCATTTCCATTCCTCCTTATTTGAAAATCTCAAAAATATTTATTTTTAATTACATTTAATTCATAAGTTTGAAAATCAATCAATCTTATTTTACCCCTGTCAATTTTGCATTGTAATTGCTTAATTTGCTAGGAAATTAGTTTCATAATTAGCTCCTCAAAGTGAAACAATCTGAGTTGTGCATTATATTGCATTAATTTAGTTTTATTCTTGATAACCCCGAAACAACTAAAAGGGGATTACTTCAAGTAGTACCGTTGTCGGGGAGCTAAGAAATTGGTTTTCTAGTAGCTAAGTATCAAGTATTTTTTACCTCGATGAGCCCTTGGGATTTTTACATTTTAATATTTTCATGCTTAGTCATTGTTTAGGTTTCATTTTAGGTAGTTTTGCACGTGTTTTATAGCATATTACATTTTTGTATAGAAAATTTTAAAGAAATACAAACAAATATCTTTATTTTTGTTTGTTTTTGCATTTACATTCTTCAAGTTTCCTTTCATACACTTGATTTGTTTTTGAAACTTAGTGTTTACACTTGCAAATTGATTGGAATTCAGTTAGAATTCAGTTACTTCTACATTTGAGTTTGCTATCAATTTCTGAAAAAATTTTCCCATAAATTTATGAGTTTTGGTTTCCTAAAGTTTTAGGCCATTCTAAGCAAGATCAATAGCTTTTCTATTAAGTATGGTAAATTTTAGCCAAATTCTATTATTTTGGCCACTTTTCAAATTTTTCTTTATTTTTTGGAATTTTTCAAGATTTTTCATTAGGTTAGTTTTTTTAATTTTCTTCTTTGATTTCTCTTAATTTTTAGGATTCATTTGATTCTATAGAACTTTTTAGGACTTAGAATTCATTACGATTTAATTGATTGTAATTTGAATTGCTTAGTTTAATGATGATCATGAATTGAGGTTTTATAATAATCTTCCTATGCATTCCTTTTTAGGGAATGATGGAACCTCAAGCTCTCAATTCTTGGATGAACTTATGGCACTTAGGGAGATGAAGTACTTTCTAATCTCACATATTATCAAAATCTTGATTTGCTTCAACAAGAAGGATTCCCTTTGAGTCAAATCAATTATCAAGGAGGAGCCTATGAATCTCAAGCACCTCCTTATCTTCATCAATATTGTGAACCATCTTGTCCACCAACCCCTTATTTTGTCAAGGAATCCACCTTCCAACCACCTCAATCATACTTCAACCATACTTCTTCACCATACACATTCTATCAAGAATTACCCCCTTAATCACCTCCATTTCATCTTCCCTCATTTCTACCTACTTCTATGCCATATAAAACTCCCTATAAACCACCTCCTCTATCATTCTATGAACCTCCACCATAATCCCTTACACCTCAATCTAGGAGACTTGGTGCTTTCCTTAATTTGCCAAACATGGATGACAGAACTTGTGCATTGAGAGGAATGTATGATGATCTTAAGGTTGAACACTTTAAGTTTTTCATGTTAAAATAAGCAAAGGTGTTTTCCAAGGAGGAGGAAGAGTGACTTGAGGAGATCAAAGGCTTTATCAAGGCATTTTTTGACAATGTGCTATGGATAAAGACTAGAGGAGAAGAAGGAGCTCCATGGATATTTGACTCTAATGATAAGGGAACCAATAAGCAAAAGCCAAATCTCACCTTCCAAGTGGAAGATTCCATATCTCCAGTGCCTACTCCCATAAAAGATGCAAAAAAGAAGAAACTACATTTTCAACTACCAAAGGAGCCACTTCTAAACAATGGTACTATTCTTAATGTTGTGAGTGATAATGAGGTAGATGAAGAAATTATTATAATTGAATCCCCTTAAATGCTTGATATTGATAATGCTCACTGGAAGGTTTCCAATAGTAGTTATGCATTTGATGATGTTACTTACACAGTCCATGCATCTATGTGTAATAAACATGTTCTTTTCCCTAGTTCCAAGAGTGATGAACATATTAAGCATGATATTGTGGAAAATGTTGAATTGTGCTTGGATGCTTAAATTGTGGTGAAGCGTGAACCTAATGATAGCTCAAATGATTATCTGAATACTGACTGCTTACATGATTCTTCCTCTATTTCAAGTATTGGCAAGCATGATTTGAAATTTTTTAATGCTATTGAACAAGATGAATAACTTATTTTTCTCTCTTCTCTAAATTCTACATTTTCTTGTTCATGTAAGGGTGAAATGACATATACTACTTCTGTTGAAATTGATAATTGTCTTTCTACTTTGCATGATCTTGATTCTTCATCTAGCTCAATCGATAACATTAAAGTGCATGCTAGATTTGATGAAGGCTTTGAAAATTGTGCACCTTTTATCCCTCTAAATTTTTTATTTTAGATAATTTAATAAGGAAAGATTCGGCGATTTTGAATGATAAAATTGTAAATAAAAATGAATCTTTCTATTTAGTTCTTTCTTGCGAGTTGCTACCTGATATAGAGAATACAAATACTTGTTTTGAAAAGTTAGGTGGTGATAGCTTAATTAATTCTCTTTCTTCTTCCATTCTTATACCTCCCAACACTTGTAATTGTAAAAGTGATGTAATGTACTCTAACATTAAGTTAGATTCTATATTTTTACCATTGCAAGTGCAAAAGAATTTTGAAACTATGACCACTTGTTCGGTTTCTACTGAAGGGAATCAAATTGATTTTCTTGGGTGTGATTTATACTTGGAGAGTTTTTTTTAACATGTTTGTACTATACTTCAAATCTATCCATGTTTATAGCTTTGGATTAGGTACTACTTTTGGCTTGTCTTCTTTGCAAGCATATAATTGGAAGGGTCCTCTGTGGTACCAACATCCACCCTATATTCTCATACCTCTTCTAATTGATCCTAAACCCCCACCACCTAAGAAAATCAAGCAAAGAGAAGTGTACACTATGAAGACAATCATGTTTCTTATATTGGATGAGAACTTCTCTTTCAAGTGGCTTAAAAGATTCTAACAAAGGTTGTCTCTTTCCTTACTTATTTTCTTCCTAATTTCTATGATTCTTTGAGCTTAATTGTTATATGAAGAGAATAAGTATGGGGAAGAAACATAATCCAGTAGTAAAAAGTATATTTCTTTTATTGTTCACCTCCTTAAGCTTTGAGCTCTTGTTATTCTCACTTTGTACATAATCTTTACTACATTTTGAATTCATTGTTAAACTCACTTCATTGTTTCTTTCTTCTTCCCCTCATGGTGATTGTTGAAGTGTTGTCCTTTAATCTTAAATTGAACTTCACAACTTACCACTTCACCCAAGAAAAAAGTCAAGTTACACTACTACAAAAGACTTTTTAATGTCAATATTTTGTGCCTTTTAACGTCATTTTTTGGGTGGACGCCTATTGTAACACCCCAATTTTCAATCACCAACATTTCCCTATATATTTGATACCCTTAATAGAATTAAATGGTGAAGTGCATAATTAATGTCTATGATAAGGACTACTATTATAACCAGCAATTGGAAATACAAGATGCTATGGCTAAGGTCTATTATGTATACCCTAAATTTGTTAAATCCAAGGACAAGATGCAAGAAATGATTTGTCGAATTAAATCATTAATTATAGGGGCAAAATCGTAATTTTTCCAAAAAGTGAGAAATGATTATTTTTCCCTAATTCTTCCAATAATATCAAATTATATGGGATCTAAAAAAAGGGAAATGACCATTTTATAACTAATAAGTCTATTTTGATGATTTATTATCAAGAAAGGTCAACTAATCAAAAAGTCAATATCTTGGTCAACAAGTTATGAGTTGGCACAATGGAGTAATTGGATATTCATATTTTCCCTCTATTCTCATATATCTCACTTAGAATGGTGAAGCAAAGAAGGGAAATGAGATTTGTGGACCAATGGAATAGTGCCACCCATGTTAAGTTAATTATTTAACTTAACTCAATATTTATATATATTTCCCTTTATCATCCATTTCTTCATTCCATTTCCCGTGCTGATCAAAATGAAACAGAACGCAAGAACGAGCGAGAGGGAGACGCGAGAACGAGAAGCTAGGTTTGAGTACAGAATCAATGTAAGGAGCTTGGAACTTATGGTTTAAGCTTCCTAAACTCTCTACAATCTCTATTACTCATCTCGCTATCTCTGAATTCATGGTTGCTAGTGTTTTCAAGAGGAGAGAGAGACAATTCAGACGTTGAGGAGGGAGAAAGTATTGAAACTCAAAGGTAACTCTCCAAGCTTGATTCTATAGCTTATATGGATGCTATTAAAGTTATTTATGGTTTAGTTTGGTTGTTATTATGAGTGGAAGATGAAGAAAACTAAAAGACTTTGAAATTCAAGTTTCTCCAAACCTTAACCAATGATCATTTTAATAGTTAACAAGTTTACTGCAAGTAGAAAGGAGATGATTAAGACAATCAGAACGAGAAACTAACACAATTTTTCTGAGAATCTAAAATCTAGACCCTGTCATGAATATGATAAAGGATAAGGAATTTGGAAATTTTAAAGATTCTAATGGGTTTAGATGATGAAATTGTGTAGGGTTTATGTTGACGACTTAGTGAGAAAAGCCCCAGAAAGAGAAATGACATAATAAGCTTTAAAATGTAAAGGAATGAGTCACTAGGGGCATTTTTGTCATTTCGCCTTGAATTTGACCAATCTAAGGTCAAAAATGGATTCTACACGTGAATTTGTATAAGAATAGCTCGTGCCATGATTTCTGGTAAGGACGGATAGACCAGGACTACAGGGGTATTTTGATAATTTGTCATCGTAAAGCTAAGTTAACCACTATTATGGAATTGAAGTTCAAATGAGTGGTAACTCATCTATGGTGGTTGGATATTGTAGGACTTGAGGACATCTGAAGTCTGAGAATTTTCTAAGCTTTCAAGAATGTGTAAAGAATACTGGAAAAGCTAACAGGTAGTAACTTCCTTTATACTTATATTATGTGATATCATTATGGATGTCATACATTGTAACATGAGCTAGTGTCATAGACACACCAATCTGCCATGTTGTGGTCGAGGACCGGCCAGGGGCACCGAGTCAACCAAGGGAAAACATATCGTTTGACCTTGGGCTAGTGTACATGATCACGTTCGATCATCTTACATGTCATGACATTGCATGTCTCTTTTCGCATTTTATATGTATGCTAGCTTGTTGCTAATGAGATTCTCTGAATCTCATTCTTTTCCACAACAAAAACCATTTCAGCTGAAGCAGGAAGCTCTAAAGGTAAAGCGGTAGCTACCGTTGATTAGGATCCGGGAGTTTGTTTCTTTTGGTTATGTATAGGTGTATTTATGTGTGTATGTTAATGTAAGCAGACCCTTGAAGGGTAACCTCCATAATGTAAACTGCTATCATCTATTTCCAAGTTTTATCTGGGTTGTACGCTTTACGTGAGATTATGTGCTTTTCGTTATATAATTGATATGGAAAAAGGGACGCCACAGTTTTGGTATCAGAGCAATAAGCATATATTAAGCATAAAGCCGGTTTTGGAACAATGTGGAAGCAATATGATATAGTTTACATGGGATAGGAGGTGTGGTAGTTGGAAACTACCTAAAAGTGTTAAGCTATGTGAGAGTATGAAAGGTATTGTATAGGATAAAGTTGGAGTAATTTTTGAAGTATTATAAGTGTTGAATAGAAGATAAACTCGAGTGGCATATGGGGGACTCGAGTTCATGAAGCAGTTTCTAGTGCAATTCGTGGCGAGAACTCGAGTGTGATCTGTGGAACTCGAGTTTGGAGGAGAAATTTTGGGCCAGGACTCGAGTTCATCAGGAATTACTGAAGGGGAAGTAGCTTCGGGTGAGAACTTTCAGAGTTGGACGTGGCCAACTCGAGTACAAATTACATGGAAACTCGAGTTCATGGTATTGGACTCGAGTGCAGATAGTATTTCTGTGGAATTCACTCGAGTGCAAGGCCAGTACTCGAGTGAAAATGGCAAGGAACTCGATTGCGTATGGGAGAACTCGAGTGTGCATGGTATTGTGGCAAACAGGAAAACTCTCGGATAGGAACTCTTTCCTTAGAACTCGCAGGACTCGAGTGGTGACAGCCATGGGAACTCGAGTGCGTCAAGAAGAACTTGAGTGCAAGTGTTCTTGGTGTGTGCAAAGTGGAAGAATAGCCAAGTGTTTGTGTAAAGCAACTCAAACTCAAGTGATAATTGTTGGACTTGAGTGCACGGGTCTAAACTCGAGTTCGTGGTTCCAAACTCGAGTTCAGGGGTGATGAAACAATATGTAACAAGGAATTTTGGGCAATGTTTTTATATGATTAGTAATATATGGCTTTCAAATTAAGTTCCGAATTAGTGGATGCTGCCAAAGGGAGTGGCATCATTCATGGGTTGTTTATGCATGCTTTGTGGAATATATGACAAATGTGTGTACCCAAATTATTGTAAAAGGAAAAGAACGTCCTTGCTTTTATATGATATTTATCCTTTTGTCTATTTTCATGTAGAGTGAATTATAGAGATGGCTTGTACTCGAAGTAGAGGCTGTGGTAGAGGGCGAGGCAGAGGCCAACGAGGAAATGATAATGATAAACCAAATGTTGGACCTGGTATGATGCGACAATTAATGGGTATGATGCTAGAGCAACAAAATACGTTGAATAAACTTCATGCTGAAGTAAGAGAAGGACGACAGAAACAAGATGCCGATGCAGAAGCCCGCAATAACCCTGAAGGACCAGGGGAAGGTCACATGCAGCCTCCAGAACCGGAAGCTGTACCAGAACTTGTGCCTGAAGTTCTAGAGAATTTGAATGTTGCAGCTGAGAGTATGCAAACTTGGATGACTAGAATGAATCAGCACTAGTCGACCGTCTTTAATGGGAGATTTGATCCCGAAGTAGCTGAGGATTGGTTAGTTCGATCGGAGAAGATTTTCAGAATCCTTGAGTGTCCAGACAATGTTAAAGCCCATCTAGCTATCTATAAGCTGGAGGGTGATGTGGACCAATGGTGGGAAAGCACTGAGGCTATCCTAAAGGCACAAAATATCCCTTTGACATGGGAAGTTTTCCGAGAAAAGTTCAATGAAAAATATTTTCCTTGATCGGTGAGGTTAGCCAAAGAGACTGAGTTCCTGACTATACAACAGGATAAGAATGAAAGCTTTGATGAATATTTAGCCCGATATGCTTCCTACCTAAAGGTACGCAATGATGAGGGATGAAAATTAGATATGATGATTCGAGGATTGAAACCAGAATTGAAAGAGAAATTTTTTCTCGATATTTTAAGAAATTTAGTAATGCTATTGAAGAGTGCCGAATAACGGAGCATAATTTGATAGAAATGCACACTCAGAGAAATACTGGCAATAAGATCACACCAAGTGGCTGTAATTTTCCTAAAAAGCGTCCATATCAAGGTAGTGTTTCAAGTGGCAGCAACAAGAAGCCTAGCCAGTTTGATAGCCGAGGTAATTCAAGATCGACTAGGAACAAAACTTGCAGATACTACAAGAATCCTCTCTATCTGGGCCAATCGTGCTCACAAGCAAGGCAAGCCTAAACAGCAATCAGACAGATCGTCTGCTACAATTGTAACAAGACAGGGCATATTGCCAATGACTGCAGACAGAGACAAGAGCCCAAAGAGCAGAGACAATAAGTGCAGGGCAGAGTATTTACCTTGACACACGAAGAAGCTCAAAAGTCTTCAGACCTTATTAAAGGTATGATTTTTCTTAATGGTAATCTAGTGCAAGTATTGTTCGATTCAGGAGCTAGCCATTCATTCATTGCATATGATAGCGTGAGACAACTAGATCTGAGTATGTATAGATTACCTTATGATTTGATGGTATTTAAGCCTACGGGTAACGGATTCATCACAACTGAGGTTTGCTTAAATTGTATTATAAATGTGGAAGGGCATGAGTCCACAGTAGACTTGATTTATTCTCCATTGAATTGGCTTGAGGTGATTCTTGGAATCAACTGGTTGACTGCAAACAAAATGATGCTAGACTGTGTAAACAAAAGGGTCATATATCCTAAGTCAACAGCAAAGGCTGGTACCGAAATCAACTTAAACTTCCTCTCTACAGCAGAGTTTTCTAGGTCTTGCAGGCTACTACTGACGATTTATACCTAATTTCTCTAGGATAGCATTGCCATTAACTAAGTTAACATGAAAGACTCAGCAATTTGTATGGGATAGCAATTATAAAGGGAGCTTCACTTAGTTGAAACGAAAGCTAACAACTGCACCAATTTTGACAATCCCAGATCCACAATTAACCTTCATGGTTTACACAAATGCCAGTGGACATGGATTGAGATGTGTCTTAATGTAGCAAGGCCATGTTATGGCATATGCTTCTCGGTAGTTGAATCCTCACGAACAACGATATCCCACTCATGATCTTGAATTGGCAGTGATTGTATTTGCACTAAAGATCTGGAGACATTATCTCTATGGGGCAACTGTAGAGCTATACTGTGACCACAAGAGTTTGAAAATCTAGACGATCAAAAAGAGCTCAACATGCGATAGCGTAGGTGGATACAGTTGCTTAAAGACTATAATCTGGAGATCAAGTATCATCCCAGCAAGGCTAATGTCGTGGCAGACGCATTAAGCCACAAAATAGTGCAGGTGGCAGTCCTTATGATTCAAGAGTAGAAGTTGATTGAGAACTTCTGAGACCTTACTTTATCAAATCAAACTATTACCAGCAATAGTAGCATCAGTCAAGCAAAGAATAATCTAAGTGAAGATATAGAAAAAGATCAGATGCAAGATAGGCGTGCTCAATCTATCCGAAGCATGATTGTAAAAGGGGAAACCCAGGAGTATGACTTATCATCCAGCGGATTAATCAGGTACCACAAGCAAATCTATATTCCACCACAATTAGAACTAAAGTGACAGATCTTGGAAGAGGCACATAAGAGTAAATATACTCTATATCCGGGAACAACTAAGATGTACCATAATCTAAAGTCTACATATTGGTGGCCAGTTATGAGAAAGGATGTGACAAGGTTCGTCGCTCATTATTTGACATGCTAGAACGTTAAAGCTGAACATCAACGACCATCAGGATTACTTCATAATCTTGCAATTCCTGAATGGAAATAGGAGAGTATCACTATGGATTTTGTGACAGGACTACCGAAGGTGTGAAACTAGGATACTATATGGGTGATTATAGATCAATTCATAAAGACAGCCTATTTTCTTCCAATCAGTATGCACTATTCTCCCGATAAGCTTGCAGATATCTATATTAAGGAGATTGTACGTCTCCATGGTACCTGATAAGTAAAATATTTGCATATTCATTTTCCCTTATATGATGATTTTGTGGACTATATTTGAGCTGAATGTAATCAATTTGGGTGTAATTAATAAATAAATAATGATTTTCTTGCAGCCATGGATAGTACCGGATTAAAAAGAATTAAAGAAGGCATTTAAGGAAAAGTTACTATTCACGTGGGACTATTCACTACACACTGTTCATGTGGTACTGTTCACTGTGCACTGTAGCAGACGGTGTGGTCGGTACTGTAGCAGTTTCACTGTAGCGGACGGTGTGGTCGGTACTGTAGCAGTGCGGGTTACTGTAGCGGACGGTGTGGTCGGTTCACTGTAGCAAATCACTGTAGCAAATCACTGTAGCATTCCGAAAATGAAGCCTATAAATAGAGCTTCTTGGCACCCTAAAATAAGGAGAAAGGAGGAGGAATGAAGAGAGAGAGAGAGAATTTCTATTTTAGAGAGAGAGTTGTTATTTTTAGAATTTATTTCTTGCATTTTTTTTACTTCTTGCATGCCTCGTACATGGATGGTTTTACCTCCTATATGGAAGGCCTAGGTAGTCCTCCTTTATGGATGGTATAGGTTGCCACCTACATGGATGATTTTACCTCCTATATGGTAGGCTAGATTTTCCATTTTCATGCATCTTGTAGTAGTATTTTTATGTTTTTGTAATTAATTTTTATGCAATATTTATGATGTTTGGAATATATTTTGGTTTTATTTTTAATTTTATCATGAGCTAAATTTTCCTTTTCCTAGGGTGATGACGTAGCTTATTAATGACGGATTGAATCTTACCTTATTAAATCTAGTTTTAATTTTTCCTTCATGATTGAGTTTTAATTATTGCTCTTAATGCTTACAATTGATTGGCCACCTTTTGGATGATTTTAATATGCATGTTGAGACCGGAAGGAGATACATGTGTGTGGATCCTATAATTAAAACCATAATTTGCATATGAAGTAGGAATATATTCATATGGGTTATGTAGTCTTAATTGAGTTCCATAAATCTTAATGCATGATTGATTGCTTAAATTCATATAGGAATATATTGGGTTAGCAATTAATTATAGAATTACTTGACCTTGGAAGAGGCTAGTAATTAAAATAGGGAAACTCGACTATCAATCATGTGGAATAAATTAGACTAGAATAGATAAGTGATTCAATCCGGAATTTATTAAGTGAAATCTAATCCCTAGGGCTTTTTCTCATATTTGTCTTTATATCACTTGTATTCATATTTCATCATTTCTATCTTGCAATCTCAATCACAACTAATCAACCGACTAAATAGAATTAAAATTACCAAGTTTGGTACTTAGTGATCAATCCTCGTGGGAACGATACTCTACTCACTTCTTTATTACTTGATTACGACAGTGTACACTTGCACTTCTAAATACACCATCCTAAACTCGTAACAGTACGTCGAAGAATATTATATTAGACAAAGATTTGTAATTTACTTCCAAGTTCTGGAAGACGATACGTGTGGCTTTAGGTACTAAGCTTCATTTTAGTACGACCTACCATCCCCAAACAGACGAACAAACTGAAAGAACAATCTAGACACTAGAAGATATGCTCAGGGCATGTGTGATTGATTTCAAAGGTAGTTGGGATCAGTTCCTTCCTTTGGCGGAATTCGCATACAACAACAGTTATCATTCGAGCATTCAGATGGCTCCCTATAAAGCGTTGTATGGAAGGAAATGTCAATCGCCCTTGTGCTAGAAAGAATTATCTGAGAGGCAGATGTATGGACCAAATATTATGGATTAGACAACAGAGCAAATAAAGTTAATCAAGTAAAGGTTGCTAGTTGCGCAGAGCCGATAAAAGAGTTATGCTGACAAGAGGCGGAAATCTCTCCAATTTGAGTTGGCAACCATGTGTTTATTAAAGTTTGGCCTACTACTGGTATTGGTAGAGTAATGAAGGTAAAGAAGTTGAATCTAAGTTATATTGGTCCTTTTGAGATTCTAGCAAAGATTGGACCAGTAGCATACCAGATAGCTTTACCTCCAAGTTTGAGCAAGCTACATGGTGTTTTCCATATGTCTCAATTAAAGAAGTATCAACCTGATCTCAAGCATGTGATCGAATACGAAGAAGTTGACTTACGAGATGATATGATGTATGAAGTCACACCTGTCCGAATTATCGATCGGCAAGAGAAACAACTATGACATCGGAGTATCCCGTTCATCAAAATAGTATAGAAGGGATTATCTCTTAGAGAAGCTACTTGGGAATCAGAGGAGGATATGCAGAAGCATTTCCCTAAATTTATGAGCCAGTACTTGTAGCAAATTTCGAGGACAAAATTTATTAAAGGAGGGAAGAAATGTAACACCCTAATTTTTAATCACCAATATTTCCCTATGTATTTGATACCCTTAATGGAATTAAATGGTGAAGTACATAATTAATGTCTATGATAAGGCCTACTATTGTAACCAGAAATTAGAAATACAAGATGCTATGGCTAAGGTCTATTATGTATACCATAAATTTGTTAAATCCAAGGACAAGATGCAAGAAATGATTTGTCGAATTAAATCATTAATTGTAGGGGTAAAATCGTAATTTTTCTAAAAAGTGGGAAATGATTATTTTTCCCTAATTCTTCCAATAATATCAAATTATATGGGATCTAAAAAGAGGGAAATGACCACTTTATAACTAATAAGTCTATTTTGGTGATTTATTATCAAGAAATGTCAACTAGTCAGAAAGTCAATAACTTGGTCCACAAGTTATGAGTTGGCATAATAAGGTAATTGGATATTCATATTTTCCCTCTATTCCCATGTATCTCACGTGGAATGGTGAAGCAAAGAAGGGAAATGAGGTTTATGGACCAATAGAATAGTGCTACCAATGTTAAGTTAATTATTTAACTTAACTCAATCTTTATATATATTTCCCTTTATCATCTATTTCTTCATTCCATTTCTCGTACTGATCATAACGAAACAGAATGCAAGAATGAGTGAGAGTGAGACGCGAGAACGAGAAGCTAGGTTTGAGTACATAATCAAGGTAAGGAGCTTGGAACTTGTGGTTTAAGCTTCCTAAACTCTATACAATCTCTCTTGCTCATCTCTCCATCTTTGAATTCATGGTTGCTCAGAGTTTTCAAGAGGAGAAAGAGAGAGAAGTTGGACGTTGAGGAGAGAGAAAGTTATGAAACTCAAAGGTAACTCTCCAAGCTTGATTCTATAGCTTATATGGATGCTATTAAAGCTATTTATGGTTTGGTTTGTTGTTATTATGAGTGGAAGATGAAGAAAACTAAAAGACTTTGAAATTCAAGTTTCTCCAAACCTTAACCAATGATCATTTTAATAGTTAATAAGTTGAGTATAAGTAGAAAGGAGATGATTAAGACAATCAGAACGAGAAACTGACACAATTTTTTTGAGAATCTAAAATCTGGACCCTGTCATGAATACGATAAAGGAGAAGTTGGCAATTTCAAAGATTCTAATGGGTTTAGATGATGAAATTTTGTAAGGTTTATGTTGACGACTTAGTGAGAAAAGCCCCAGAAAGAGAAATGACATAATGACCTTTAAAATGTAAAGGAATGAGTCACTAGGGGCTATTTTGTCATTTCGCCCTAAATTTGACCAATCTGAGGTCAAAAATGGATTATACAGGGGTAGCTTTATTTCTATTGTGTAGGAATAGCCCGTGCCATGATTTCTGATAAGGACGGATAGACCGGGGCTACAGGGGTATTTTGGTAATTTGTCATCGTAAAGCTAAGTTAACCACTATTATGGAATCGAAGTAAGTTCAAATGAGTGGTAACCCATCTATGGTGGTTGGATATTGTAGGACTTGAGGACATCTGAAGTCTGAGAATTTCCTGAGCTTTGAAGAACGTGTAAAGAATACTGGAAAAGCTAATAGGTAGTAACTTCCTTCATACTTATATTATGTGATATCAGTATGGATGTTATACATTGTAACATGAGCTAGTGTCATAGACACACCAATCTGCCATGTTATGGTCGAGGACCCGACAGGGGCACCGAGTCGACCAAGGGAAAACATATCGTTTGACCTTGGGCTAGTGTACACGATCACGTTCGATCATCTTACATGTCATGACATTGCATGTCTCTTTTCATATTTTATATGTATGCTAGCTTGTTGCTACTGAGATTCTCCAAATCTCATTCGTTTCTACAACAAAAACCATTTCAGCTGAAGTAGGAAGCTCTAAAGGCAAAGCGGCGGCTACTGGTAATTAGGATCCCGGAGTTTATTTCTTTTGGTTATGTATATGTTTATTTATGTGTGTAAGTTAATGTAAGCAGACCCTTGAAGGGTAACCTCCATAATGTAAACCGATATCATCTATTTCCAAGTTTTAGCTGGGTTGTACGCTTTATGTGAGATTATGTGCTTTTCATTCTATAATTATTGATATGGAAGAAGGGACGCCACACCTATGCTAGCGATATAGAAAGTAAAAGAAAATAATGTCCCTAAAATTAGGGATGTCTAAAGGGAGACTTTAGGCATCCTTAAGGCCATTAAGGATTCCTAAGGTCTTTTCCTGCATCAAGTGCCTTCCGCAAATCCTGCATTCCAAAGTAGAGCCAGTCACAAATAGAAAAGGTTAGTGTATAGAGAATTAGTGAGACTACATGATTATTCAATCAAAACTAACCATGTGATTCTGTGTGTACCAATCACCAATAAAAACTTCAATGTTCCTATAATTTCGTGTGTGCCATGAGCTTGGCTGTTGCTGAATCCCAGACCATCCAAAACACAAATTCCAGGGAAGAATTGTGAACACATCTTCTTCTTCCACAACTGGATGGAGAAAGAAAAAGAACATGATGGCGTTATGAAGTGTGTCAAAGCTGATGATTGATTTTGGATGGAGAAAGAAAAAGAAGGTGATGGCATTATGAAGTGTGTGGAAGGTGATAATTAATTTAAGAGAGAGAAGAAAAAGAAGGTGATTGTGTTATGTAGAAGGTAAGAGAGTATTAGTGTATGGAAAATTAAAAAGTAGCCACCCAAGCAACAAATGAAATTCATTTATAGGCATATAGGCTTTTAAGCATCCATTTAAAAAAAAAGGGACACCAAATCCCTCCTATGTTGTCCTGTTTGATATCCTAAATTTGAATTTAGGAAGAAAAAAGTTTTGGCGCCTAGAGATTTAGGCGTCCCAAATATTTTTAGGACACCTAAAGTCCCAAAAATATTTGGGGCATCTAAAGCCTAGCTTTTGGGGCTTTAGGCGTCCCAAATTTGACTTGGGATGCTTAAACTGAACTTTAGGCATCCTAATCTAAATTTGGGATGCCTAAAGCTACCAGCCTATATTTACAAAAATACTACTGCCTTTATTTTTTACTTTCCTTTTTCAAAAAAAAATGACGTCTTTTAGGGTAGTAATATCTATATTATGTAGTAGTGTTAGTTTTTATTTGTTGTTTACATTAAGGATAATGTAAAGATTAAGTGTAGGGGAGGGATCGTTGTAGCCACAATGTTTTGGATCATGAAATTTGAGAAAAATTGAAGAATCTTTGACCTTTAGAAAATTGGTTTTGTGAAGTGCTTAAACGACTTCTATTTTTACTTTCCTAATGTAACTCCTTGGCATGTTTTTATGAAAATTTAAATGCATGATGATTGTGAAAGTCAAACGTTTCCAAGTATGATTGCATTAAGCTTGAGTAATCCTTTGCTTGATTAATTGAGTGATTGGAGTATCTTTAATGTAATTTTATTAATTTGGATGCCTAGTTGATTTTACGAAGTTGATATGATAGAAAAAATCTTTGTTGGAAGATTCTTGAGCCTTGATTCTATTTTCTTATCATGTGCAAATTCACCTATCCTAATGTAACTCCTTGGCATGTTTTTATGAAAATTTAAATGCATGATGATTGTGAAAGTCAAACGTTTCCAAGTATGATTGCATTAAGCTTGAGTAATCCTTTGCTTGATTAATTGAGTGATTGGAGTATCTTTAATGTAATTTTATGAATTTGGATGCCTAGTTGATTTTACGAAGTTGATATGATAGAAAAAATCTTTGTTGGAAGATTCTTGAGCCTTGATTCTATTTTCTTATCATGTGCAAATTCACCTATTCTCTAGTTAATATCTAGAACTTGTCTAGGTTCTTTTTCAAAGCTACATTAATGCGTAGGGGCATTCATTTCTAAACTCATTTACCTAAACACAAACCATTAATCATTTACCTTTATTTACCCCTTGAGCCCTTCACTTTAATTTCTATTTCACTATACAAATGCTATGTTTGTATCCTTTATTAAGTTCTTCATATCACTATGATTTAAAAATTACTATTGCATATATGGAAAGAAAAGTGTCATGTGAGTAGTCAAAAGAAAGAGAAATAAAAAAGAAAAGGAAGAAAAATAGAAAAGAAGAAAAAGAAGAGAAAAATTATGAATAGTAAAAACAAAAAAGAAAAAAATTCAAAGAAAGAAATAAACAAATAAGGCACTATGGTGAAATATGTGAATTAGGTCTAGTTGAATAGTGTTAGCTAATTTATCAATTATTTGGTACAAGCATAGTGTTTCATTTCATTTTCTATTTCATTTAGCCTTTTCAACATTACAAACCTAAGAAGTCCCCTTGACTATAGAATCATGGCAAAACTAGTGGTAGAGATAGTAGAACCTTTACAAGGCTATAGTAGATGCTAGAATAGTTAAATTGAGTGAAATTCCTTATTATTTGAGAGATGAGAGAAATATTTATTACCTTAAGAGCTCTATCATATCTATCTTTCTTGATTTTGTTATGTGTTTAAGTTGGTTCCTTTGTATTAAAAAATTCCATGAGCTTTAATTGATTTAGGATCGTGGTTATTCAATCTTTATGAAATTGTATTATTGAATTACTTGATGATTATAACATTGGGCATATTTATGGAAAACATTGGTTTTATTTTACCCAGGAGTGCAAAGGGCTAAGTGTAGGAGACTTGACAAATCCTTATTTTTATTATATATTTTTATACTTTATTTGGGGATTTTGTCATATTAATTGAGCTTAAAATGCCTTAATTGTGATATATATATATATATATATATATATATATATATTAAGAGTAAAAACATTAAATTAGGATTCAAAAGGAGCAAAATTGTCAAAATAATTGTAATTACTCTTACTCATTGATTTTTGAGAGGATTTGATATTGGTTTCATTATTTTTAATTAAAAGTTCTTGAAAATTTGGATTAAAATTCAAAATGGAAATTTAGGGTTGAATTTCAGAAATGACAGATTAGTCTTATGAATTTTGGAAATACCATTTTAGTCATCCTCAAAACACAACATTTTGCTCTAATTCTTTATGTCAAAAGAAGATATGGAAGTTAGAGCTGAAATGGGATATTAGAACTAGAACATAATATAAGAAAGAGGAACAGCGCCACAGCAACAGAGACCATTGCATCTTGTTTTCACCTTCATCCTCTTCTTTACCTTCTCCGTCGCCGACAACTATCACCTTTATCACCATAGTCACTAGCAACCATCTCCAACTCAAGCTAAAGTTTAGCAAAGCAGAGGCAACAACGAGTGAAAGAGAGAACACGAAAGAGAGTTGAGGTAGCGATCATCACTACATCTTCATCATCATTACATCATCACCATCAACCTTCTATCATCACCTCTGTACTACATTGGTCTAGTCTGATTCATTAAGAGCAGAAGGGAAAAATTTCAGAAACAGAGGAGAGGCACAAAAGAGAAGAGAGAGTCACAAGAGGAGTCTTTGAACATTCTAAGACCAAAACGATCACTCTTTTACTATCTAGCTCATAAATTCCTTCACTGTCATTCACCTTCACAGTATGGATTCTTTGTTTCGTTTATGTTTCAAAATTCAGCCTCATTTTTCCTTGTTTTAGATGTGATTTATTATTTTGATTTGTGAATTTATATGGCTGAGTATTTGAATCAGAGTATGATTATGTTTCTTGAGTCCATGACTATAAGTGGTTGATTTCCCTAGCTCTTGGAGATGATTTGGAGTTGGCTTGAGCTCACATTTGCTTTAAAAGGGAGTTTAATTTATCTATTGCTCGTTATATTTGTGATTTCTTAGGTTTAGGAATTCATTTATGTAATGAGACTATGATTTTGGCTCTGTTTATTTTATGGATTTAGTTCTTGTGATTTTAGGTTTGTAATGAGAATTTGCACTCATCAATATATATAGATATATATATGTTTTTCTATGATTACATTGCTTTCTATTTATTTAACATGGTATTTTTGGATAGTTTGATTGAATTTTAATTGTAGTTGAACCTAAATGCTTTACTTACTTCATAGTCACACTCTAAAGTTTTAATAATGCTTAAATTAATGGGTTTATGAGTTTAAGAATTAGACTCAATGGTAATTGGAGTTTAGTATATTAGGAAACTTAGAGAAACTCATTACACTAAGAGGGCTTAATAGAATTTCAAGAGTAGGGGTTTCTCTCTTGTGATGTTAGACTCAATGGTAATTGGGGTTTGGTATATTAGGAGCTTAGTGTATTAACTCCTTGAATATTTTAATTGAGCAAGATAGCCATTGAAAACTATTTCCAAGAACATGTTCATTACTTGCATCTTTTATCCATTTCCATTCCTCCTTATTTGAAAATCTCAAAAATATTTATTTTTAATTGCATTTAATTCATAATTTTGAAAATTAATCAATCTTGTTTTACACATGTCAATTTTGCATTGTAATTACTTAGTTTACTAAGAAATCAGTTTCATAATCAGCTCCTCAAAGTGAAATGACCCGAGTTGTGCATTATATTCCATTAATTTGGTTCTATTTTTTATAACCCCGAGGTGACTAAAGGGGGATTACTTCAAATAGTAACTTTTCAAAACTTCAATCCGCCGAAACAATACTAAATCAGCATTTTTTTTCTGAAACACCCTTCATAAACCTTTTTCTACTCATCACAAGCTTCATTTCTATGGTTATAGATTTTCATTTAGAGGTATTTGATGACTTCTTTCTAGACGAAGTACTACTGGATTTATGAACTAGTTGCAGAAATGCAACGAGGTAAGTGTAGGCTTTCTTTTGAACCAATTGGTTTGTGATTTTGATGAGTTTTCATAAGGGTTTGAGGCTAAAAATTTTTTGGCCAAAGGTTACTATTAAGGGTTAATCATGGTTTAATCATGTATTTATGGTTAGATAATGATTTATAATGATATTAGGCCAAGTTGTTGGACAAAATTCTGTTTTGGTGATTTTTGCTAAAAAAATTTATGTTCGGTCCGTATGAGTAGGGGTTGGAGCTTTTTGATTTTGATGTTTTTGACATTGCCATTGTGTTTAGAATAGAGAACTTTGTGGGAATAGCCCTAGTTGTAAATTCTGGACTACTGAAAATATATATTGCAAAATTGTAATTTTGCCAGTATGTGTTCTATGCAAGGCAGTCCAGTTGTTCGAAGTTTTTAGATAGGCAAATGATTTCCAAAAATTGTAAAACTTTCCAATATAAAAGTAGATATGTCAAGTAATTTGATATGTCATTTGTGTCATTTGGATATGTATGCTAGAAGTTCTGCATTTTTAAATATTGGTAATGTAAAACTGGAAAATTTTAGAGCAGTGGTCAATAAAGTGAAATATTGTATTGATGTACATCCAAAAGGCTAATGGCTATATTTTTTTCCTGAAACTACACTAATTAGGGGCCACTTATCTTTGGAATGGGTGCAATTGGACATCTATACATATATTTATGAATTTTTCAAAACTTTATGAAAATTCTGGTAGATTTGAACAAATGTGTGAAAATGGAAATGTAATGGCACTATGTAATTGTGTTGAATTTTAAGGGTGAAGTTAACCATTTAGAGATAGTTAGACTAGATTAACCATACATTTAACTTAGTATTCTAACCTTAATGAAAATCAACATAAGTGCTTGGATTGTAAAAGAATTAGACCAAATAATAATTTGTCGTCCGTAATTCTAATTATTGGACCTGACAGCTGTTTAGAATCTAAGACCTTCCTGAGCTCAGGGAAACAATTGGATGTTTCTCAGCGAAAGCAACCAAGTAGTAACTTTGTCTTTCATATGTTATAAGATACACTGCATGTTTTATGGTTTCATTATGAATTTGTTTGAGACATTATGATTATGCGGGGTGGTCGCCCAAGGCCTATTGCATGGGTGGATGCTTAGGTCATTAGAATTTTCTGTGATACACAAGTGGACACTTGGGGCCTATTACACGGTTAACACTCAGGGTCAAGTGATTTGTTTACCTAGCACTATGGTGATATGTTGAATTATATGTTGTGTACTGAATGTTGTTGTGATAATTATGTTTGTATGATGATTGTGTGGTATACTCTATGATTTTTTATCTATAAGATTGACTACCTATTACTACTGAGATTCTTTTGAATCTCACTCTTTTTCTATAAACAAATTACAGTACAGGCCAGCAACTCAAAGGGCAAAAATGTAAACACGAATTGCTGAAGGATGAAGTTGCAAGATTTATTTTCTCTGTTAGTTCACTACTACAAAAGAGGCTTTTTGTGGCGTACCTCTAATGACACTTTTTAAAGAAACGGCATAAGTAATGTTTTTTAAAGAAAAAAAATATTATAAGCTACGACGCTTCCTATTGTAAATGTCATAGCTTAGTGGTAGGATTGTATGGAACTTTTTTAAAAAACGCCATACAAGACCTGTAACGCCCCTTTTTAAAACCATAATTAATCATGGGCGATAAGCATATTTGGTAGCATAAAGCATAGAACTCAGCGAAAACATGAAAATACATCGTATTAGTTTACACTACCGGGGGTTTCCCTCAAGAGGGTTTGATACACATTTATATACATGTACAAGATATACCAAAAACAATTAAAATAGATATGGTTTGTTGTTTGGAAAGAATGAGATTCGAGAGAATCTCAGTAGCAACATGCTTACATACAATTAAAATGCGAAAAATAGATATGCAATGTCATGAAATGTAAGATGATCGAATGTATGTGTGTACACTAGCCCAAGGCCAAACTTTACGTCTGCCCTTGGTCAACTTGGTGCCCTTGTTAGATCCATGACCACAACATGGCAAATAGGTGTGTCTAGGACACTAGCTCATGTTACATGTATGACATTCATAGTAGGCATCATATAGTAAATGTAAGAAGGATGTTACTACCTGAATGCTTTCCTTGTGTTCTTTCCTTGCAATTCAAGGCTCAGGAAAGCTTAAACTTCAAACCGTCTTCAAGTCCTACAATATCCAATCACCATAGATGAGTTACCACTCATTTGTACCTTACCTTGATCTCATGATATTGGTTAACTTAGCTTAATGACGCTAAATTACCAAAATGCCCCTGTAGCCTCGGTCTATCTGGAACGTATCAGAAATCATGACACGGGCTATTCCTATACAAATTCATGTGTAGAATCCATTTTTGATCTCAGATTGGTCAAATTCAGGACCAAATGATGAAAATGCCCTTAGTGACTCTTTCAATTGCATTTTAAAGCTTATTTTGTCACTTATCATTCTGGGGCTTTTCTCACTTAGTTATGAACATAAACCCTACACAATTTCATCATCTAAACCCATTGGAATTATTGGAATTGCCAAATTCCATATCCTTTATCATATTCATGACAGGGTCCAGATTTTAGATTCTTAGAAAAATTGTGTCGGTTTCTCGTTCTAACTGTCTTAATCATCTCCTTTCTGCTTATACTCAAACTCTTAAATACTTATATGATCATAGGTTAGGGTTTGGAGAAATTTGAATTTTAGAGTTCCTTAAGTTTCTTCATCTTTCATTCACAATAACAACTAAATCAATCCAAAAATAGAACTAATAGCATCCACTTAAGCTATAGAAACATGTTTGGAGAGTTACCTTTGAGTTTCTTTACTTTCTCTCTCCTCAATGTCCGACTTCTCTCTCTCTCTCCTCTTAGAAATGCTGGGAAATCATGAATCCGAAGATGGAGAGATGAGCAAGAGTGATCATTGGGAGTTTAGGAAACAAGAAACACAAGTTCTAAGCTCCTTACCTTGAGTTTTGAAGAATCCTAGCTCCCTTTCTTGTTTCTCGTTCTGCACCGCCTTAGCTCTCTCTCTCATTCTCGTTCTGATCAGTTTGGACAATGGAATGAAGAATGAATGGATGAATGAAGGGAGTATAATAATATAGGTTAAGTTAATATAATAACATAGGTGGCATTTATCCATTAGTCCATAAATCTCATTTCTTGTTTAATATTTCATTTCCCTTCTTACTTCTTCATTCAGCCATGTTTGCATGAGAATAGAGAGAAAATATGGATATCCAACTATCTCATTGTGTCAACTTGTAACTTGTTAACCAAGTTATTGACTTTTTGACTAGTTGACCTTTCTTGACAATAAATCTCCAAAATAAGCTCATTAGTTATCAAATGGTCATTTCCCTCTTTTTGGATCCCATATAATTGATATTATTGGAAGAATTAGGGAAAAATAATCGTTTCCCACCTTTTGAAAAAATTACGATTTTACCCCTACAATTAATGATTTAATCCCATAAATCATTTCTTGCTTTGTTTTCTTTAGTTTGGCCAATTTTTGACGTATATAATAGGAAATTCACCATTTTATTCCATTAGGTGTTTCAATTACATAAGAGGAATATTGGTAATTTAAAATTGGGGTGTTACAAGACCTTTGTTGTTGTTTTTTTTTAATTAAGCATTACCTATGGCACTTTATAGCAAAGTGTCATAGCTAGTGTAAGTCCAAAAGATTTAAAATTGTTCTCAACGTTATTAAATGCTGCTCAGCTTGTATAAATAATGAACATGCATATAGTCATAATAGCAAATTTTCCCAACTTATTTATTTCTAATGCTTTAATTATGAAGAAAAATTAAATAAAGTAAAAATTAAATAAATCTAAATCTAAATCAAATTTTTTTTATTAATTTCCTTGCACTTGTGACCTTTTATTCCATTAGTTATCATAAAAAAATTCATCAACAAAAAAATTATTAGCAAAAAAAAACACACCTTAATCGATGCTTTCAAAGAAAGCATCGACTAAGATCCTTGAAATATCACAGGAATAATCTAAAAAAACTGTAAAACATAAAAAAAGTATATCAATTAAAAAAATATAAACCTTATCTGTCGCTTCATGAAAAAGCGCGAGCCTATATAAGGCTTAACCGGTGCTTTACTGAAGCGCCAGCCAAGGTAATAAAAATTATTACCTTAACCGGCGCTTCATGTGAAGCGCCAGTAATTGCCTTAAGCAATCAATTGCCTAAGGCAATGCCAATATATATATTAATTATATTGTATATAATATTATATATTACTTTAAAGGTAATATGTATCTTTGAACGACGCTTAAATACCAAGTGTTATTAAAAATTATTAGCTTTGAATTTAAAGTCTTTTTTTTATTTTTTTCTGATTATTGAAAGCTATGACGCTTTAGTCCCCACTACTCTACCACCTTGTCTTATCCATTAATCGGTGCTTTACAGAAAATGCCTGGTAAGATAATAATTTTTATTGCCTTATCCGGCGCTTTGCGAAAAGTGTCGGATAAAGCAATTGCCTTATTCAATGCTTTTCATGAAGCACCGAATAAGGCAATATTTATAAGGAGAATTGCTAAAAACTACCTTATAAGCAAATTAATTGCTAAATGCTACCATTATACATGGTGGGTGATAAGTTACATACGGGTGGATGATATTTTGCACACGAGGGATGGTGTTTACATATTTGCAAGGATGAATTTTGCAAATGTGGATAATGCTTGCACATAAGGGGTGCTTGTTTGCACCCGTGGTACCAATCAGTAAATAATTTCCTTGCAAGGTATTTTTGAGCCATTTTCCCATATTTATATTGCCTTATCCGATGTTTTTCTGAAGTGCTGGAGCTAAGGCAATATATATATGGATTGCCTTGGCCAACGGCCAAGGCAATTCATATATAATATATTATTTTATATAATATTATATATTTTCTTTAAGGTAATATATATCTATTTATCTTCAACGATGCTTGTTCAACTAAAGCTATTGCTTTTTTATTCTTTTTTTTTCAATTATTGAAAGCTATAATGTTTGTTAGGAAAATGCCAAAGATTCTCTAGACTTTATATGCCACTTTATATCAAGCGCCATATAAGGTTCTATTTTAACTTTTCACCAGCCCGCCATTATCATCTTCCTCACGCGCCTTCTAGCTCCTAATTTTCTAGAACTCCGCCATCTTTTCTTATCCCTTCAATCCCCACTCTATTGTTTTGGTCCCTATTTCCTATAGAAGCCCCTTAGCTTGTAAGTGTTTTTTTTATATATAGAAGCTTAAATCTGTATATTTTTTTCTTCTTCTTCTTTTTAGTTAAAATATGTCATGAATCTTATATGTATGCTTAATTATTTTTTTAGGTATTTATTTGAATTTTTAACTCTACCTTCTTAAATTTCCTATACATGTAAGTTTATTAATTTTTGATCTTAAATCTTTATATTTCCTTTTTCTTTATTTTTTTTAGTTAAAATCTTTTATGTATGCTTAATTGTTTTTTTCAGGTATTTACTTGGAGTTCTTCCATGCTTGATAAATGAAGATGGGAATTCAATATTGCAAAGGGTACCTGTAAGTTTGAAGATGGATTTGATGTAAATACAGATCGAGGGTTTTATTAGGAAAAAAATTACGTAAAAGAATTATAAAAAAAAAGACCTTCTACAGCGCTTCCTAGAAAAGTGACATAGGAAGTGTATGGCCTCTTACGGCACTTACCTAGGGGAAGTGCCGTAGGAGGCCATACACTTCCTATGGCACTTCTCTACAAAAGCATTATAGGAAGTGTATTTAAAAAAAATCTACGGTGTTTTCCAAGCATAATAACATTTGTAAAAATAAACGCTGTCTATAATGTTTTTTTGTAGTAGTGGTTATCTATTTTGAATATTTTGGGTTATGTATATAACTCTGTAAACCTAACAATAGCATAGTGGTAAAACTAGTAGTACCAGTAGCTTAGGAAATAGACAGTAACATAATAAAGAGATAACTTAGCTAGATAACATTTCTGAATTCTAATGAAATGTTAACTAACGAATGTAAAGTGAGACTTAAGTAGAGACACGCTCCCATACTCTGATAAAATGGAATTCAGTACCGATGAGACTTAGGGAGACAGTGAATTTTTTGAAAATGTTTGAAATTTTTTTTATCCTCTGAAAAACCTACTCAATCCTAGATTCAACTCCTAAAATAAGTTTAGGATTTATGAATAATTTTGTATAATGTCCTAAATTTTGATCACTAAGATCATATAGCTATCACTAGTACAAAAACTGTAATACCCCATTTTCACCAATACCCTTTATGTTTATATTTGGAATATATTTAGTAGAATAAAGGGATTAAATGTTTCATAGGAATTTATGTGAATTTTTGGAAAATATGCCAATCGCCGGTTATTCGTAAATTGGTCGAACAAAGATATAAGAAGCAATGAATGTACCAATAAAGGCCTATTATGGTAACCAAAATTTAAGAAATTAAATGACATGATTAATAGCCTTATTTAAGTGTTAAAATGGGGTTAAGCCAAAGAAATGGCCGGAAAATGATTTATTTCGGTAAATCATAAAACACAAGGGCAAAACGGTTATTTTGCCAAAAAATTGAATAATTATTTTTCCTCAAATTCCCAATGATTTGAGTTAAATGGGAATTAAAAAGAGCAAAATGACTACTTGACCATTAATAAGCCAATTTTGGTGAATTATTGTTAAGAATGGCCAAATAGTTAAAAGGTCAATTACTTGGTCAACAAGTTACAAGTTAGCACAATGGGATAATTGGAGAATCATATTTTCCCTTTCATTTCTCATAAGATTTTCGACTGTTATGAAGCAAGAAAGGAGAAATGAGAATTTAATTGAGAATAATGCAATTATGGACTAATTGTGTTGTGACACATGTGCAATTAATTAAACCCACATGTATTATATCATACAATTCTCATTCTCCAGATGCTTATTCCCGCACGAATTGATCCAGAAAGAGTGAGAGAGAGCTTGAGAACAGAAAGCATGACGGAAGCACGAGAAGAGCTAGGGATCATCCAATCTTGAGGTATGGGACTTGTACCTTGTGATCTAAGGTTCCTAATCTCTCCATAGCCTCTCCTCCTCATCTCTCTACTATTGGTTTGCTTGATGAGTAGCTAAATCAAATGTTGGAAGGAGAGAGAGAGAGAAAATGTCCAGGAGAGATAAAGTTGAAGAAATCAAGAGATAACTTCCCAAACTTGTTCCTCTTGCTTGATTAAGGTTAGTAGAGCGGTTTTGGGCTTGATTATGATTCAAATGGTATAAGATAATTCAAGAAAACTAAAGTGAACATAATATGGAAATGCCTCTAAATCAAGTCCAATGAATGCCTAATTAAGTAATATTACGAGGATAAGTATAAAGGAGATGATTAGGCTAAAGAAAACGAGATTCTGACACGACTTTTTCGGGAATTTATTTTCCCCTCATTGCGTTGGACTAGGTAAATGAGTGGGAATTTGACCAATTCGATACTTCCATTGGATTCAAGAGGCCGAATTGTGTGGGGTCTATGTTGACTCCGAAGTAAGAAAAGGATCAAAGAGTGAAATGACGAAATTGTCCCTTTAAGCCTTATTTGGTGGCTGTCAAGGGTATTTTTGTCATTTGAGCTTGATTTTGACCAATTTGAGATTGGAAATGGATTCTACATACGAAAATGTGTAGGAATGGCCTAAATCACGATTTTGAGAAAAATGCTTATAATAAGGACCTAAGGGGTATTTTGGTAATTTGACATTATTGGGCTAAATTTACCAATGTTAAGAGTTTGGAAAGGTATATGGATGAGTAATAACTCATTTGTGATGGTTGGTGATTTCAGGACTTGACAACCGATCTGGCCTCAGTAGTTGCCCGGGCTTGTATCAAGTGGGAAAGTTACGTAGAGAAGCAACCAGGTAGTAACCGTCTTTATATAACATAGCATGCATCATGAATTGTGTAATAATAGCATAAATGATAAACATGTGTAGATTATGTAGGGTGATCACCCGGGACCTATCTTTGCATGGGTTAACACTCAGGCAATAGTGGTTATTTGCACGAGCGGTGCCCGGGGCCTATCTTTGCGCGGGTACCCCTCGAGGCCAAGTATCTTATCTAGTGCTAGATTTTTCTATGATTTGCATTGAATGCATTGAAAGATGATATAATGATGTTATTGTTTGATGTGTGAAAAGCATGCTTTGTGTGTTATCTTATATGTATGATTGCCTTACTACTGAGATTCCTATGAATCTTACCCTTTTTCCCAAAAACAAATCTCCAGTATAGAGAGAGAGCTTGTGGGGCAAAGAGAAGGTAAATGATGAAGAATTAAGGCCGAGTAGCGGAAGAGCTTAGCTTAAGTTGTCAAATTCATATTATGTATTTTGAGACTTTATAAGTTTTTGGATTGTAAATGAAGTAGATAGTGTGTATATCGTAAGTCAAAACTAATGAATTTGTGCATGTATGGGAATATCCGATAGAGGTATTGTATAAAGTTCTAGCAATTTTATAACTCTGATGTTCGATATTTGGTGAGTATTAGCTAATTAGTAATCTACCGCAGTATTGGGAAATAAGGTATCACAAAAAACTGCATTTTATATCATCATATTTAAACCAATTATAGCAAATAAGGTCTAAAAAAAATAAGCGATGGCAGTTCTGTAATTATAAGGAAATTGGGAGACCAGTTCCAATAAAAACTGGTCTAAAAGATATTAATTAGACCGATTTCAAAAGGAACTGGTCTAAAAAGATAAAAGTAATTGAAAAAAAATATGAAATAAATTTTCTTGACCAGTTACACAACAGTAGGTCTAACAAATTTTCTGTATTTAAAAGAAATTAAAAAAAATAAAAAATTATACATTTTTAAACTGGTTGAAATAAATAATCGGTCTAAAAAGATTTATATTTTAGACTAGTTGTTAATTGAAACTAGTCTAAAAACATTAGCATTAAAAAAATAAAAAATACCCTACTTTTAAAACTGGTTATTTTAACAATTAGTCTAAAATGTTAAACTTTTTAGACCGGTTGTTAACTAGTAACCGGTCTTAAAACATTATTATTAAAAAATTAAAAAATTACTTACTTTTAAGACTGGTTTTTTGTTAAAACTAGTCTAAAAAATGATCTTTTAAGAATATCCGATTGTATGAAACAACCAGTCTAAAAGATCCCCCCATTTACAAATTCAGAATCTCCATTATTGTTGTGTTAATATTCAGAGGATCCGAGACTCTATCCTTCTTCCCTTAAATTTCACCATTCTTCTTCTAATTAAATGCCTCCATAGCTTAAAGGCCCTTTGTCCTTCCCACGTCTGTCCTTCATCCTTAACCCTAACTGTTTCTTTGCCTTTTCTTGCTCCCGTGGGTGTCTTGTCATTCTTCCCTTAAATTTCACCGTTCTTCTTCTAATTAAACTCCTCTATAGCTCACAAGCCCCTTCTCCTTCCCACATCTGTCCTTCATCCTTAACCCTAACCGTCTCTTCACCGTTTCTTTCTCCCGTGGGTGTCTTGTTGTTCTTCCCTTAAATTTCACCATTCTGCTTCTAATTAAACTCCTCCATAGCTCACAACCCCCTTCTCCTTCCTACTTCTATCCTCTATCCTTAACCCTAACCATATCTTCGCCATTTCTTACTCTTGTTAGTGTCTTCACCATCGGTGAACTTTGGATTCCGTTGTTGTATGTAGTCCTTGCTATTTCTTGCTCTCGTTAGTGTCTTCCTCAAGCTCAGAGTCTAGGTAATTATGAGTTACATTGGTCTTTTTTCCTTTTATAAATTGCTCAAAGGCATTGTACATTTTGTTTTCAAATGTGTTGTCATGCCGATAATTCTCTATTTTCTTTGAGACCTGTTCCGACTATGTTAAAACTGTTAAACTTCCTTGGTTAAATAATTGTGAATCGCTTTTGAATTTGGTAGAGTTGAAGAAGAAATAATTTCACTGCTAGCTCAAAGTGAGGTAAAGGTTCAAATCTTGTATGCAAAATGATTGTTCTTCTTCTAATCCACTTGCTGCATTTGAGAGATCACAATTATTATTATTAGACTTGTTTTTATCAACTTAAGGCTTTGTAATTGGCTCATCTTTATTATTCTTGGCTCTATTTTATTTGAGATCTCTGTATTCAACTTTGTATTGTTCCTTAATCAATATGTTATCACACTGTGTTCCTTGAAAAAATCCATACTATATTTGTAGTTAATTTTGATGTGTAACTTGTAATGAAACTGAAGAATGCAAGCCGTCCATTTTATTTGCAATATTTGTTTAATCTCAGTTCTGTTTTTTTTTCCTTAATTTATCTTAATGTGAGCTAAGCTAATTCTAAACATTAACCAGACTTTGATTGAGAATCTAATTGAATTTATTTCTTGCAATATAAATAGGGGACTTATACTATTTTAGAGATAAGTTGAACTCTAAACTTCTAATATACTCTATATCCAAATCATCATGTGAATCCTATGACTAAAGTTAGTCTTTTTCACCCTGTATTTTATTGAAATTTAAGGAACTTGATTTCATTAAAAATTAGTTACTACTTGCTAAAAAATGAAAAAAAACAAAAAGATACTATAAATATGGGCATGACGCTTATTTGTGAGATAATCAGATTTAGATTCTTAATTGGCTACGGGCCAATTTCTATAACATCGAGATGCTTTTTATATAATAAGGGATGCGTTTTAAAGGGGAAATTACTATAAAATTATAAACAAGGGATTTAATTCTATGATACTCAATTGTAATTAGTACTTTTTTTATAACAAAATTTTTTTCCTTGAGGGCTAATAATAATTCTCCTATTTATTTAATATCAATTTCCTATTATGATCAAGCTTGAAAAACCCTTATAAACAAAAGGATTTTATTATATTATTATTTTTTACATCAATAGCATATCTTTTTTTAGGGCACTAAACAAAAGGATTTTTAGTTTTTCACATCTCCTACTAACATGTCCTTTTTATTTATTTATTTATTTGAGCACATGAACCATAACTAGGCCTGTCTTCCAACCTTAATTAAGCAGTAGAATTTTTGTTAATCATCTTATGAAAATGAATTTTAATCATACTCAAGTCAAAAGGAACAATACAAAGTTGAATACAAAGATCTCATATAACAGGAAAAAACTTAATATGAGTACAAAGTCGATCAATACAGAGATCTCTATTTTATTTCAGATCTCTGTATTCCTTGATTAGTACAAATTTTAATCAATATGTAATAGGAAAAAAAATCCTTGATCAATATAATAAGACTTAGACTACTAAGTGAATAAAGAACAATAATTGATCCTAGCTAGGGTGAAACTTATTAAATAATTAAATGTTTCATGGATGCTTAATAATATATCTCAGCCTATAATAATTGTTGCCGCTAAGGCTTATTTTGCATTTGGTTATTGTTGTGCAGTTTCCGATCTTGAAAGCTTACAGTGTGCAATCCACCTTACCATACCCAACTTATCTTTCCTGTGTAGTTCACGCTATTCAAAGCCTTTCTTCAAGTGATTAACAGGTAATTTAATTAGTCTTTTGCATTAATTAATTGAAGTGTTGTCTATATAAATGCATTATAATATAAAAGTTTATATACACTTGTTCATTAGGCTAGTAGTTAAACTAGGTAACTTGATGAGTGTAATGATTCAGTGCTCTCATCATACTCCTGCCTTTTCCAGGGGAAAAATATACAAAAGAGAAGAAAAAAAGGTATTGAAATATATGGATTGTAATTGGATAAACACAAAACGGACAAGTGTTGAATATGATAATGGGGTGAGGGATTTTTTAGAATTTGCTAGAAGAAATGCTGATAATGATAGTGGGATGTTCTACTACCCTTATATAGAATGTTTGAATGAGAAGCGACTAAATGCTGCAGATATATATCCACATTTAATTTGTGAAAGATTTTGTAGAGTTATACAATATAGGTATGGCATGGTGAATAATTAGAAATGGCAAGCGCATCTCAATAGGGGAGAGTAGTCTTTGATGATAATGACACGGATGTGGATGATTGGATAGAGGATATTATTCATGATGTAGGAGAGGAGGCTTTTGAGCAATCACATGCTTACAATAATATGTGCAGTGATGCTGAGAAGCCGTTGTACTCGGGTGTACAAAAAATATCAATTGTTGAAAGCAATATTGAAATTGGTAAGCTTGAAAGCACGGCTTTAAAGGAGCGACAAGAGTTTTTTAGAAATGCTTGAGGCCTTTAAGGATATGCTTCCAGATGATAATGTGCTGCCTTGTCGATACTATGATGCTAAGAAAATATTGTACCCACAAGGGATGAAGTATAAAAAGATCCATACATGCCCTAATGATTGCATATTATACAAAAAAAGAGCATGAAGAGAAGTAGCAGTGTCTGATATGTGAAACCCTTAGGTACAAATCAAATAAGGCCCTTACAAAAGTATTATGGTATCTTCCAATCATACCGAGGTTTAAACGCCTGTTTGCAAATGAAATTGATGCCAAAAATTTGAGATGGCATACGGATGAGAGGATTTCCAATAGAAAGCTTTGACATCCAGCTGATTCTTCTCAATGGAAGAAAATTGATCAATTATTTCCTAGCTTCGGAAAAAAGCCTAAGAACCTTAGACTTGGGCTTAGCACAGATGGCATGTGTAATACCCCATTTTTCACCGGGAAGCAGAAGAGGATATGCAAAGACGTTACCCGGGATTTATACCACAAGTAGTGTAGCAAATTTCGGGGACGAAATTTATTGAACGGGAGGAGAATTGTAATACCCCATTTTTCACCAATATATTAATATGTATATTTGATGTACATTTAGTGGAATAAAATGGTGAAAAATGATGTGAATGTATTTATGTGAATTTATGGAAAATATGCCAATCGCTGGTTACGCGTAAATTAGCCAAATAAGGGTATAAGAGACCGGTAAAGGCCCAATATGGTAACCAAAGTTCACAAAATTTAATGATATGATTAATGGCCTCATTTAAGTATCAAAATGGGATTGAGCATATGAAATGGGCGAAAAATGATTTATTTCGGTAAACATTTAAAATGCAGGGGCAAAACAGTAATTTTGCCGAAAAGTGAAAAATAATTATTTTCCTCCAATTCCCAATGATTTCAGCTAAATGGGAATTAAAAAGAGCAAAATGACTAATTGATCATTAATGGACCAATTTTGGTGAATTATTGTGAAAAATGGTCAAATAGTCAAATGGTCAATTGCTTGGTCAACAAGTTACGTGTTAGCACTATGGGATAATTGAAGAATCAATACTTACTTCTTTTTCCCATGCATAATTTGACTGAATTGGATGAAGGAAAGGGAAATATAATTAATTGGAGGATAATTGGCATTTTGGATAAATCACTTCATGCCACATGTCCAAATAAATTAAAACCTTCAATTATATTATCATTCAATCACTCATCAGCTCTCATTTCTCGATCAAAACTTATCCAAAGGAGTGGGAGTGAGCTGAAGAACGAGAACTTGATGGAAGCACAAAGAGAAGCTAGGGATCCCTCAACCTTGAGATAAGAGACTTGCTATCTTGTAATTAAGGCATCAAATCCTTGTATGGTCTCTTCTCCTCATCTCCCTACCATTAATTTTCATGATGATCAGCTGAATCGAGAGCTTGAAGGAGGAGTGAGAAATTGACCTAGAGAGAGAAAGTGAAGAAAATCAAAAAGTAACTTCTAAAACTTGTTCCTCTTGCTTGATTAAGGTTAGTAGAGTTGTTTTAGGCTTGATTATGGTTCATTTGGTATAAGATAATTCAAGAAAGCTAAAGAGACCTTAACATGTAAGTGTCTCCAAATCAAGTCCAATGAATGTCTAACTAGTTAATATATTGGTTATAAGTAGAAAGGAGGTGATTGGGCTAAAGAAAACGAGAATCCGACACAGCTTTTTTGGGAATTTATTTTCCCTTCTATGTGTTGGACATAGGGAATTACTTGGAATTTGACCAATTCGATGCTTCCATTGGATTCAGGAGGCTGAATTATGTAGGGTCTATGTTGACCCCGAAGTAAGAAAAGGCCCGGAGAGCGAAATGACAAAATTGCCCTTTCTAAGCCTTATTTTAGGGCTACCAAGGGTATTTTCATTATTTGGCCTTGATTTTGGCCAATTCGAGGTTGGGAATGAATTCTACACGCGAAAATGTGTAGGAATGGCCTAAATCATGATTTTGAGAAAATACTGATAATAAGGACCCAATGGGTATTTTGGTAATTTGGCACCAATAGGCTGAATTTACCAATGATATGAGTTTAGAAAAGTGTATAGATGAGTAATAACTCCTTTGGTGATGTTTGGCGATTTCAGGACTTGACAACCGGTTTGGCCTCAGGATTGCCCGAGCTTGAATCAAGTAGGAGAGTTGCGTAAAGTAGCAACTAGGTAGTAATTGTCTTCATATAACATGACATGCATACGTATTGTTTGTTATCATCATCAAAATGTCTAACATGTTTAGATTGAGCAGAGTGATCACCCGGGGCCTATCGCAGGTCAGGTTGATACTCACGCGAAATGTTCATAATTGCACGAGCGGGACCCAGGGCCTATCTTTGCAAAGGTACCCCTCGGGGCCAAGAAAACCCGTCAAGCGCGATGTCGGTCATGAAGTTGTATTGTATACATTATGCACAGGCGCCCTTTGAGCTAAGAACCCGTCTAGCGCAAAATAGGTTTATGAATTGCATGTTTGCCTGAATAATGTTTGATGATTTTATATGAGTAAAGCATGCTTGTGTGTGTTATCTTATATGTTTAATGACATTACTACTGAGATTCCCATGAATCTCATCCTTTCCCAAAATAAATCTCCAGTATAAGGAGGAAGCTTGCAGGGTAAGGAAAAGGTAAAGGATGAAGAGTCGAAGCCTAGCGTTAGGAGAGCTTAGTTTCGGTTGTCAAGCTTTTGTTATGTATTTTGAGAATATTGTAAAGTTGTGGTTTGTATATGAAATGAAGTGAAGAATGAATATATGTGTTGTAATATGAATTGTGTATGAATGTGCAAGTAGGTGAATATGTATATCCAGCAGAGGCATTGTATGGAATTTCTAGCATTTTTCGCACTCTGATGTTTATAGTCGGTAAGTATTAGCTAATTAGTACTCCACCATAGTGTTTGGAAATAAGGTATCACAGCATGAATCCTTATGGTAGCCTAAGCAGTATATATAGTTCATGGCATGTTCTGTTGGTAATTTCACTACTACAGAAGGCACTTTTAATGACCGTTTTGTCCCCCTTAAGACGACCATTTTCATAGGGTCGTGTATGTGAGTGTCGTTGAAAGTCTTAAAATAGACGACCATTTTAAAACAGTCGTTGTAAGAGACTTACAACGACTTAAAAAATAGACGACTGTTTTTAAAGCAATATAAATTTTCCTACATACAACGACTGTTTTTTCAAAAACAGTCGTTGTAAGTCTTTTTTTTTCAAATTTGGCAGAAGGAAAATTTTAAAGTTATCTTTGAATAGGACATTTGCTTTTCATGTTTTGGGAAGAGAGTCTGACAAGCATTTTCGTATTTTGTAAGTCTCCTTATGACCAGGGCAATAGTTATCAAATCACATAGTTCCCTGTATAAGTTTCATTGTCACAGGAAGAACGATGATGTGTTCAGCGTCGGTACGAACAGCTCGCCACTCACTCACATATGCTTCAATTTGATGATTTCACTCACATCTGAGGAAGCCTGCAAAAGAAATTATGAAACTAATGAGGAAAACTAAAGGAAGAAGGTAATAGATAGATTAGTGAAGAAATTTTAGGCTAGAACCTGTTTTGGGTATTCAATACCCAGACTACTTGAGTGCCCAGAAATTACCAAGAGAGAAGAAGAATAAGAGAAGGTGGAGATAAGACAAAAAAGAAAACAAAAGAAGAGAAAAAAGCATAACAAACTTCAACTACACATAAGAAAAAAAAAAGTAGGTGGAGCTGGGTTTGAATTTATAAACCTTGAGAATGAGAGATACCGATCGTAAAACAAGTGAAGAGAAGGTTCTATTACAAGGAAGCAGAAAGATGTTAAAATTTTTAAGTCAAAAAAGAAAGTTATAGGGAAGAATTTAATTACCAGGAACTAAAGGGAGGAACAGACGACAGTGGCTGTGTGACGTGCGACTAGAAGCGGAGATACGATTTGGATTGAAACAGATCTGGATTGAAACAGATCTGGGTTGAGAATATTAATATATAATTTTCACTTTTAATGACTGTTTTCAAAAAACAGTTGTTGAAAGTGTAGACTTTCAACGACTTTTTTATGAAAACAGTCGTTAAAACACTTTTATCTACACTTTCAACAACTGTTTTTCAAAAGCAGTCGTTGAAAGTCAAGCCAAAAATTCAAAAATGCCACTGCCTCTTTTTTAACATCTGTTTTTTAAAAATGGACGTTAATTAGTGACGTTAAAAGTACTTTTTATAGCAGTGTTTACAACTTATCTCTTTTGTTATGCATGAAACAAAAGTACATCTTGTTATCTATGTTGATTTCAGGACCAAAAGAACCCGGATATGACATAGATGTTTACCTAGAACCCTTGATCGAAGACTTGAAAGAGTTGTGGGATGAAGGTATTGATATTTTTTACGCAAATAAGAAGATTTTTAAAATGTGAGCCATAATCTTTTGTACAATAAATGACTTCCCTGCATATGGAAACTTATCAGGATATAGCGTTAAAGGCCACAAAGCTATTATAGTTCCTCCCTGTTGTTGTCATCTGTGCATTTTAATTTGCTTTGGATTGTTTTATTTCTTGGAGTGTTGAAACTTTAACTGAACTGATATGATTAGCATTACTTTTGCATGTGGACATTTTTCTATGAGCTTGAATTTGCTGTAGATTGGTCCTTGTTTTTAGTCTATATATACTGTTATGATTAGCATTTGTTCATGTCTTTCATGTATATTCTGAAATTGAAATGGAAGAGAAAGATTCTAGGTCACCAACCCCTACTAAAGGGGGCTCAGTCACTCCCCAATCCGAATTGAAATGGAAGAACAAGATTCTAGTCGTTACTTAATCATATCTTTGTAAAAAAATATAATGTTTATGTATTTTTTTTAATCTTTTCAGATGCTTCATATGTGACTGATGTTGGAGCTACTGTTACGTCCATAGAGGAACTTGATTAAAAGCACAAATGAACTTCATATTTTGCTTCCTTGAGAAATTATAGACCATAATTAAATTATATTACCTTGATGTTTGATTATCTTTTGATATTTTGTTTTGAGTTATGGACTTGGTAAATTGGTTTCATGATTATGCCTTATGATTATGGACTCTAGTTCATCTTTTGGACTGAACTTTGATTGTACTAAGTATTTGATTTCTGTTATTTAGAGTCTAGTGGTCCTGCCCTCTAATTATTTTGATGATGTTTGTTATCTAAGGGCAAATTATCTTTAGAATATTTTGATGACTGATGCAATGTATTTGATTGTAATATGAGTATTTGATCTCTATGTAATATTCCTTATCTTGATCTTGAATATGGTATATGGGTGATCTTAAATATGGACACTTGGACAGATGCAATGATGTGTAGGTTATTTTTTATGACTGATTAATATTGAAACATTATTGAATTGATTAATGATGAATATTGATGATATGAGGGGTTTAATTTCCATCACTTTCAAGATCTAGATTTTAAGATAATATTTATGATGTGGACCATGGGAATATATATTTGTTTGTTTCATTTTGGGTTTAGGAAAAAAAATTTGGATTTTTCATTTAAAAAAAGGAAAGATGGACTGGGCCTTGTACCAAAGAAAAGAAAGATTTACTGGGCCAGCTAGACCACTAACCCGGTCCAATCTGACCCAATTTATCCAACTCGAGAGCCATTGGGTTTTTATTCGGGTAGGACCGGGTTTTGAGTTGGATTTGCCAACCTGATCAACCTTCTGGACTAGACCATGAGCTAATGACCAACCTAGCCCGATCTGGTTCTTGTACAGCCCTACTATTTATCTTAAGGAAAATATTATTAAGAATTGTATTTTCTATTCAATATATATATATATATATATATATATATATATATATATATATATATATATATATATATGTTCACAATATAGATGAGAAATTTTAAATGTTGTAGGTTCAACGGATGTGGGTTTTCTCATATTCCGTGTCAGTCACCACTTAATTTTATTGATTATGTTGATTTTACTTTATGCTTAATGTTTTTTGTTGATTGGCTACTAATAAGATTGTTGGGTTTACTTGATTAATATTTGAGAGGGCTAGATTGAATGTAGAACTTGAGTTTAATCATCTAAGAACTTGAAATTTATGAGTTTAATGGATGGTTTTATTAATGAGATAGAGATATACTCATTAACCTCACATAGTCATATAAGATTTGAAATGAAAATTGGGTTTAATTAATTAACTAAGAGATTAAGGAATTAATTGAACTAAACACCTATTTAGAGACTTGAGAGAATACCTATAGGTAATTTAGTATCCTTGGCTAGCATAATCTCTCATTAAGAAGCAAATATTATGGGGATTTAATTGATTACTTTTGAAATAAAAGAGTAATAAATAATCCTAAGTTTCATTTATCCTTAAGGTCCATGAATCACTTGTTTTTACTTTTTTTTTAAAAACAATTAAAATGTGTTCCTCCTCACTATTGATAATGTGCAACTCAAATTAGGCAAAAATATGATAATCCATACTTGACCATGTTTTGGAACAAAATCGTCATGGGAAACCATACTTACTTGTTACTTTATTGCTTGAAACAACCATTACATTTGTAGTGCGAGGTGCTTGTTTGGAACAGTGGTTGAAAATTTCAATCGTGCTTATGAATTGTAATTCACGGAATACGAAGTAACTTTTACGGTCTACGAGGTAGTTTTACGGTCTACGAGGTGCTTTTACGGTCTACGAAGTGCTTTCACGGTCTACGAGATAAATATGTGGAAGAGATTTATCTCGATTTACGTGAATCGGGCTTATATAATAGACTGTTACAAGCGCGATGCCTATAGAAGGCCTTGGGCGCGTTCATTTTCCACTTTTGGCAAAAATGGAATTTCAACCGTGCGACATTCTCTCTCTGAAGCTATATTTAAAAGCGTCTCTGCATTACCTTTTAGTAACATTTATTTTACAGTATTTAATATTTGATTTATAGTTTTTTCATATTTAATTTGTTGGCATGATTTGGTAATTATTAATTTAGGTTCTTTGTATTTGATTTAATTTAGCAGTGTTTCTTATAAAAAGAACCAGAGGCAGTAAATGTCTGTAGCCTTCATTTGATTTTGTTAAGGATTAGAAATAGTTTTTAGTTTAATTTATAGAGTAGTTGGTGATAATTTACTTTAAGTATTTTTGTGATTATTTAGCATTAAGTTAATTTTGTTTAATACATGTTATTACCTTTTGATTTGTATGAAATTGTTAATTAAATTATAATTAAATTAAATAATAGGTACAATAATTATGAAAATTTAAAAATATTTAATTTTTTTGCTTGATTTGAGTAATTATTAATTTAGGTCCTTTGTCTTTGATTTAATTTAGTAGTTGTTTCCCATAAAAATAACTCGAGGAAGTAAATGACGCTAGTGTTAATTTGATTTTTTTAAGGATTAAAAATAGTTTTTAGTTTAATTTATAGAGTAGTTGGTGATTATTTAATTTAATTATTTTGTGATTATTTAGTACTTATATTTTTCTTTAATATATGTTATACCCATTTGATTTGTATGAAATTTTTAATTACATTGTAATTAAATTAAATAATATGTAAATTAAATTTGTAGATATTATTATAAATATGGCTCACCGTCATGGGAAGGACGTGGAGGAGCCACCGAAGTCGTCGTGAGCTCGTGGTACAAACAATCTTGAGCCAGAGCTGCCACCTAATAATGATGAGAGCATTTTATTAGGGCAGGATGATCAAATTAAGAGAATAATATCTCTATTGATTTCTCTTTACATTTCCTCTCCATTGAGTATATCCGTATCAATGATTATGATTTAACATTATATAGAAATATTATCATAACATTAAATGTAATAAAAATTTATCATAATAAATAGAATAAATCACAACCATTATAACTTGATCTAATAGTGGATACATAGAGAGTAAATAAAGAGAAAAATCAATGGATGCATTCATTTTCCTAAATTTGAAGGGTATGTGCCAAGTAATGTGAGAAGCAGGATATTTTTCAGATAGGGATGTTAAGCAAGAATGTAGTATCCCTCAGCATTTTTCTAGGCAGGGGAAAGGTTTCCGCCCGCTCATAGAGCGTACGTGATTTTTTTAATGAAAATATTGTGTGTGAATTAAATTTAATTATGTTTATTAACACTTTGTGTGTTAAATGCAGACTCTGATAGACACATTTATGAGTTGAGGCTAGTTATGCGGCAGGCTTATGTCCAACCAAGAGGCCATCATGTGATAATCGAGTGGAATAAGCAGACTAATCAGCCTATTGGGTAGGGCGGTACCGTATTCAACTGATTCTTGTCTAAGTTGGGGCACAATTATGTCTACTTTCCCATTTACATGGAGAGTTGGCTCCGTATTAATGATGAGAACAAAAATGTTTTTGTTTGGGAGACAATTGTTAAGGTAAGTAATAATTTATAGTTTTAATTAATATTTTAATTCCATGATCTTTTTATTATTAATAGATGTAATTAATTAAGTGTTTTATGTTGTAGACAAGGTTCAATATAATGTGATGGAGAACAAGAACACTTATGCCATCCAGAAGATTGGTGATGAGAAGATTGGTGATGAGTAGAAGAACGGCAGGGGAAGGCTTTACAATGACCGAAATGGGGACGGGATGAGACCAATTGGGGAAGTGATAAGAGACATGCCTAAGAATGTCCCACCTAAGGATTGGACCAAATTTGTTCATTTCAGTAGAACTCCCGCGTGTTTGGTATGATTTTTATTATATTAAAAAGATATAATACTATTTGAATTTCAATTCCAATATTGTCATTAATCTGGCATGTAATTTGTTATTATATAGAGGGTCTCTGAGAGGATCAGGTGGAGCAGGTCCTTACGGCAGATCCACTATACGAGTGGAACAAAGACTTTTGCGGTTAGGATGAGTGAGCTAATGTGTTGCATAAGGGTTTGTTTGGTTGGAGGGGAGGGGAGGTGAAAATTTGTACTGTATTTCCCTCCTTACCTTATATTTTATACTAAGGATCTCTCTTTTCTTTCTGTTCTGACAAACCAAACGAGGTAACCTCCGCTCCCCTCTCCTCAAACCAAATACACCCTAAGTAATATGATTAAATTAGCATGTAATAATGATAATTGAAAGTATGGTTATAATTATTCTATATTACTAATTTATGTAGAATGCGGAGGCTAGGATGGAAGATAGAAAGATGGTTTTGGAGACATGTGGAGGATCACGTACAGGCATGGAGACGGCACTCCTATGTTAGAGGATGCAAAGTCAGTAATTGTAAGTAAATTAATTTAATTTTAAATACATATAATTTAATAATTTATTAAATTAGTTAAATCATAATTACTAATTTAATTTTATACATTCTTGTTGGAACAGATTAGTCAAAAGCAGGCGGGGTTAATGGAGACCCAGAGGTCAAGAGCTACATCAGATAAGGCGACATCAGGGGCTAGGAGATCTTCTGATATTGATGTGGACCAGCTGCGAGAGCATGTGGGACATGAAGTCCGACAAGTTGTGCAGTAGGAGATGCAGTCCCAGGTCGCTTCTGAGGTCCAGTCCCAGGTATCACGGGTCATACAAGGGTGGAGTCAGGAGGTCGAAGCTCGATTATAGGCCACTATCACTACCGTTAGCACTAGGGTTTCTTTAGAGGTCTTCCAACAGATGTATGTCAGCTTCAACCTGGGATTACCTATGCCTAATTTCAGATCGCTCCACCAATTGTTGGTGTAAACTTCTAGGCCCCTCCTCATTCATCATTTGGGACAGATTTAGGGCAGCAGGGCGACGATGATGAGGAGCAGCATGATGATGTTGAGTTATCATTAGGAGCGGCTTTATGTTATGCACTTTTTTATATGACGATGATTTTTATTGTGTTATATTTTTGTCTTGCTCTCTTAGTGACAACTATATAACTGAAAAAAATAATTGTTTATGTTATATAAGCGCTTATAAATTATTAATAATGAATGTTTAAAATAAATACATACTTTTGATAATTAAATTCACAATATATGATTGAAACATAAAAGAATTCCTAATTAAAATTTTGTAGTGGTTTACATTACACTATAGTTGCGTTTAACCGCACTTTTAGCTATTTTAGTAGCAGTTTAAAATCACTACACATTTGAAATTCAAATTTTAAAAAAAGTCCGCATGACACCCTAACAGTTGTGACATTGTAGTAGTTTTAGTAGCAGTTCTGTCACAGCCACTACTAGTGTGTGCATTTGTGACGACATTATTAGTAGTGGTGTGAACCACTACTAATTATGAAAATTTTGAATTTGTTGGAGAAGTTTTATATGAAACCTCCTCCTAGCTATCCTCATCCGCAAGATAAAGTTTGTCATCGAGCCTTTTATGGACTTAAGCAAGCCCCTCAAGCTTAGTTTGCTAAGTTTAGTAGTACCAAGTGTAATATCCCAAATTTATAACTTTTAAGTTAATGATTTATAGAATATTAAAGAGGCTAGAAGGGATTAATTAAGGCCTAAAAAAATAAATTTATTGGGATAAGCTTATTTTCATATAGAAAAATCCATAAAAAAAGGAAAGGAATTATTATTAAGTGTATAAAGGCACAAAGTAATTAAGAAAAAATTAAAGATATTTTTTTAAAGCTGATCCCTAAAATTAAGGCTTAAGTCCTGGACCATATTTTATTTAGGAAATATTAGCTCACAAGACTTGCTAAGCAAGATAAAAAAAGAAAAAGAAAAGAAAGCAGAAACTTTAATGGAAACATGGGGCTTTTCATTTAGGACCCTTCTACAGAAAGATATCTCTTGTCTTCTCCTTCAGCCTCTTCTCTGTTACTCACACATCACCGACTTGGAGAAGACGATTAAGAGAAATTGAGAGAGACCGAGGGATTATAAATATAGGCGAGATTGAGAGTGAGGTCGGCGAAGGTGGGCCAAGACGATATCGAAGGGAAGGAGTCCGTATTCAGTTGAGTTACCAGATCCCCTCCTACTCTCAAGTTTCTCTGATTGATTACTGTAATATGGGGGTTAAACGAAGTGTCAGAGTCGAAAATTTAATAATTTATTAAGTAATGGGAGGTTACTTACGAATACTAATTTTCTATGTTCTAGTCTGTATGTGTTCAAGCGCTCTCTGTGTGGGTCTCTGCTCTGAGAATGCTGAATTGAGACCCACGTTTATGAGTGTGTTGAGGTTGGGTTCTATGAAATTAGTGTTACATGGCTTATTAGACGTTCATCATTAGATGTTTATGTGAGTGTTGATGTTGGGCTCTATGATTTGTAGCCAAAATTCCCTGTTTGATGAATATGTAGCGTTGGGTAAAGGTCAAAGAGAAAGGGAAACAATGACCTAAGCTTGTAATTGTATAAGCCCGATTCACGTAAATCGAGACAAATCTCCTCCACATATTTATCTCGTAGACCGTGAAAGCACTTCGTAGACCGTAAAAACACCTCGTAGACCGTAAAAGCTACCTCGTAGACTGTAAAAGTTACTTCGTATTCCGTGAATTACAATTCATAAGCACTTATGAAATTTTCAACCGCTATTCCAAACAAGCACTTAATTTCAGATAGTTTTGAATTACAAACTTTTGATTTGGGGGTGCTGTTTGGTTTTTCTGAGGTTAAAACAGATTGTTAAGGTTTTAAAGTGATAACTCCCATTTTTAATAGAATTTGAGATATATTTTTTTATATAATTAGGGAGTTATCAAAACTAAAAAAAAAAACGATTTTCTTAAGATTTTACAAGGTATTGGATACATTATCTAGGAGATTTTACTGCAACTATCATAATTTTAGATTAAATAAATAGGAATAGTTAATGATAGGTAAAACAATAAATAAATTATGATAATTAAAAAAAGAAATAAAAAATAAGAAGAAAGAAAATAGTTTAGGTTGTTTTGTTATTATTATTATTATAGTTTATTTTATTTTATTTTAGTTTTTATTTCTTTATTTATTATTTTCTTTTTAAATCAGGTATGGCACATTAAAGAGGACAGAGTCAATTTGGAAATAGAGGATTGAATGTACACATCAGATGCGCAGCGTTTTTGGGGGATGAAGGAGAGTAATGAATTGACCTAAAGCTACGGAAAGAAAGAACGGAGACTGGGCGACGGCTGAAACAGAGGGAGTCTGAAAAAAAACAACGAAAAAAAAAACCGGAGGATCAGCCGAATGGATAATCTGGAGGAATAGAGAGAACTGAGTTTAGAAGCAGAGGCAGCGATCATCATCATCGCGAACTGAAGAAAGGAGCTGCACTGTGGGCTACTGGAGCTGGAACTTGGAATCACCTTCATCAGCCTTCTCCGGAGCTTCACTGTGAGCCATCTGGGAACTCGATATTGGAGGAGAGAGAGCAAGCTGAAGAGAAAATGGAGATGACGATGAGCTGAAGCTGGTAACGAGGAAGTAGAGCAGCGGAATGAAGGAATCATCACCTTCAGAATCGCGGAGCTGGTTGAAGTAAGCAAGAGGGCGCTGTTTCTCCACTGTTCATCATCATCATCGCAGCAACAGAGCCAGTGTACCAGAGACAAGATTAAAGGGATGAAGAACACGGTTTGGGCAACTTCAGCTGTCGAGATTTTCTTTTGAAGTTGAGAGACAGAGGAGGATCTCATTGCTGATTCGGTGATTCAGTTTGGTTTTCTTAACATTGTCTTGTTTCCGGTTCCCTATCTTTCTAAATATGTTAATTGATTCTGAATCTGTTGCTGCTGTTTTGGACTGGATTAAATCCATGTGTGTGGCTAATTCTCTTTAAACTTAGAGTAACTATGAATTAATTTGAGGCTTTGAGATGTATGAACTATTTATTTATGCCTATTGTTATTTTGTTTATTTAATCTTGTTTTATTTTGTCTATTTAATGTTTGATCACTGCTAAGTATGAATTCAGGAATTTATATTAGTCTTCGAAGAGTGATCTTAATTAGACCATATGATTAAGTAATGTGGGATTAGAATTTATTCTAATTTACCAATAGGATAGGAATATAGCTATTGGAACCATATAATTATATTGGAGTGAAATTGGACATTTATTGCCTTTTGAGTGAATTAGTTAGGAATAACAATTTTTACTTGAGAGAGGAGTATAAGTAATTGGAAGATACTTATATCCATTTAAATTCTAAATTAACAAATTAACATTAAGTGCATTTATTTTGGGTAATTACATGTTCTAAGATTTGGAAAAGGAATTAGCCTGTTTTCCTCTATTGAAATCTTACACACATTGAATTTGGTACTTTTACTTTTATATAAATTGATTTTTAAATTGGTTTCCTTCTTTAATTTGCTCAACTTAAATGAAAATGAGAATTTTAATGCCTAATCACTAGTTTACTTGAATCTCTATGGGACAACCTTGATTTACTATTATACTATTTCAACGGCTCGTATATTTGTGGTGTCTACTTAAAATTTAGTAGCATCAAGTTTCTCTGAGGTTGAAACAGATTGTCAAGGTGTTAAAGTATACTCCCAAACCTGGGGAAAAAATATTTCGGAGTTATTTACAGGATGCTGTTTGTATTTGGAAGGAGATAATGGTAGCTAAAAGCTAATGGACTAACATAATAATGTTGTATGATATTTAGTTGATCACGCGAGTGTGTTGGGCATGTGATTTGAATGCTTGAATCTGATTGTTCCTTGGTGATTTAGATTTCATTTCATATGGGAAATCACATGTATATGATGAATGAATTTGAATCTGTTGGAAGATCAGAGATGTTTTATTACCTCTTGTATGAACAGATGTTCTTTAAACTCATGCTTTTGGAAACTGAAGTGATGAGAATGACAATGTTTTGACGTGGGGAAGAAGATATAAATATTTCTAGATGAAAGAGACACGTATAAAATGTTAGAAGCTCTTGTATATATATAAAGTGTGTTCGGAGCAATGGTTGGGATTGAATTTTTATGTGTTCCCTTTATGCTCTGCTCAGCCAGCTCAACGTCAGCAAGAAGGGGAATTGAAATTAAACAAATTTTAAGTGTATAACTATAAAGTTTATGTTGGCGTCAACAAGTCACACCATATAGATTATTAGCGGTAGCACCTATTGAAACACAATAAACAAATAGTTTAAGTAATGTCCAAGGACGCTGTCTTTAAGAGATATTCTGCAACCTCCTAGTAGATTAGAAATAAAGTGGCACTCATAGGATAAAACGAATCCTTCATGCAAAAAGCAGGGTGACAGAACTGCAGAAAGTTACCAGTGTAACTCAAAAGAAGAAAAAGAGAGAAGAGGAGCTTGAGGACCTCTGTCTCTAGACCTTGGTGCTCTCACCCCGATTGTCTTCAACATACTCCGTGCATTGTCTTTTATAGGCAGAAATCATGTGATCGTTGAACAGCAATAATGACAATTAATGACGGTTTAATAAAAATTAAAACGAAAGTTACAAAATAAATATTAATGACAATTTAATATAATAAAACCTTTTAAATGTTATTAAAACCATTCAATTAAAAATCCAACAATCAGTTTAAAGACTCAACTTATCAGCATTAAAGACTCCTCTTATCAGCATTTTTACTAATTCAAGCTCATATTTAATTATATACTAGGGCGTTCCCAATCTTGAGTTATATGAGACTTCTTCATTTGACACACTTACACAATATTTCCAACAATTCCCCACATGTGTCAAAGGAAGGTCATAGCCTCATTAGCTGAGTTATACATATGGATATAACTATTGTATCTGGTGGTCCTTTAGACTATAAACCAGACCTAGATTAATAACACTTAGTACACAAAGATGCCAATGGTCCTATGGACTATGAACCAACACCTCTTAGGTGTATACCAAAGGCATTAAAAGTCAGATTATACCCTGCATATTTCCAATTGTTAGCATGTTTTTACACATTAAAATGGCCATGCGTGTGTCTTAGTATTTAACAAATGTTCTAAAGATTTCGCCATGATCTCATAGGAGCGGCGCCACTTCTCATATATATAGGTGATTTTATAAAATGTACCTGCAATGAGCACATTATTCCATAAGATTTTGAAATCATTAAGAGCTTTCGCTCAGCCTCACCATAATGCATTCTAGCACTTTCTCTTGCCATAGGAAGGGACTGGTAATTTATTTTAGTGTTATTAGAACTAACAAACGACTTGTTATTACCAATTAAATTTCCTTCATGGGATCACCAATCACAGAGGTTCGGTTGTCATCACTGTTAATTTCAAATTGGCTTTAGTCTCATTTCCTCGACTAATTTAATTCTTCCCGAGGTTTGTTAACAAATTGGTAGATCAACTCGTAGATCTCACAAAACGATTAAGATAACTCCACAAATTTTAAGCATGCTTATTCATATAATATCTCAAACAATATTCACTTATACCATTATTCTCTCAACAATGGTTATTGCTATTTAGCAATCACAACTCATTAACATAAAATGTCGGATTTACACCCACAATTTTTGCTAAGAGATTTTCAACAATTTAGCCTCCAATCTCAGCCAATTTTAGAGAAACATATTCTGATTCATAGAATAATTTATTTTGGCTATTAATGAATTTTCTTATACAAAACTGAAATTCAGTTGAACATCCGTGTATCTCAATACAACAGGAATCCAGTGTATATGATGCCAATATTTATGGTACCCCTCAAATATTTAAATATCCTCATAATACTACATATTTTATATGCTTAATCTTCACATAGCACAAGCTATATCATAGGGATTAACATCTTTTAATGTAGTAAATTCTCAATAATTTGTGCATATTCAAATTAAACAGTAAAATCAATTTTTAAATCACTTTAAAAACTATGTTAGAATCATAAGAAATATTCACAATAGTTCTCAAAAACAAACTTCAAAAACATTAATTTGTCAATATTGTGTATAATCATTGTTCCTGTATGATTTCAAAACCAAAAATCATATTTGCTTCACATATGCTTCATATTAAATTTTGAAGCCTCATTCATATGCTATGTACATTAGAAATTCAATATTCACAGTAGTCATGTTTGTTTATACTACTATAAATATACTCACAAATCATGAAATGTAAACACATTTATCTTTACACTAGATAAATGATTAAATTTTCACACCATACAAATAATTCACAAAATTTGCTTTCTATAGCAAATAATAAAACCTCCACAATTAATTTTAAACCACAACTTGATTTTATCAAATAAGGCTATAAAAAATTTGCAACTTTTAAAATTTTTAAGGTACCCCAGATGTTATGTGTGATACCTCAATCGTCAACACTATGGTAGAGTACCAATTAACTAATACTCACCGAATATAAACATCATTGTGCTAAGATGCTAGAAATTTATACAATGCCTCTGCTTGATATACATATTCACATACTTGCACATACATACACAATTCATTTTACAACACTTATATCATACACTCAACTACTTCATATACAAACCCAAAATGCTCATACGAGTCTTAAAATATATAACAAAAGACCAGACAACCAAAACTAATTCCTTCCGCTGCTCGGCCTCAATTCATCGTCATTTACCTTTTCTTTGCCCCGCGAGCTTCCTCCCTGTACTGGAGATTTGTTTTGGGAAAAGAATGAGATTCACAGGAATCTCAGTAGTAACACATACAACATACAAGATAACATATATATAGCATGCTCATCATACAATCATCAATCAAATCATCATAACATTATTTAGTGTCATTTTCATGCAATTCACAAACCATGCTAGCGCTAGACAAGGACTTGGCCCCGAAGGGTACCCGCGCAAAGATAGGCCCCGGGCACCGCTCGTGCAATATGAATATTATCTCCTGAGTATCAACCCACGCAAAGATAAGCCTCGGGTGATTACTCCGTATAATCTAAACATGTTGGACGTTTGATGATAACACATCACACATATGCATGCTATGTTATATGAAGACGGTCACTACCTGGTTGCTACTCTATACAACTTCCCACTGGATACAAGCTCGGGCAACTGCTGAGGCCAAACCGGTTGTCAAGTCTTGAAATTGCCAAACATCACAAATGAGTTATCACTCATCCGTATACCTTTCCAAACTCATTTCATTGGTAAATTTAGCCTATTGGTGCCAAATTACCAAAATATCCCTTAGGTCCTTGTTATCAGCATTTTTCTCAAAATCATGATTGAGGCAATTCTTACACATTTTTACGTGTAGAATTCATTTCCGACCTCGAATTGGCCAAAATAAATCCCAAATGGTGAAAATACCCTTGACAGACCTCAAATAAGGCTTAGAAATGACAATTTTGTCATTTCGCTCTCCGGGCCTTTTCTCACTTCGGGGTCAACATAGACCCTACACAATTTGGCCTCCTGAATCCAATGGAAACATCGAATTAGTCAAATTCTCATTCATTCATCGTGTCTAACACAGGGAAGGGAAAATAAATTCCTAGAAAAGTTGTGTCAGAATCCCATTTTCTTTGGCCCAATCACCTTCTTTCTACTTATAACCAATATATTAACTAGTTAGACATTCATTGGACTTGACTTAGAGACACCTACATATTAAGGTCTCTTTGAATTTCTTGAATTATCTTGTACCAAATGAACCATAATCAAGCCCAAAATAACTCTACTAACTTTAATCAAGCAAGAGGAACTAGTTTTGGAAGTTACCTCTTGACTTTCTTCACTTTCTCTCTCTAGGTTGATTTCTCACTCCTCCTTCAGGCGTTTGATTCAGCTGAGCATCAAGGAAAATAATGATAGAGAGATGAGGAGAAGAGACCATAGAGAAATTAGGAACCTTAGATCACAAGGTACAAGTCCCATACCTTAATCTTGCATCAACCCTAGCTCCTCTCCTTCTCTTCCGTCGAGTTCTCATTCTCCAGCTCTCTCTCACTCTTTTTGAATCAGTTTGATCAAGAATGAGAGCTGATGGAATGAGAATTGTATAATATAATGCATGATTAATTAAGTTGGACACTTGTCATGCATTCATTGGTCCATAAATGTAATTATCCTCCAATTAATTATATTTCCTTCTTACTCCTCATTCCAGCCAAAATCATGCAGGAAAATATGGGAAAAGCTGAATCTCCATTTATTCTTGTGTTAACATGTAACTTGTTGACCAAGTCATTGACTTTTTGACTATTTGACTATTTTTGACCATAATTCACCAAAATTAGTCCATTGATGATCAATTAGTTATTTTGCTATTTTTAATTCTCATTTAGCTCAAATCATTGGGAATTGGAGGAAAAATAATTATTTTCCACTTTTTGGCAAAATTACCGTTTTGCCCCTACATTTATGATTTACCGAAATAAATCATTTTCCGCCCATTTCTTCGGTTAAACACCATTTTCACACTTAAATAAGGCCAATAATAATATCATTAAATTTTTTGAATTTTGGTTACCATATTGGGCCCTTACCGGTCTCTTATACCCTTATTCGGCCAATTTACGCGTAACCGGCAATTGGAATATTTTCCATAAATTCACATAAATACATTCACATCATTTTTCATCATTTTATTCTATTAAATATATATCAAATATACACATAAGTGTATTGGTGAAAAATAGGATATTACTGTTGGAAATTGTGCCCTAAGGGCCAATCATTGTACCTTAAACATTATTGTTATTTAAGAATTTCTCCTTATTGTTATCATATCATTTGCATGTTTACTATGATAATTGTATCCTTGGATGAACTATAAATATTATCCTAAATGTCCCTGGTCAATTATCTATGCGGGAGCAAAGATGAAATAAGACCAGTATGACTTTGATGAGGTATAGAGATACAAATCAATGTCTTAGGCACTTATAGGAGTATAAGGTGCTGGACCGACCCGCTATGAGAAAGTTGCATGGATTAAGTCATAAGCTTATCTCATACATATAATCATGTCGCAGAGCCCTCTGACCTGAGATCATCATAGATTCCTGCATGAAACTTGCTAAGTTTTGACCTAGTCAAAAGTCACCTTTGACCGGGTGATGATAAAGGCTACAATCGGGCTTAGGAGTTTTCATGAAGAGGAATGTGAGTGATCAAGATGGAATTTGTCCCTCACATTAGTGAGAGATATTACTGGGCCCCTCGATGAGTGTGTCTGAGAAATGTATGGTCATACTGTAATGGGAAGGAGTTTCCATTTCTAATTTCAGGCTACTCAGGAATTGGGAAAGTGATGGTCAGGAACAGGAGGATGACGTTGTCCATGCCTCATCCTTGACCGAAATATCGTGTGACAAAAAGGGACGTGACATTGTTGTATAAAAGGTTGCATCGTATCATCGATCCTCATGTGAATTGGGTAGTCGCAATGTCTTGCTAGAGGCCGCTTGCGACTTGTGGGCTAGAATAGTTTTGGCCCACTGCCAACTTCATGTGGGCCTACAGGGTCGCACACAAGAATAGCCCAACACGAGCTATGATGTCCAGATTCATTGAATCTAAGATGTGTCTAAGATTCAATGAATATAATATTTGACCTAGGGTGGATGAATTATATATATATATATTCGAAAAAAAATTATCATAATAATATATATAGATTATAATATTATTATAAGATGTTAGTTTTATATTTAATTTATTTGATAAATTAAATAATTAAAGCTAATAAAGATATCATATCTTAGATTTAATTTATAAAGATAAATTAAATCTATTGGCTCTTTAATTAAATTAAATGAATATGACAAATTAAATCTGTTTGACAGATTTAAATCAGATTTATTTGATTTAATTTGAATTTCAAATTAATTAAGATTAATTTTGAGATTCGAATACGGCACACATCAGATATAAAAAAATTTGAAGGGCTAGAGAACCCAAGGCCGTACGAAGAACTTGGAGAGCCGCGAGAAACCCTAGAGAGACATCTTGGAGGCGCTAGCACGCTGCCGAATTGGGTCTTGTTCGTGTGGATACCGGTAGAGGGAGGCGACCAGAGGTGTTGACTCCTATAGATCGAAAGCACGAGAAACATAAAGGTACTATTCTAACTACTCGATTTAGACGTCTTTGATAGATCCACGATTGGGAATCGAGGTTTTAAAGGGTTAATTTTTCCGCTGCGTGTCCGATTCCCAACAATTACAGCATGTGTGTGTGTGTAGGGTAGTGCTTGTACTCCATTTGACTGAAGAATTGAAAGCGGCAACAATCTTCAGATCTCGAAGATTAACGTCGTCGGAGTCATAGTGCGAAGCGTTTTCTCTATTTTTTGGTAATTTAATTTACACTGTTCCCTCTCTTTCCTATTTTCTTCAGAAATTCATCTGTTAAAGCTGCTGCTATATTAGCACTGCTTACATTTCAATTCGTCTCTAACCCTCAAAAGAAATGTAAATAACTTATCCTCTCCTCTTTGAAACAAGGTGTGCTTCTGGTTCACTGAGTTCTTGAAACAATTTGTTTTCTCCATATTACTATATCTTTGGCCATAATCAATAATTTTACATGATGAACTATTGAAATCAATCACTTCTCGCCATTACTCTCTAGTTTTCAACGGGGTGAGGCAACATTGTTAAATTTCAAAATTGATAGAGCAACATTGTTCCTGAGCAAAAATTCAGAGGCAAATTTACGTCTTACCCCCTTTCTTTACGTTCTCCTGATTCTGTTGCAGATTTGTGACATTTCTTTACAATTAATGCTATTTTACGTTGTTTAAAAGAAGAACTATTTTTTTGTGTTTGAATTAGTGTGTTGATTTTGTTTAGAATCAGGAAACATGAACAACTCGCTGGAGAATCAATCATCAAATTCAAATAACGTTGTTATTGATGTGTAATCTCTCTTATCATTTGCTCTTTCCCATCCCTGGCATCCATTCATACTTGCAGCACATGAGAGAGTCACATATGTTAGTTGCATAATTACATATTGTTGAATTTACATACAAACAAAACCTATATAATGTAATATTCCAGATTTTGGGCGTAGAATTTCAAGAAAAAGCACCAGAGACACAATGAGGAAGAGTATAATCTCCCAGACTATATTAAAGGCTTCATTAAGGTATTAAATAGAAAATTACCTTAGAAATGAATTATAAATTATTGTTTGAGTTTTGGCTAAATATATGATGATTAGCATTTGTAAGGTAATAATTTAGCGCTAATCATCATTTATTTAGCCAAAACTCAAACTATAATCTATAATTCATTTCTAAGGTAATTTTCTATTTAATACTTCGATGGAGCCTCAAATATAGTCTAGAGAATTATATCTTCCTTCCTGTGTCTTTGGGGATTTTTCTTGAAATTTTATGGCCAAAATCCGGGTTATGACATATATAAGATTTGTAAATATTTAAAAAAAAATGATAATATGTGCATGTACAAAAGTTACATACATAGTATATGGGTAATATAAACTGATCTCCCATCTATTTTATGTTAATTAAGGAAAGCTCCATTTTTTTTTTTAGAATCAAACGGTGTATTATCTGTTTACATTCATAGCATAATTTGTTTAATCACTTATTACGATACTTAGTTACTTTAAAATTGCTTAAATTAATCACCAAACTGTGCATTTTTTATTTTTCCAACTCCTGTTTTGGACTCTTGCCAACTAGTATATATACACACCAGGCAAATAGTATATTCTATGCAGACTTTTTGATTTTTAATTGACCGATGTGTATCATCTACTGGATATTTTTCAAATCTCCAATCAAGTCTTTTATATCTACATTAACTAAATTATTTGAGCTTCTTCCCTAATATGATAAAAGCATTAAATAATTAACTAATTGCAGAAAGGAACATATAAAAATAAGAAAAAAAAATCTTGAATTCTTCAGAATAATGTTTGTCAAAATTAAGAATTCAATATGACAAAAGGAAAATTAATAAATGAAATTTATTTCAGAATATATTTTAATAAAAATTATTTTTGTAATATTCTTAATGGTATTAACCGTTTGAGTTAAAGTGATTATTTTCAAAATAGAGATGAGATTCATGTAATTGAGAAAAATGATAGAGAAGGTTAAAGCAGTTTCCACCAAAAATTATAATTCAGAATAAATTTAGAAGGACCTTACTTATATGAAAAGTACTTATTGAACTCAAGTTCGCTTTTAAGGGAACCAACGGAAGGAGGTAAATCTCCCACCTCATCATCAGCACTACCTCACCAAAACGTTCTTTCCCCAATACACGCAAGAATTTTTTTCCTTTGTACTCTTATGTTACCACTGCTGCAGCATTATTATACTTCTTAATAATTACTACTCCATCAGTTCCTTAATACAGGACATATTTTGTTTCTTAAATATAAGATCTATTTTTTTCATATTTTTTAATATTTTTCTAATTTATCTGTATTAATACTCCCTTAAAGATAATCAAGGAGGAGAGGGAATATGGCCAAGGTGTTTTTAAAAATATATGTTATATTAACTAACCTAATTAACTTCCTTAATCTAATCAAATTGGTTAAATATGTCTTATATTAAGGACTAGACATAGTATTATTTTAAATTTCTTAGAAAAGGAATGATTTTTGTACTTCATAAACTTGGAATATATAGTCTCTTCAATTTTTTTTTTGTAAGAGACTTCCAGTATTTGAATATGTGCCTTTATCTGGTTTAGAATCCAGGAACATGGACAACTCGCAGGTGATTCAATCATTAAATTCAGATATCCAAGTGTAATATCTCTCATCCATTCAAAAACTATTTAGCCATCAAATCACATATTATTGAGTTAAAATATCGCTCTTTAACATAAATGTCTTGGTTAAATTATTTAGGTTAAAAAAATAATTTTAATGCATACATTACCATTAAATTAATATTCCTTATTTTTATAGTACATATAATATTATTTTTAATAAAAATATTTTCTAAACATTTTTAAATAATTTTGAATAATTAGATAAAACGCTCTCCATTAATAATTCTTACATTTTTTATGGACAGCCTTTTAATAAAATATTTTTCAATCCAAACTTTGATGTGCATGTGATTTTAAGAAATTGTCCAGAGATATCAAAACTCTATACAAAAAAAAAAAGGAAAAAGAAAATTGTGCAATTTTAACCACATATACCCTAAAACGATATTACTCCCTCTAGTTCTCAGTGTGTACGAGCTAATTAACGGGTTTGTTTTGATAAATGTTAGACTTTGATTCATTATGTCTCCATAACTTATAAATTTGTCTTTTAAACTATCCCAATTGATTTCATATATTAATAGAAGTTTCCATCAATGGGGTCATTTCCAATGCAGATTATTAAAAAAGACATTTCAGGTAAATTAATGCAGATATTTTATAAATAACTAACTTAACTAATTTTTTAATATATAAATTAGTTCTATAAATTTTACATTTAAAATTGATGGTGCGCACCACATCTTCAATTAAATCTCATTGATTTTTTTTAAATTCTAGTATTTGTGGTAATTAAAATATTGAATATAAACAAAAAAATAGGCATATATGGTGGTTGAAAAATATTATTTACTATAATTTTATGTAATGTTTTTTTAAAATATATTGTCTCTCATTAGATAAATAATTTTCAATTTGGAGAGGGTCCTATACTATATATATACAGTTAAGAATAATTAAGTTCCTTTTTCATAAAAAGGAACATAAGTATATAGAATTAATACTTGATTTATAACCATTTTAACTTACAGTCTGGAATGCTCTAATGTAACTTAGTAGTATTGGATATAGATCCTATATAACAAATTACAATTCGGAATAAATTTAGAATCTGTGTCAAGATTGTTTAGAACCTGGGAACATGAAGCCCTCGTCGTCATCCTCGTCACAGATTCGACCATCGGATTCAGAATATAATGATGGCTTGTCCCCTCAACATGATATATAATCTTATTCTTAGCTTGCCCCCATGCGCGCGCACACAATAAATTTCATGTATATCTTAGCAAATATTCATTACACTCAGAAACTGAATTTTGCAACCATAAATTTTAGTAATAATTTTATTTTGTGATGCATAGCGGGTTGCAATTTTAAAATTTTATAAAAAATAAATTTTAACAATAATTTATTTTAAAACTAACTTTTAACGTCTGTATTGTAATAATTTCTACCAGTCGTAATTATTTAGTTTAATTCTTAAAATCTTTAATGAAAAATTATTAAAAAAATACCCCACTATAATTGCAGTCATTAAATTAACAAACAAATAACGACGCTACGGAGATGAAGGTAAGTAATCACTTATTCAAGACGTTAAAATTAGGAAGTCATGGAACTTGAAATGTGCAAGCACTGAAATGAAACCTATATTAAATACATACACTCTTGTCCATTCTTTTTTTTTTTCAAACTTTTGTTTTTTAACTCGTCTATGTATGTATTAAATTGCCTGATATGTAGTCATGCATTTCCTCCTGTTTTTATTACTCATCCGGTTCTTTTATAAGGAACAATCACTTTCATAGGACAGGTCCTCAATTAAATACAAGGAACAATTTCTTTTTGTCTAAAATTCTAAATTGATCTTTCCATTTTCATCCCTTTAAATATAATTTAGAAGGATCACATTTATATAAAAAGTACTTAACTAATTATTGAACTCATGTTCGCTTTTAAGGGTATCAATGGAAGGAGAGGGATGTTCCACAATTACATCAGCACAACCGCGGCAAAATTTTCTTACCCATCGTCTAGGCAAATTTTGCGTCTTACCCCTTTTCTTTACGTTCTTCTGATTCTGTTGCAGCTTTGTGATATTTCTTTATAATTAGTGTTATTTTATGTTGTTTAAAAGAACTATTTTTGTTTGTTTGAATTAGTGTGTTGATTTTGTTTAGAACCAGGAAACATGGACAACTCGCTGGAGAATCAATCATCAAATTCAAATAACTTTGTTATTGATGTGTAATCTCTCTTATCATTTGCACTTTCCCATCCCTGACATCCATTCATAATTGCAGTACATGAGAGAGTCACATATGTTAGTTGCATAATTGCATATTGTTGAATTTACATACAAACAAAACCTATATAATGTAATATTTCGGATTTTGGACGTAGAATTTCAAGAAAAATCCCCAGATACACAATGAGGAAGAGTATAATCTCCTAAACTATATTTAAGGCTTCATTAAGGTATTAAATAGAAAATTACCTCAAATAAATTATAAATTATTGTTTGAGTTTTGGCTAAATAAACGATGATTAGCATTTCTGAGGTAATAATTTAGCACTAATCATCGATGTAGCCAAAACTCAAACAATATTTTATACTTCATTTCTGAGATAATTTTCTATTTAATACCTCAATGGAGCCTCAAATATAGTCTAGAGAATTATATCTTCCTTCCTGTGTCTCTGGGGATTTTTCTTGAAATTTTATGGCCAAAATCCAGTATATGACATTATATAGGTTTCGGTGTGCGTGTATTAAATAGTAAATAAACGTTTTCCTTTCCTCCTAAAGGTATGAAAATATTTGAAAAACCCCCCATAGGAAAATTTTCTGACTAAAGGTATTTATTTAAAGATATAAGGGAAACCTATCTTCAACAGGTAATGCAACCTTTCTTTAGCTGTGTATGTACAAATTTCATTTTCTTGGTAACTACGGGCAACATATTTTCTTTTATGTGTAAAATAAAAGACATTTAATCAGCTGAAAATGTTAGCCACAATTGAAGATAAGTTACACCCGCTTAAGGACTTAGTCTTAAGGTAATCTGATCCAAGCTATTTTTTTTATATATTATCATTCAGTATACAGTTCGAGTTTTGTGACTGTCCCTCCTAACATAAGTGACTACTCTAGGATTCGAACTCAAAACCCAAAGAGATTAAGTAAGGCCTTACACCACCAGACCAACTCTATGTTAGTATCTAGACTATAATTTTTGTGATAGGGGATTTTTAGCAAAGTTCCCACGATGATGATATTTTCCTTTAATTTTGTACCTTGAACTGGATCACCACGAATATAATTTGGAAATAAAATCACTCATTTATGGCCGTTCATTATTAACTTGTTTATGGAGAGGATATTAAAACGCGTCCAGGGCTAAATAAAGCAGTAAAGAAAGGTAATTAGGAGCAGAGAGCATCTATAACTGTTTTTCTTTTTTCTTTTTTCTTTTTTAAATTTTCTTTATCTTCTTCTGTTTCAGGGGAATCTTTTTATATTTGGTTAGAATTACTGTTATTTTGAGTTATTTAAAAGAAGAATGATTTTCGTCATTCATAGACCTGGAATCTCTACCATTAAATTTCTGTTTGAATGTGTGTTGATTTTGCTTAGAATCAACGAACAAGGACAAATCGCTGGACATTCAGCCACCAAATTCAGATAACACCGTTGTAATTAATGTGTAATCTCTCCTATCCTTTGCTCTTCTGATCCCTATCATACATTCAAAATTGCAGTACAAAGAGAGACACACATAGGTCAAATGAATAATTACATGTATGTTGAATTTACATGCATGCATACGTACATACATAATATTTATAAATCTTAAAAATGATAATGAGCATGTACAAAAGTTACATTCATAGTATAAGGAGTAATATATACCGACCTCCCATCTATTTTATTTTATCGAAACCTCCATTTTATTTTTAAAATCAAAAGTTCCATTATATATATTTCCCATTTACATTTAAGATTTCATTTCTATCAAACCAACAATTTGACTGTTAAATAACATTTTTTTATTAAAATACCCTTCTTTAACATAAATATAGTCAAAAAAATTATTTAGACTATCAAAAATTATTTTAACACATTTACTTCTCTTGTCCTTAATAACATATCTAATTAATTAATTTGATTAGATTTAGGAAGTTAGTTAACTTTTTAAATATGAATTTTTTTTCTAATACACTCTAATTATCTTTCCTAATTCCCTCCTCATCTCTTCTCCTTAATTATTGTTGGAGGAATATCAATAGGGCTAATTTTGGAAAAAATATTAAAAATTTGTGAAACAGGTTTTACATTTAGGATTAATATCAATTCTTCAATTAGGCCATATATTAAGGACCAGAAGATTTTTTTTTTAACTTTCTAATCATATTTTAAGTTTTTTATTTATGAAAATTTTTTTATTCATTATTTGTTAAGCTTAAATTATCAAGTTGACTAAAATAATATTTCAAATATGTTAGGAAAAATTTATTAAGTTACACATATAATATGACATGTGATAAATTATATTCATCAATATAACTTATGTCAATTTTGTTTCAAATTATATTTATGTTAATATTATATTTTTATAAAAAATATTAATTATTATTAGGATACTTTTAGCAAAAATTCCTCAAGTTAAAGACCAAACTATATATTTTTTGTGCTCTTTTTATTTTAATTTTGCTAACTCTTATTTTGCTCTCTTGCCAACTAGTATTCTATGCAGATCTCTTAGGTTTTATTTAAGAGTTAAGGTGCAAATTTAACAGCCAAGTTTTTCCTAAAGGGCGTTTGGCACAAATAAGTTTTGGAAGGGGCCAAAATAACAATAAACAATTAAAAATTATATAAATTTAACAAAACTATTAAATTTGACCTAATGCCATAAAGGGTTTTCTTCTTTTATATTAACGCTCATAAGTCAAATTTAATAGTTTTATTAAATTTATACTCTTTTTAATTATTCATTGTTATTTTTACCCCTTCAAAAACTTATTTGTGCCAGATGTTCCTTGGGAAAAACTTGATTGTTAAATTTGCACCTTAACCCTTAAATGAATATACTTATTACGGATTATCAATTTTATTCACTGTCCTGTTAAAAGTAATAAAATAAGTTTATTAAAAATGTTGCTATTTATGCTAATTAAAATATTAAATATAAACAAAAAAAGGCATATATGGTGGCTGTAAAATATTAATTATTATAATTTTGGGTAAATATTTTTTAAAAAATTATTGTATCTTATTAAATAAATAATTTTCAATTTGGAGAGGATCCTATACTACACACACACACACACACTCACTTAAAAATAATTAAGTTTCTTTTTCATAAAAAAAGAACATAAGTATAGAGAATTAATACTTGATTTATAAACATTTTAACATCCGATCTGAAATGCTCTAATGTAACTTAGTAGTACTGGATATAGATACTGTATAAAAAATTACAATTCAGTATAAATTTAGAAGGATCGATCCTTTTTTTTTTTTTTTTTTACGACTATTGACTAAACTAATTTTTGAACCAATGTTCTCTTCTAAGGGAATCGGCGGGAGGAGATGGTGATTCCCCAGTTTCATCAGAGCAAGTTCCTCAGCTATACTTTCGTGAAGGTTATCAATCTCTCTTCAGAAGGATCCAAGTGCCTGTTTGTACAGCAAATAGCAAATAGCAAATAACGTCGTCCATTTTTTATGGCCATGAAAAATGAAGTTTTCCCTTTTGTACCTTTAACTACCTCACCTTATATCTAATGTGGAACTCATATCTCTCATTCATGTCGGTCAGTTTCTGTAAGGGACAGAAAAACGTGCCTAGAGCTGTACGAAGCAGCAAAGGACGGTAAATGGAAAGCAGCAAAGAGAATTTTAGACAATGATAGAGATCTAGTACTTGCTGACTTAACCAATCGGATGGAAACCATCCTCAATGTAGCCCCCCAAGCAAATCAGGTTGATTTTGTGCGCTGACTGTTGGCGTATCTGGATGACCATCAAATAACAGGCTGCTTGGAATCAAAAGACGTGAATGAGAACACTCTGTTTCTCTTCGCTGTAGCATCTGGGGATTTGGAGATTGTTAATATGGTGGCGGAAAAGAATTCGGAGTTGCGAACAACAACTGGTCACCTTCCACTGCTCACTCCACTTCATGTTGCTGCTTTACAAGGAAAAAGTAATATGGCACGACATCTATATGAAAAAACTGATGGATTTGAATATGGAGATGAGGGCTTGAAGTCACTATTATTCCTGTGTCAGTGCCGGAATCTATGGTAAGTTCACACACAAAAGACAAGAGAATATACAAATTATTAATAAGTTTATAATTCCAAGTGTGATAAACATCATGTACATTGTTAAACTTGTGTAAGACACACTTATATATAACTTTTTTTTATTTATTCATTTGTCCAGATTTAGCCTTGCAGTTGCTACAGAAGGAGCAAAAGCCAGGAAAGCTAGCTTTTGCGAGGGATCAAGCAATGAGACAATATTGCATATATTGTCCCGACAGCCTTTACGCATGTCAATTCTTTGGTATTCTTTTTCTTTTAGCACCTTCAATATATCCATTGATCCATAAACATTTGGCACACGCTTTTGAAATTAATTAATGATGCTAATTGATGTTAAAATATCATTAGAACCCAATCAATATCTCATGTTTATTTTTTATCGAACCTTGTTGACAGACAAAATAATTTCAATATGGTTTGCCATTTTTAGTTCAGCTACATAGATGCACTTATATCCGTAGAATTTCCTGTAACCAGAAAAAGAAATTGTGATACGATTGAAATAAACCGACAATATTTTTGTATTAATAATCTTTTTTGAATTTTCTTGCAAAGTTCTTAGTTTTGATTATCATGGCTAAATTTTCAATTTATTAAATTGTTAGATTGTGTTTCCCAGGTTTGAAGCAAACTCAGCAACATGAACTTGTAAGACACTTGTGGAATGATATATTTCTTCAGCTGCCACACCACGAGGCTTTGGAAATCATAAGGGGACCTCCACATGTAGCATTTAATGCTGTAAAAGTTGGGAATTTTAAGTTTTTAAAAATGCTTTCATGTACCTATCCTTATTTGATATGGGAAGTAGATGAAAGAGATCGAAGCATAATTCACATTGCAGTTTTGAATCGAGCAGCTGTTATATTCAACTTCACACACGACATAGGTTCGATCAAAGATATACTGGTACAACCTATAGATAAGGATGGAAGCAATTTCTTGGACATGGCTGCAATATTGTCGTCGAAGGATCAACTAAACTTGTTAGTTTTTGGACCAGCATTTCAGTTGACTCTTGAGTTATGATTTGAGCTATTTTGTTACATAAATATTTGGTCTTATTTTTTCTACTTACAAAATACACATACACAAGCACACACGCATGCATTCATTTTTACTCTTGAGAAATAAGTCATAACTGGCAATAGTATAACTTATTATATATTTATAATGTTATATTTTTGGAATCATATATGCATATCCTTTAACATGTTAGGCGGTAAAGAAGATAGGCCCGCCATCATTCATAGAGATGAAGAATGCAGACGGCTTGACTCCCCAAGAAGTATTCACAAAGGATCATGAAAAATTAGTGGACGAAGCACAGTCATGGACAAAGAAAACAACAAATTGTTGCATGGTTGTTTCCACTCTTATTACTACATTCATTATACTAGGTGACATTGACGACAAGACAGGAAGCCCTAATTTCTTGGTGGAGGAGAAAAAGTGGTTCATAATATTTTCTATATTTGATGCAATTGCAATGATATCGTCCTCAACTCCCATATTTATCTTCCTCTCCATCCTCATCTCACGCCATGCAGAACTTGATTTTCAATACAAGTCATTGCCCATCAAGTTGATATTTGGATTAATAACATTATTGATCTCCATAATAAGCATGATGATATCATTTAGTGGTGCATTCATCATGTATTTTAATACCAAAACCCAAAGCCATTGCTCTCATCACAATGGTTTGAAGTGGGTCCCTATTTTCATATGTGTTCTTGCATTTATACCCGTACCCGTATTTGTATATCTGCATTGGCCACTCTGGAGTGAAATAGCTAAATTAACTAAATTTTCTTGGAATCCTTTTCAGCCAAGGCAAAATATGTTGTACTCAAAAGGGTGTAGTGGTTGATGGATCTCTTCATGTAACGCTCGAAAGGCATTGAGAAGTTTGATGAAGAGATTGAGGTGTTTGATCCCTCCAGATGACCTTCTCAACCTCCACCACCACCTTAATATATCCATCTCTATGTGCTTGACACTTAGGATCTAGTCAAGTTCCTGTCCTTCACTTACCTGAGCCTGTTCCATCTGATTCCCACACTTTAGCTCACCAGGCGGGTGATACCATTGATGATGCCTCCTCTACAAGTAACCCCTCTTACCACCTTAGACCCATCCTCTCAGCCACCTAATGCCCCACTTCAATCTTGACCATTCAATAGTCCAATCTTCCCTTTTTGATGATGTCAAAAAGGGGGGAAAACTCAGGGTGATACTAATGGTGATGACACTACTACTATGTCATAGAGTCTAGTGTTATGTGTTTATGTTTATTATTTATACTAACTGTTTTGTTGTATATATGCGTGACTAACTTTATCCGTCTATGTATATATGAACATGTTAGTATGCATGAAATGCTAAAATGTTATCCACTACTAATAACTTGTGTTTCTCTTTGTTTATGATTAAGTAATTCCTGCAGACAATTCAATCCTTCTGTCCAAAGCAATTTTCTAAAAACTTGCTTTCAAAATAGATAAGTTTTGTCATTATCAAAAAGGGGAGAATGTTAGATTCTATGTTTTGATGATAACAAAACTTAGAAAGGTTTTGCAAAGGATTTGAAACATGAACAAGGTATTTTGAACAAGCAAAAGATCACTATTTTGCAAAAATTGATAGACCACTCAAGTGACATGATTTCATCACTACAAGTGATCACTAGAAGTAGAAAAACAGATCACTCAAGTGATGTGATAAATCCTAATTAAACCATCATGGTGCTTTTCTTGGTGAAATATTTTTACAAAAGAAAATCACTCAAGTGATGACTTGAGATCACCCAAGTAACTACTCAAGTAATGAGACAAAAAGTATCACTAGCACAACACTGTAGTGTTCTTGTAAGTATTCTAATATCCAAAAAATTCTAAAGTGTAATATCACTTGAGTGACCACTCGAGTAATATATTAAAACAACATCACTAGAAGAATACTTCAATGATGTGATCAAGTGATATGTTTTTCTCAAAATCAAGGAAAACAAGATCACTCAAGTGACCCTGTAATTATTCTTCATCACTAGCTGATCACTCAGGTGATGTATCAAGTGATCTGAAACAAGATATCACTCAAGTGGTCTCGAGTGACCTCTCCTTTGGTCCCATTTTGTGCATCACTAGCACATCACTCCCATGAACTATCCAATACTCTGTAAGATTATCAAACTGCCAAGACAAGATTACCCGAGTAATGCTTTTCTAGAAAATAAAGCATCACTTCGAAACTTTTTAAATCATTGTAATGATTGTATAATTTATTCTTCTTCCTTCTAATTAGTCTAACTCTTCATTATACTACTACTTAAGTATTTTCTAGGTGATCAAATAAAGATTAACACACAATTTTAAATTTTATATCTTTAAGGTTTGCATTAAATTTTAATTTTTAATTATCACTCAATTCACCCCCTCTTAAGTAAAAGTCTTGATCTAACAATTATAACTTTGCATAGACTTTTCTAGTTTCTTATTCAATACAAACTCATCATATCAATCCCATCTTAGCTTGTATGACAATCGGAAAAAATCTCAAATTGCAATGATGAAAATAGATGAAAACTTAAACTTCAATCGCTTTTATGAATAATACAATACAAACTCAAATAATAGCGGAATTTCATGAAAGAACATTCTCTACTTTCTCTTTATTTTCACACATGTCTCAAAGTTCAATTTAAGAACCTTGGCTTAACCACCATGATAACTACATATATACATATACACATTCAAGAAATCCTTTACCCCTTTCCTTTCAATTTCTAAATAAAGCTTGAGCAACTTTAACTCATCTAAGAATTTTCTTCTTTACAACTCCCCATAATAATTCCCAACAAAGATACATGCTAAAGCATTTATAAGTCTCTTAAATTAAAATTGTTGAGCCACTCCAAAATAGCATGTAAATTACTTTCCACCATCAAAATATTATGGAAACACATATAGGAATAAACCTCCTTACTCCTTTAACATTTCATCGAACACCTTATGTACGTTCTACATATCAACTTACAAAACAGCACTATTACTGCATAATATTACCCAAATAACTTCAAACATCAAGTTTTATCTCAAAGCCTTATAATTATAATTTCTTAACAAGGCTATGCTCAAAATAAAGTACCATTCAAGTTCCTTACATTCTTCTTATAGCATAAGCTTTAGCTATCTAACAATTTTAACAACATTCCAAATAAATTTCTTCTCTTAGACATTTTATCAAACGCCTTGAGTGCAATCAAACTCAAACTAAGTTATCAAACTCATTAATTTATATAAGACCCCATCTTACTATTGATATTAATCAGAATAATAATTGCGTAGTTCAGTAGGCACATAGGTATAGCATAAATATACTGATATTATTGATATAATGTTTACAATGTGCTTGATATAATACAATGATTCCATATGGGGGGTATAAAGTAATTACAGGCCTTAAAATAAATAAATTGCCGTTAGATAACCAACTGCCTCTCTTGAACTGGCTAGGAACCTTTCGTTGCCAGAAATGACTATTCTGCCTTTCAAGCCACTGCCTGCTGTTAGAAACTTTACATATTTATGGAAAGGGTGAGATTCGGGGGAATTTCAGTAGTAACAGACATTTCAAACATATACGATGCAAAAATAAATATGTCATGTACCATGTTATGTAAAATGATAGATTGTTGTGTATACACTGTCCAAGACCAAACAACTGTTTAGACCCTAGTTTATTCGCGTGCATTATCACTGGATCCCATATCACAGCTAGGCTAATGTGCCCTTGGCCCTGTGCTCATGCTATAAAAGATGGTATACTCAAAGCATATAATTATCACATAGTGTATGAAAGAAAGTGTTACTACCTAGAACATGCCCTTTCCTTACCTGTCAATCGGTCCAGCTTCATCTTCAACTCAGGCTATCGGTATATCCTAAAATTTTAAATTTAGGATAAATGAATTATTATTTATGCATAACTCATTCTAAACACAATGTGCTGGTTATCTTGTATGAAAACTAAAAAATTACCAAAATGCCTCTAGGGACCCAGTTTAAGTCCCTTTGTACTCGATCAAATTGTAATCATAAAAAATTATGACTTAGGCTAATACTACACAATTTCACACGTAGAATCTATTTTTAACCTTAGAATGGTCAAATTTAGGCTCAAATTATGAAATTACCCTTGGTAGCCCCTAACTTAGAGTTTTGAGGGTATTTGTGTTATTTCACATTCTATGGCTTTTCATACTTCACAATCCACATGAACCCTACACGATTTTCCATTCTAAACTCAATGGAACCATCAAGTTGATGAAATTCCAGCTCCTTCCCCTATTTCCAGCACTGGCCAAAACATTGCAAAATTAGGGGGAAATGATGTTGCTTTGATTTCAATCCATAAACTGCTTTCTTTTCACTTCAAATCACATGTTTAAACACTTAAACACCTTGTAAACATGATTAATTTGAATTTGGGCAGCACCTCCCCTTAGGTTTTGACATTCCCAAATCACAAACCAAGCTAAAAATCAAGTCAAAACCAACAACAATAACCAAAACAACAACATAGATCACAAAAGGATCAAGTTTATGAAATTACCTCTTGATTTCACCACTTTCTCTCACTAGGATGCCTCTTCCATCTCTCTCTTCCCTCTTGATTTAGTTGCTAATCATGATTTTCAAGAAGATTAAGAGGTTAGAGGAAGTTCTAAGTAGTTTAGAAGGCATAAGCAACTTGATTTCAAGCCCTTACCTTGAATTTGTACCTTCTTGAAACCCTAGTTGTTATTGATGTTCTTAAGCTCTTGAACACTCTTCTCTCTCTATTTTTGATAGTGATGACCGAAATGAAGAAGCAAGGGAAGAGATAGTGAAGCTTTATCAATAATATCTCTTCTTGCTTTTTGTCTAACATGTGCTTGTTTTTTATTGTCTCCACTACTGCAGAAAATAATTTTAACGTCCTTTTTAAGGCCTTTTAACATCTCTCTATGGGGGGACGCCTATGCTAGTAATGTAGTGAATTTGGACTTTAGGTGTCCCTTTTAGAAGGGATGCCTAAAGTCCAACTTTAGGCGTCCCTTTGGCCAGAAGGGACGCCTAAAGTTGGCACTTTAGGGCGCCTAAAAGCAACTTTAGGTGTCCCTTCTGGCCCAAGGGACACCTAAAGTTAGACTTTAGGCGTCCATTTGGCCACAAGAGATGCCTAAAGTCTAACTTTAAGTGTACCTTTAATCATAAAAGGGAAGTCTAAAGTGATTTTTTTAAAAAATTATTTTTTTGTATTTATCTCCCTTACAAATAGAAAACCAAAGAAACAAGATCGAAGAATAAACCACAATCTCCTTTGGTAAGGAAACATCCAGTAGTAGCTAGTTAACTCCTACTACCATCTATGTACATGTATAACATGATTCAGCTACAAAGTGTTGTCATAAATTTTGTCTATTACACAACTATACTAACTAACATAAACATACACTTTTACTAATCTATATATTGAAGAAGCTACCCAACCAAAAAGTCTCTAATCAAATTGATGTCTTCATGTAAGTAGGCAGCTTCATTATCAAAAATATGTATGATAGAAAAGAAGCTTAGATAATCCATCAAGTGAAAGAATCAATTAGTAATTCAATTAAAATATCCAAAATGTATAACATAACATAGTAGCCACATTCAATGATGTTATACATGTAAAGTATAACATAGTAGCCACATTCAATGGTCCCTAGCTATTGAGGGCACTATAAATCAAAAGCAATTAGTTAGTTAAAATCAATAAAGCCATATCTAAAAGGATAGCCAATGAAAGAACTTGAATTGAAACCATATACTTTAGGATAAAACCACTTCAGGTCTCTAACAACTCTACCCTTGCGTGACCCGCCAAGGACTCTATGGGCACGTTTGGTATGATGGAATTGGGGGGTATGGAATTGGAATTGGATCTTAATTCCATGCCTAAGTTTGTTTGGTATGATGGAATTGGAAATTTTTGCAATTCTAAGTGGAAGCCAAATCTCCCCAATTCTATCAAATTGGCTTCCACCTAAAAAGCAAAGATTTGCAATTCCATGTACCTAAATCCATTTTTTCCCTTCAACTTGCATGGCTTTATCCAAGGTTATTAAACCTAGACCGGTCACTAAATCAGTCAAGGTACTAGATCAAGGGTTAATGGGTCAGACCAGGGCTAAACCAGGGTCAAACCGATAAGAAATTGAATATTTAGGCTTATTAATATGAATTTTTTTTTTAAAAAAATAACTCATGTCTTCCCATTGATGCATTTGTTGTGGAAGGACCTAAAATAGAAATAAAAGAATAAAAGAATTATTGAACGCATGAAACCAAAAAACTACTTCATTAATTGATGGGAAAAAAACTAACCGGATAGCAAGTTTAACCCATCCTACATCAATCTCCTCTAAATTGATAAACTCCTGAGATCTTTATTATCAATCATGAAGGGATACGTCAATTGTAGGTTCACAATCCCTCGAGGCATTTGCAAGTGAATCTGATGAATACCTTTGTAAATCTGTTGCAGTCGTGCCAAGAGGGGCCATTTCACTGCATCTTGCTCATCCTGTTATCATAACATAAAAAACTGATTATTAGTGGGATGCCAACATATGTCAAGTAATACGAAGGTAGTTCCTACCATTGGAGGGGTTGCCAACATGCCAATAAGATATTGAGGCCAAATGATGAAAGCTCTTATCACTTGACCTAGCGTGGCAACCTCTACGTCAAGGATAGGGATGGTTATGCCTTCTTCCCCTTCTCAAACACATGTCACCGTCACCCTATACACATATGCTAAGGAATTTGATTATGATTGTGGGTGGTAGCAGTGGGGTATCCAAAGAGAGGATACAAAGTTCTCTCGACTCTAGAGTGGGAGAAGGCTAGCTAAGGGGTTCCTCTGACGGGTTGTAAGTTCCTTTGGTTCTGAGGAAGGCCAGGGATTCCTGGGTTCTATGCCCATCACTTCCCATCTTCAAATCAAACTTAGATTTCTTTTCACCAATCAGCTCTTCTCATAGCTCTTCTCAGAGCTTATCGCGAAGCTTATCCATAAGCTCTCTACTAGGTTTAGCTTGTAATGCATTTTGTGAGGCTCTACCAAAATACTTTTTGATACCAACTCCCCTTGGTTCCCCTCTAACACTACTAGGGTAATCATCTTTCCCAATCGCTATTGACAATATGTTCATCCATCTATTAGGAGTGAATGAACCTTGGCTACTCTGCTCTTTGAGTTTGTCCTGTAGCACTCTAAAATGTGTATTTTTAAATAGCACTCAGCTTCCTAAACATGTTTTATTTTATAATTAACTAAATTATATAACTTCTTTAATCTAATGAAATTAGTTAAACAAGTCTTACATTAAAGACATATATGATGAGTAACATTATTGATGAATTTATTTTTGTAAAACATATTGATGAGTGCAAATCTTCTAAATGTTTTATTTTCTAATCAAATATTATTTTCTAAATTTTTTATAGCTTCCTAAACATGTTTTATTTTTATTTTTGAAAATGTATATAGAATTACCAATAAAATCATTTCAATTTCAAGAAATAAAAATTCGTAATAAAATCACATAAACAAATATTATTCAATGTAAAATCTCAAACTATATGAACAAATGAGTAAGCATATTTAAAGAGAAAGTTGCTTCACATCAATATATACATTTTCATTTATTCACAAGCAATTCCAGTCATGTATGTATGAAATTAAAATAATCAGTGTATAAACTCATCTTCCTCATTAAATTATTGCAAAAATCAAATCAACAGGATTTTAGAATCTCTAGCATACATACATACATGTACTTATGGCATAATATGAGTGGGGTATAGTTTCCAACAAAACCACATCAAATTAAATGTTCATGACATTGACTAAAGTGAAAAAATAAACCAAAAGCAAAAAAAAATACACGAAAAAGCTTACGACAATGGGATAATGGCGTGAAGAGGCTAGGAGGGAGGAGGCGCACCACAGTAAGAGAGGGAGGGAGTCCGATGCTACAACTTTAAGATGGTGGAAGGAGGAGATGAGAGAAAATGAAGAAGGAGAGAGATGGTGGAAGGGGGCACTGCCAAAAATGAAGAGGAGGGGAGACGGTGGAAGGCCGAAAATGAAGAAGGAGGGAGACGAAGGAGGGAGAAGATGAGAGAAAATGAAGAAGGAGTGAGAGTTTCACAGGGTGGGTGTGTGGATCAGACCTTGAAGAGCTTAAAGGTGAGGTAAGGTGATGTGTAGTCAGACACTTGTCTGACATGCACAGGGATGCCTTTAGATGTTCTTTTTTGAAAAAGGGACGCCTAAAGTATGCCCTTAGGTATCCCTTTTCACTTTTAGGACACATAAAATTCAAAATTACCTCCCTTAATTACGAAAATGCCACCGTGTTTTCTTTTTATGTCCCTTTTTAAAAAGGGACGTCTTCACTACTACAAATAAACATAGCTGTATCGTTTATTTTAATATTATTTGTGGCACTTGACAAGTGCCACATATTCTAACATCACTAAAAGAAGCTATGGCGCTACCTACAAGTGCCACAATATGTATATATATATATATTTTATTTAAATACTACATAGGGGCGCCACCATACACCTTTTTAAAAAAATTATTTTTAAAAAAAATTATTTTTTTAAATGGTCTAAGGTGGCACTTTCTTGAGGAAGCGCCACCCTAGACCTTTTTCAAAAAATTATTTTTAAATTACTTTTTAAGAAAAATGATCTAAGGTGGCAGTTCCTTAAGGAAGGACTTCCAATGGCACTTCCTCAAGGAAACGCCACCCTAGACCTTTTTTTTAGTTTAACCTATGGTGGCCCTTCCTCAAGGAAGCGCCACCCTAGACCATTTTTTTAAAAAAATAATTTTTTTCGTATTTTTCTTTTAGGACCCTATAATTATAGTTAATAACACACGTTAAACACATTTCCATATCTTTACAACAAAATAAAGAAAAACAAACCACAATCAAATAACTCCAAAATGATATAAATTAAGAAATAACTAACAAAATCACTACTAAATAAAATAAATAATTTAAAAATAAATAATTTTTTTATTTATGCAACTCATCAATGTTAACAATTACTCTAACGATAAAAAATTATAACTACTACATATCTTCACATACAACCTATCTATAATAATATTTAATTTTATCTTATTCATTTTCCAGCATATAAAAATGAGAATAATTTTTTCAGATTTCATAATTGTAAACACCCTTCCTTATATTACCTTATCAACTCTTAGTTCCATTAAATCAGAGTAAGCGATCGATAAATTATTAAACTAAAAGCCGTTCTCTTATACATGCTAGAAAATTTCTCAAATATATTAGAGTGATTCTCTGCCTATACAACATTCATACATACACATACATCCATATATACACCTATATATGAAATACAGATGTAGGGCCTCGCACTACAGCCTTCTTCACTTCACGTCTCCATATCTCCTCCGTGCACTTCTCTTGGCACTCTTTAACCTGTCTGAAATGGTTCTTTGGGAGGAGAGAGATTTGAGAGAATCTCAGTAGTGAACAGTACTACTATGCATGGCAGATATATATGAATGCATGACATGATTACCTACCCTATTTCATGCCAATATAATGACATGCTGCATGCTCAATGTTATGACATACCAATGGCCATCGCACAAATATAACAGAGCTTTAATCAATCAAATATGATCAACACAAATAGGCGTAGCAGTCACTCAATCAATACATATAACATACATATCATACCTATGCAGGAAAAGTAAGTCCACTACCTGTCAGACCTCACATTCGTCCTCAATCCTTCGTCTTTGCTCCAGTTTAGGCACGACCATCCATCGAGTCCTAGAATTCCCAAACATTTAATACATGAGTCATTACTCTTTGTTATATCATTCTAAACTCGTATTAGTTGATAACTTAGCCCAATTACGCTAAATTACCAAAATGCCCCCGGAAGCTTGGCCCAACTGTACTTTTACAGAAATCACAACATGGGCCAATCCTACACAATTTCAGGTGTAGAATTCATTTATGACTTTGGATTAGACAAATTCAGGCCCGAATGACAGAAATACCCCTTGACAGCCCCTATATGGAGCTAAAAGGGTAAATTGGTCATTTCACCCTCTAGGCCTTTTCTCACTTCTTCATCAACATGAACCCTACACAATTGGCTCTTCTGAACTCACTGGAATCATCCAATTGATGAAATTCCAACCCTACCCTCATAAACCATACAGGGCAGCTATTATAGAGTTCTCAGAAGAGTTGTGTCAGTTCCTCCCTTTCTTTATCTTAATATCCTCCTTTCTACTCCTTATTATATGATTAGCCATTTAGACATCCATTGGACATCATTTCAGCCCCCAAAACGCTAAGAGAATGAGAGATAAACAATACACTAATTCCAAAATACTCATCTAAATGATAAACCGAAATGACAGAAAGGTAACACATGCTTACCTCTACATGCTTTTGAATTCAGTTCGAAATTCCGGCGATGCTCCGGCCGGCGAGATGGAACCAACGGCCTCTAAACAAGAATCTGAAACCATAAAATCGAAGCTCAGGATGAGTAGAACAACCTTTATACTGGACATTTAGAGAGAAAACATCGTTTCAGAAGAGTTTCGATGAATCAACACTTTCTCTCTCTTCTCTCTCTCCTGTTCTCCGTTCATTCTCGTTCTTTCTCTCATTCTCATCTAATCTGATATGTTTCTCTTTCTTTTCCTTTTAATCCGACCACAGGAAAGAAGGGAATTGATTGATGAAGGATGATGATTAATTAAAATCATCTGGTGGCCTTTACTCAATTAGTCCACCTATCTCATTTCTTGCATAGCAAATTTTCTTTCTCCTTTCCTTCATCATTCCATTAATATTAATGAGAATTATGAGAGTATAACTCACTCTCAAATTATCCCATTATACCACCTCAAGTGGTCTACCAAAGCCTCCAGCTTTCTCGCTTACTGACTTTACTTGATAATAATTACAACATGGCCTCATTAATTATCAAGTAGTCATTTCCCTCCTTTTAATTCCCATTCAACTCAAATCATTGGGAATATTAGGAAAAAATCCTCATTCCTCATCTTATAGCAAAATTACCATTTTGCCCTTACCTTTTATTCCCTTTTAATATCCAAAGATATTAAGGAATTTTGGGATAAATATCATTCCTCACTTGGACATTCGTTAAACCGGGGTCTAGCAGTCCACTTAATCTAGGCTTAATCTCAAGCCTCTTATTCCAAAATTCAGGGTATTACAATAATAAATTAAATATAAAAGATATTGAGCATATTAAACAATTAACTACTAATAAAATTATATTTGTCAACATCAAAATTTAAAAAGCTTACAATATAGAGGAAGTTTAAATAGAGTGAGCTGAAACCTCAAATACAACTAGAAAAAAAATTAATGAAGGAAAAAGAGAAAGACAGTTGCATAGATGTTTTAAAAAAAGGTGGTTGACAAGACAATGTGTTGTACGTAGCTTCAAAATATAAAAGAAAGGAAAAAATGAGTGGGTACGACTTACAGAACGAAATGAAACTATAAGGAAAATGGAATAAGACCCAAGGGAAGAAGGAGTGGGGTCAGGTTGGTGTAAGAAATAGGACAAAAGAAATTAGGAAAGAGTGCTGCAAAAATAAAAAGAGGAGGAGGAAAAAATTTGAGAAGTGATGGAACAAAGAAATGAGAGAAGTGTAGATCGAATTGGAGATGGTGATAAGTGAAAAAAAGAGGAGAATGAGGAAATGTGGGATCTAAGAGGATAAGGGTGATGACACGTGTTGGATGAAGAGTGGAGACTGCAAATTGTAGGAGAGAGAAGGGTTTAAACTTTAAAAAAAAACAAAAATAATACTTTGGGTGGTGCTTGCTAGACTTAGTGCTACATAAAGTATGTAACAGTTATGACACTTCTTTGAACAAGCGCTACAGCTGCTGCTTTGATTTTTAATTTCTTAAAAAACCACTTTAGGTAGCGCTTCCATAAGGAAAGGCCAACTAAAGTCACTAAGAAGCTATAGTGCTTCCTAAAGGAAGCGCTACCTAAAGTGTTCTTTTTTAAAAAGAAAATTTTAAAAAATTTTGGAAGAAGCTATGGCGCTTCTTTAAAGAAGGCTACAAAAGGTGCATACTAATTTCTATTTTTGTAGTAGTGCTTCTACGGTCGTAAAATGTCTTTTCTATAGTAGTGTTCTCACCATTTCTCTTCTTGAATTAATATTCATCAAATACATATACATACATACATACATACATACATACATATATATGTGTGTGTGTACATACATACATGTATATATACATATATGTATATACATGCATATATATATGTATGTGTGTGTGTGTGTGTGTGTTCCCCTTGCTTGACCAAAATTACAATGGAAAAGGGAGCATTTAATTGCTTCTTGTTTTATTGATCAAATGATCATTTTGCCCATACATTTTTTCCATTTTCGCACTAACTGAAAAACTAGGCAGAATTTTTATCAAACTTTGAAAATTCATATCTAAGTGTATAGATATCCAATTTAGGTGGTTTCAAAGGATATGTGACCCTTATTAAGTCTAGTTTTACGAAAAAATATATCCTTTAGCCAACTAAAAGCTCAACATTCCTAGAATTATTCTTTTTGGACACTGCTACTGAAAATTGCCAGTTTTATTGGGCTAACTTCAAAAATATATAACTCCTTGTGTATAGCATCAAATGACTTATATGACCTATCAAATTAATTTTTGATAAGTCTACTTTCATTGTAAAAATTTTCATAATTTTTGGACATAATTTGCATATTGAAAAAATGTCACACAACATGACCATCACATATGGAAACTCATTGGTAGCAAATCTCATTTGTGTTTCAAATAACTATGTTTTGTGTGACCTCAAATTGCTTTGTTTTATCCTTTCATGTTCTCTTTAATTCAGGATTTTATTTCATGAAATGCCACCAAAGGTGTAAATAAATTTTAGGGAATAATATTGTGTCTTTCTAAGACACTTGCTAAACCGAGGTTTAGCAGTCAACTTGAATTAGGCTTATTCTCAAGCCTCTAGTCCTAAAATTTAGGATGTTACACTTTACAAATATCTTGCCAAACACTTTGAAGCATCAATATACATGCTTACAACTACAAGAAAACACTGCATTTATGACAGAATTTGCCACGAAATTCAGAGTTTTCGATGGGATTTTCCATAGATTTGCAACAGAATCAGTTCTGTTGCTAATAGGACCATCACAAATAAATTTCCAATAGAATTATCATTTCGTCATAAATTTATTTTTTAATTTCAAAGTGCCATATGGCATTCTTAGGAGAAGCCATGTGTCACATCCATAAGAAGACATCACCACGAGCCCTTATCGACACCGCCACTACTACAGATTGGGGATGTAACGTCACTCAAAGACGTCCCTTTCTATAAAAGGGAAGTACAAACTGGATGTGGGGGCAATTAAGTAAATAAGAAAAAAATTTTGTCCCTTTAGGCATCCTAAGAATGGAAAAAGATGTGTAAAGAGCATATTAGACGTCCTTTCTTAGAGAAGGGATGCCTAAAGGGAGAGAAAGGTTGCATGTCACCCATGTGGCTGACATGCAAAACAATAAAAGGGATACCTATTGTTTGCTGCATGTCAGCCACGTGGCTGACATACGGCCTTTAGGCGTCCCTTCTTGCAGACTCTTTAGGCGTCCCTTCTTGTAGAAGGGACGCCTAAAGGTCTCTTCCCTCCCTTTTTGTTTTCCCTCTGGAAATTTGCTTCATTTCCCTCTAGCTTTCAATAATTTTCATTCTCTCCTCTCATGGTCACGAGTAAGTCCTTCATCCTCCATCTCTCAAAAAACTCTGCTATAGTAACGGTCTCCTCCTTCCTCCTCTCTCAAGAAGCTCATCCACCTCGATCGATCTCATCATGCTAGCTATTCATCTATCCCTCTCTCACTGTCTCCATGTATGATAGGCTAGGCTTCAGTGAACCTCCTCCAAGGTACAGCTCCCGCGCCTCCCTCTCCTTTTATCTTTGATGTTGCAGCCATTATCTTATATGTTTGTGATTGGCATGGATTTTGCATTGGTTTTTTTTGTAGACTGGAATTTTTTTTATGGTTATTTAAGGTTGTGTTTGGAATATGAACAAATATCAGCAATTATGTCTTCATGCTGTATGGATTTTGTAATACTGAAGCCTATGGATTTTGTAATATAAGCAATTATGAACAAAAAAAATCGCGTATGGATTTTTGCTTCTCCTATTTCAGTTTTGTAATACTGAACATGTACACTTATAATTATCAATATTTATAATTATGTCTTCATGGATTTTGTAGAGATTAATTATTTTATATGAAAAAAATGAAAAAATACTCTCAAAGTTATATATGTATATGTATATATATATATATATATATGCGCACAAAAAAGCTCATCTTTAGTAGAATAATAATTTTGATTCCATTATATGTCTCTTGATATAGTTTACTACAAAGTTAAAATAATTGTTGTGTCATAAAAATAATAATAATATAAGTCTAAATTTTTTAACACTTCCTTTTGAATTTTTTAGTTTAATGATGAAAAATTAGTGAATAGTATTGTTGATAGTGTTCTAAATTGTCTCAGATAGCTTGTTCTGTTTTGCATTTAGTTGAACTAGTTTGTTATTTAAATTTTAGGATGCCTTAAATTTAAGAGGAAATGTTACCGATTTTTTTTTGAAAAAAGTTATAAAAGGAAATCCCATTATTGTCAATTATATTATTCTAAACTTTAGCGTTATTGAGAATGGTTTAGGTAAAAAATGGATCATAGTTGCATGAATGCTTTGAGAGCTAGTGAAGAATATGAGAATGGGGTGGAAGAGTTTATTGAATTTGCTAGAAGGAATGCTCCAATAAAAAATGAGAAGTATTTTTGTCCTTGTGTCAATTGTTTAAATGAGAGTCGACGGGATGTTGATGATATAAGAGATCACCTACTTTGTGATAGAATAAATCTTCAATAAAAAAGGTGGATATGGCATGGTAAGGAAGTAACTGATTGTTCATCGCACAAGAAGGAAGGAGTGGATGTCATAGATCAAGATAGAATGGAGAAAATGATTCGCGATGCCAAGGCTGAATCCTTCGCCCAGGCACATGAATATGACAGCCTGTGGAGTGATGCGGATACACCATTATGCCCTAGGAGTAAGTACAAATGACTGACAGGAACATTGCATTTGGTGAACTTAAAGGCAACTTTTGGATGGACCGATAGTAGTTTTACATTACTGCTGGAATTATTGTGTGATATGGTTCCAGAAGATAATATACTTCCAAACCATATGTATGAGGCAAAGAAAATCTTGTCTACGATGGGCATGGAGTATAAAAGATACATGCTTGCCTTAATGAATGCGTATTGTACAGAAAAGAGTATGCAGGTCTCAGTGAGTGTCCTAAGTGTAAAATGTCATGATACAAAGTGAAGAAAGACGGTGGTTGTAGAGAAGGGACAACAACTAAAAGGCAACCTTCGAAGGTGTTATGGTATCTTCCAATAATACCACGGTTTAAGCATTTGTTTGTGACTGCAACAAAAGCGAAGAAGTTAAGATGGCATTCTGTTGAGAGAATTTGTGATGGAAAATATCTTCAGCACCCGACCGACTCTCCACAGTGGAAGAAGATAGATGAAATGTTCCCTCAATTGGGCAGCGAGTCGAGAAACCTTCGGCTTCGACTTTGTACAGATGAAATCAATTTGTACGAAACTCTTGCTAGTACACATAGTTCGTGGCTAGTTCTCCTTGTAATATATAACTTACCTCCCTGGCTATGTATGAAGCGTAAGTACGTTATGCTTTCTATGATGATATCTGGACCAAAACAACCAGGGAATGACATCGATGTGTACTTGGCGCCTTAAATTGAGGACTTGAAGAAGTTGTGGGAGGAAGGTGTGGATGTGTTCAATGATTATAAGGAGTCTTTCAAGTTGCGTGTAATGATTTTTACCACGATAAACGATTTCCCCGCATACGGAAATTTGTCATGGTATAGTATGAAGGATCATAAAGTATGCCCAATCTGTGAAGCAGACACATACTTCTGACAACTTAAGCATTGGAAAAAAATAGTGTACATTGGCCACAGGAGGTTTCTTCATCGATTCCACCCATATCGTAGGCTGAGAAAGCGTTTTGATGGCTTACTAGAGCATGGAATTGCTCCAAGGGCATTAACCGGGGAGGAAGTTTATAGTCGGATAGAACGTATTAATGTGACCTTTAGTAAAAATCAGAGGACTGCGGGTGAGAAGAACATATGGAAGAAGAGGTCAATTTTATTTGATCTTTCGTATTGGCGTTGTCTTGATGTAAGACACAGTATTGATGTGATGCATATGGAGAAAAACGTGTGTAATAGCCTTGTCAGTACGCTTTTGCACATCCCAGGGAAGACCAAGGATGGAATGAACATGAGACTTGACCTTGTTGATATGGGAATAAGAGAACGGTTGCAGCCACAACTAATAGATGATGGTATGAGGGCATATATGGAGCTAGTAGTGCATACGCTATCAAAAGAGGAGAAAAGAAGTTTGTGTGGGTATCTGCATGAAATTAAGGTCCCACAGGGGTATTCTTCTAATGTGAGCAAGTGTGTGTCAATGGACGATTTGAAGTTAGTGGGAATAAAGTCCCATGACTATCACATGTTGATGCAACAATTGTTACCAGTAGCCATTAGAGGCATTATGAAAGATGAAGTGCGAACTACTCTAACCAGATTGTGTGTTTTCTTTAATGTTATCTGTAACAAAGTCATTGACACTGAGAAGTTGGATGAACTAGAAAATGAGGGTTATATAATTTTGTCCCAACTAGAGATGCATTTTCTGCCATCATTTTTTGATATAATGGTGCATTTGGTAGTTCATTTTGTAAGGGAGGTAAGGCTTTGCGGTCCAATATACTTGAGGTGGATGTACCCTTTCGAGTGGTACATGAAAATCTTAAAAGGGTATTCTAAAAATCCTTATCCACCTGAAGCCTCAATAGTTGAGCGATATGTAGTTGAAGAGGCTATGGACTTTTGTAAAAATTATCTATCTGGTAAAAAGGAACTGTCTCGGCATGAAGAGGGGAGAAGCAAGGGAACACGAGGACTTAAAGTAAAGACTGTGGGTCGTGAAGTGGTGTTGCAAGCACACTTGTATATCCTAAATAATATGGAAGAAGTTCAGTCGTACATAGATGAACACAAAAATAATTTGAAAAACATAAATCCAAAGAAGAGTGACATGCAAATAACTATTAAGCAAAACAAGACATTCGTACAGCGGTTTGCGGAGAAGGTTTCACATGAGACCGGTGTGTCTGAGATGATCGACTGGCTAGCTTGGGGGCCTTCATTTTAGGTTGTTACTTAGACTGGTTATGATATAAACATGTATTATTTCTACACAAAAGAGCAAGATGACAAAAGTACCATGCAAAATAGTGAGGTGATGGTTGAAGCTGAAGCTATGCACTTTTCCAGTTCCAAAGACAAAAACCCCATATTTGCATCAATGGCTTATTATGGAGTTATAGAAGAAATATGGGAGATGACCTACAACAAGTTCAAAGTTGCTTTGTTCAAATATAAGTGGGTTAGCAATGCTGCTGTGGTCATAGATCCACAATTTGGATTTGTCTCAGTCGATCTTCGAAGAGTTGGTTATAGAGATGAGCCCTTAATTCTAGCAAGCCAGGCAAAGCAGGTGTTTTATGTCACAGATCCTGCAAATAAAAAAATGTCCATCATACTTCAAAGCAAGAAACAGAAGTATGGTGATCCAACCTTCAACCTTGACGACACACCACCTTTCACAACAAATCCACCTATAGGAAGTAAGGCCGAGTTGGTAGATGATGAAGAGTATTCTGCAAAAAATGATCATTGTGAAGGAATATGGGAAACAATATAAAGTAAGACCTTTAATTATATAAAACTGTATTCTGTCCTACGTGCTTTTTTCCTTTAATGCAGTTTATACAAATACTTGCAATCTATTTACCTCTCTGACAATGACTTTTTTGTGTGCAGGAATATGTCAAGTTCTAGTTAATCAGGGAGCAATAGCGAGTATCATGATAGAAGGCAAGCAGTTCCACCTGCTCCAAGAAGAAAAAGGGGTGTCACGAAGTTGTATTGGCGAAGCGCTACCACCATAAACAGGAGAGGGTTCACGTAGACTTTGATGCCAACATGAATCCAGCGGGTCCTAAGGAAGACCACTTCATTAGCTATCTTGGTTTTCTGGGACGAAGCAAAGTCCGAATCATCTATGATAGTTAGAGGCAGGTTCCCCTAAAAATGAAAGACATGATTTAGCAACAGATTTTTGTACATAAATTTCGATACATGATATGTATTTAGATCTTTATTCCTATTCAAATTTAATTGTCCTGGTTTTTGCAGCAAACGTTCGATGTTCCTAACACCAAAGACATGTGCAACCACTGGATGGGGAGGTTCGTTTGCGATGAAAGGATTTTAAAAATAAGCTCACACAGAGGTATATTAGAAGGGAGAAGAGACATCTGGATCCATGTAAGGAATATTCATATCTATCTCCAGAGGACTGGGGGTTGTTTGTGCCATCACGACAAGCTCCTGAATTTTTGGTAAATTTTCTGTCTTCAGTATGAACATTTTTAATTTCAATATAGTTGATGCATCAATGACTTATTTTTCCTTTTTTCCCTTACACAGGAAGTAAGTGCAGCAAACACAAAGAGGCAAGCAGTAAATCAGTACCAGCATTGCATGTCTCGTGGTGGTTAAGAAAGCTGGAGCGAACGATGATGGCAGAAGAGTTGGAGAAAATAAAGGAAGCTGCGGAATCGGATCCTTCCATTATTATACAAGCACCAACTCCTCCTCCGAGTCATAAAAAATGGAAAGCAGGGAGGATTAAGGGTGGAAAATATATAAATTCGGCTATTGCTGAGGTTGCCTCGAGGATTGTAAGTAGTAAGAGCATAAGTAATTAATTTTAAAATTCTTTCACATTTTTAACGTTTAATTTTCATTCATAACGAATTGTATGCTACAGGAAGAACTCAAAGAGCAGAGTAGCCAAGGTTCGTTCACTCCTAATGGACGGATGGACATATTGACAACGGCGATTGGGAAGGCTGAATACCCTGGTCGTGTTAGAGGGGAGCCCAGGAGAGTTGGTATCGTGAAGTATTTTGACAAAGCATCACAAACAACATCAATAGGTGAACCTAGTCAAGAGTTTGTGGCTAAACTTCACGATCAGATCTGAGAAGAGCTCCGAGACGAGCTAATAGTAGAACTACATGGTGAAATGAAATCATTGTTTGATTCTAAAATGGATAGTACTAGGGTTAGAACCCAGGAATCCCCACCCTTCCCCAGCACTAAAGGAAGTCACAACCCACAGGAGGAATTCCTTAGACAGCCTTCCTACACTTCGTAACTCATTGGCGAGGCTTTCCATGTTCCGGAACCCCTTGTCCAGCCTTCCCATACTCCAGAACATGTTGCCGCTCCTTTCCACAGTCTTGTCCAGCCTTCACATACTACGAAACCCTGTGGCCAACCTTCTCAGACCCTAGAACCCCTAGGACAACCTTCTCACACAATAGAACCACTGAGCCCACCTTGTACCACTCTAGAGTTGGGCGAATCGTATATCCTCTATTTGGATGCCTCCATGATTCGTGTTGTTGCCGATGCTCTCGTTCACACATAAGCCACCACCCACCATCATAATCAAATTCCACAGTATTTATGTAGGGTGACAGTGACATGTGTTCATGAGGGGGAAGAAGCTACAGCCATCCCTATCCTTGACGTTGAGGTTGCCACGCTGGATCAGGCAATTGAAGCTTTCATCCTTTTGCCTCAATATCTTATTGGCATGTTGGCAACCCCACCAATGGTAGGAACTATATTCATATCACTTGACATTTATTGGCATCATTATAATATAATTGGTTTTGTATGTTATGGTAATAGGATGAGCAAGATGCGATGAAATGGCCCTTTTTAGCACAGCTGCAACAGATTTACAAACGTATTCGCCAAATCGACTTTAATATGCCTCCAGGGATTGTGGGTAAAGAATTGAAGTATCCCTACATGATCGACAATAAAGATCTTAGGGAGTTTCTACATTTGGAGGAGATAGATGCAGGATGGGTCAAACTTGTCATTTGGTTAGTTTTTCTTTCCTAAGTTCAATAATTCATAAATTCAATAATTCATTGGTCCTTTTATTTCTATTTTAGGTCCTTCTACCACTTATGCATCGATATGGAAAGACACACTTTATACGGATTCTTGTGTCCGGAAAATATGAAATCGGATAAAAATGATGTGCAACGAAGGACGCATTATGTGGGCTTCATAATGGCAGCGACCAAATTGTGATGTTATCTAGCGCTAATTGTTCAAGGGTATGTAGTTGTATTTTTATTTTTTGGGATGTTTGATAAATAAGTTTCTTCTAATCTAAACTTTATTTTAATCTATGTATTGTTGTAGTTACCATTGGAGCCTGTGTGTTGTTTGCCTGCGCATCAATGAAATATATTTGTTTGATTCCTTGAGAAAAAAGCCCGACAAGAACACAAAATCCGTCTTCGACACTTAAGTTATTTCTTTTTTAGTAAATTGATTTTTGACTTAAATAAATTTTTCTAATTTTTGTTGTTTTACATTTTAATAGTAGCGTGACCCAAACATATAGAATGCTTGGCGGGTCACGTGAGGGTAGAGTTGTTCGCAAGCCAAAGTGGTACTATCCCCAAGTATGTGGTTCCAATTTAAGTTCTTTTATTTAGGGTTGCTTTAGAAATTATGTATGTTATTGATTTTAACCAATTGTTTTTTTATTTAATTTATAGTACCCTCAATAGCCAGGGGTATGGAATGTGGCTACTATGTTATGCTTTACATGTATAATATCATTCAAAGCGGCGTTACAAGTGATTTTCAACAGGTAATCAAATGATAATATTTTGGATGTATTTTAATTGAATTGCTAAACAATTCTTTAACTTTAATGATTTTATCTAATCGAATTTTCTAATTTGCAGATCTTTGATAATGATGCTGCCTACTTATATGAAGACATTAATTTGGTTAGAGACTTGTTGGCTGGGCGGCTTCTTCAACACCTAGATCTGTAAAAGTTTATGGTTTCCTATATGTTTACTTAGTATGTAGTTGTTTAGTGGACAACATTTCTGACAACACTGTGCATGAATGTTTCCTTATTGTTGTATGTTGTAGGAAATAATTATATACTGCTTGCTGTATGTTTCCTTACTGTGTAAGGGGACTGTTGTTCATCGGTTTTAGTATAGGCAGAAACAATATAAATAGCATCCTTTTAAAAAAAACTTTAGGCGTCCCTTCTAGGATAAGGGATGCCTAATGTCAACTTTAGGAGACTAAAGTAAATAATTAAAAAAAAATTTTAAACGCTGGCTTTACACGTCCCTTTTCACAAAAGGGACGCCTAAAGTTCTGCGTTTAGGCGTCCCTTCATAAAGAAGGGACGTCTAAAGCCTCACTTTAGGTATCCGTTTCAGCAGGACGTCTAAAGTTGAAATTTAATACGTCGCTGACATACGCGTCCCCCTATAAAAGGATGTTAAAAGTCCAAAAAAAGGACGTTAAAAGTGTTTTTTCTAGTAGTGCGCTACCTCACCCTGCCATGGCATTCTTAGGAGAAGCCATGTGTCACATCCATAAGAGGACATCAACACAAGCCCCTTATCGACACTGCTACCTTACCTTGCCAAGTGCCACCACTCTATATTTCTTGAAAATGCATCTCTTCTTAGTCCCCTATTGGTTAGAACCTGCGTCCTCATCCATATGCGCGTGAAGCCTTACCAGTTGAGCTGAAATGCTTTGATTTGGTGTTTTATTATTGCAAAATTATGTGTGTGTGTGTGTGATCAATTATTTATAAATATATATTTGTTTCTTATACATTATAAAAAAATTAAATTAATAATAATATAAAATAATTTTTATATATTTTTATAATTTTTAATCTAAAGTAATTTCAAATTACAAAAATTTCACATCCTAAATAAATTTTCAAATGACTATATTTTTGTCCAATTTCTAAAAATAAATTTTATTTTTAATTAACATTAATTAATAACTAATATATGTGTGTGTGCATACATACATACTATATATATATATATATAGAGAGAGAGAGAGAGAGAGACACACACACACACACATACATACACATACATACATATATGTACATTATGTACATATATGTATGTATGTATATGTACACACACTGAAAATATATATGTGTATTATATTATATATTTTTATTTTATTTTGTAAGTAATATATTATTAATAAATTACAAACAGAATATCATAATTTTAACAATAATTATGGAAAATATAATTTTTAAACATTTATATGTCTATTACTATCATAATTTTTATTTTTATAAAGATATTATTTTGAAAATTAAATTTCTAAAAAATGATAGTTTTTTAATTTTTCTGATGGGATTAGCCACAAAATAATTTCGTGGCAAATTCACCACGGAAAGAATACCGTTAGAAATTCAATATTTTTTTTTGTAGTGTACTATGCTTTCCAACCTCAAATCTTTACTAAAAATTAGTGTAAATCCATAAAAATAGATCTGGAAGTTTTCTTCTTCATAGCATATCAACCAAAACCATTAATACAAATTTACCCCAGCCAAATCAAGCTTTAGCCACCCCTGCAACACATCTAGCAAAGAAGAGGAGAGAAATCAAAACGAAATCAAAGAGAGTTGGGACAATCTGAGGCAGAGCACGATGACGCTAGTAATGGTCGGATGAACGCTGGTCACGGGCAAATGCAGCATAGGCGACGAAAGCACATACATAAGTACAAGAGGCTAGGGTTTGTGTCTTTGACGCTGAAGCTCTCCTCTGATCCTATTTCTTTTCCTTTTTCTCTTTCTTTCTTTTTTTTTTTTTTTTTTGCCATCTCCTCTGGTCCTATTTCAGTCAAATGAAAGGGAGGAGAACGATTAAAAAAATATGATCCTCTTTTCTTTTCTTTTTTTTAATAGGGGCATTCAAATAAGGGAAAATCTCACTCAAGTCCCAAGGACAAAAAAATATCAAAAAAGTTCCAGTGTAAATTCTTCTATAAAAAAAAGTCCCTAAAGACTTTAGTGATATAGATTCCAAATGTGAACTTACCTTATTGACGTAGATGAGCTTGTAAATGGCTACTCTATGACTTGTTAATATAGTCACATACACTTGTTAATAGAAGTTGTTTTAATTAATATATATGAGATTATCAATGGTCACACTACAACTTGTCAATACAATAATATACACTTGTCAATAGGAGCTAGTTTACTTAACATAAATAGGTTTGTCGATGGCCACTCTATGACTTAACAATATAGTCACATACCCTTGTTAACCAAAGTTGTTTTGTTAACATATATGAGCTTATCAATAACCATTCTATGACTTGTCAATAAAGTAAGTTCACATTTGGAATCTATATCAATGAGGTCCCTAGGAACTTTTTTTATAAAGGAATCTACCATAGGACTTTTTTGAAATTTTTTCTGATCCTTGGGACCTAAGTGAGATTTTCCCTTTAAGTAACTTTACTTGTTGAGATAAATAAATATCTACTTTTGAGGAAGTGAAAATTCAAACTCCCAACCACTACAAAAAAATGACTTTTAGCGACGACATTTGGTGGCGACTATTAATGTCGCCGTTGAAAGTTAGACTTTCAGCGGCGACAAAACTGTTGCCGCTAAAAGTATAGACTTTCGCCTCGACACTTTTGTCGCTGCTGAAAGTGTTACAATCAGTGGCGACATTATATTGTCGCCGCTGAAGGTATAACTTTCAGCGGCGACAATAGTGTCGCCACTGAAAGTATAGACTTTCAGTGGTCACATATTTTGTCGCCACCAAAAGTATAACTTTCAGCGGCGACTCTCTTGTGTCGCCGCCGAAACAGTGTTTCAGTGCAACTTTAGGGTCACTGCTGAAAGTCTTATTTATAATTTTTTCAAAATTTTAGTTTTTTCAAAAACTTATTATATTTATGCAATAGATATGTTTATTGATATAATTTCTTATAAAAAAAATAGAGCAAACATGTTTTTCTCTAAGACAACCTTTTTATAGTTTGTATGATAGGGAGAGAGGGAAAGTGAAAAATAATAAAAAATATTTATAATAAAATAAAAAATAATAAAAAACAAAAAAAATATTATAAAAATTTAGCAATAATCTTTCAAATTTTCAAATGAAAAAGAATTCCAAGTGAGAAATATGTGTGTGTGTGTGTGTAATCTAATGTATAATTAACTTTCTTTCTTGAGCTATTTATATATGTAAATATATTTTATTATTTATTTATAAAAATTATATTTTTAAACCATTTATCATTCATTAATATATTAATATAATATTTTAAATGAAAAATATATTATATTAATTATATTATATTATTTATGTCCATATTTTAATTTAAAAAAATGTTTTAGGTATTATATTAATATATAAATTAATGCACACACATATATTAATATTATATATATTTGTATTAATATTAATAAAATTTATCAAAAAAAATATATTAGTAAAGATTTAATATATTATAAATAATACATGTGTGTGAGAGATGTTGTGTGTGTCTATATATATATAATTTTTGCAATAAAGGATGCCAATTCATCCTAGCTCACATGGTTAGGAGCTTCCCTCTTTGACAAGGAGGTCCCAAGTTCGAACCCAGCTGAAGCACTTGTGGGAGAAAAATATTGGTGGGTGATGTTGCGCAATATGAAAGGGTGAGTGACGTGGCAAATGACCTGGATGGTGGCATGTTGCGCAATGTGAAAGGGTGAGTGACGTGGCAAGTGACCTGGATGGTGGCAGATGACAAGTGGACAAGGTAGGTGGAAGGTGAGGTGACAAGTGTATAGCTGACATGGAATTTTTTTTAAAAAAAAATTAATGCACTTTCAGCGGCGACTTTTGTCGCCGCTGAAAGTTGACTTTTGGTGGCGACATTATATGTAGCCACTAAAGCTAACATTCAGCGACAATACTAAAGTCGCCACTAAAGGGTGACTTTCAGTGGCAACATTAATTGTCGCCACAAAAGCTACCTTTTAGCGGCGACATTTGTCGCCGCTGAAACCATACTTTCAGCGGCGACAAATTTTGTCGCTGCTAATAGTATCAGCGACAGTAGTATCAGCAACGACTGGGCGGCGATAAAATGTCGCCACTGAAAACCTTCAGTGGCGACTTTTTGACTTTCAACGGCGACTTTTGTCGCCGCTGAAAGTCAAATTTTTTGTAGTGAACCTTGGGCACCCTCCAAGGCCGCCAATATCACTAGACCACAAGTTTTTCTTTGTTGCCTCACTACAACAAATAATAATTAGATATCAATTAGCTTACAACAATTTAATTTGGTAAGTTTTTTTCCCCTTTTTTCTATGGGCTATTACATTTTTGGCTGCAACAAGAAACTAAGAAAAACTAATTTTTTCTACCTTAAATAGTGTGTGAGGTTTGAGACGAAAAAATGTATGAGTTCTTTTATCCTATGGTAACAATTACATTCTTATTCCCATCTCAACTATGTTTATCCTCATATTTATGCCATCGATGGTCTTCCTTAGTGCTTATTCTACTTTTGGCCTTCCCTCATATTCACATCTACTTACATAGATGAGTTGTAAGAATCTATCTCTATCCTAATATGATTACATACATTACAGTGATTCAGGTTTTCTGTAACGTTGGTCAGTTGGAGAGTGCATATTCTTTGCTCAAGGATATGCAGTTACATGGATGCTCACCCAATTATGTGATTCACATAACAGCTAAACGGATTTTGGATATTTGGGCCAATGGAAAGGGCAATGGAACTTTAGGAGGAAATGAAGAAAGAAAGTGGAGATTGTAGTACAAATAATGTTACTTATACATCTCTTATTCAGAGTTTCTCTAGGAAGGGCAAGTGGGAAGAAGCATTGCAAATTTTAGATAGAATGAGAGATTTGGGATGTTCTGTTTGAAGAAGTTGTAAATACAGGGTGCATCATAACCATTGACTATGATATTTATTGTAATCTTTTTGTTGGTCTCTGTGAGCAAAGCCACATGATAGAAGTAAAAAAGCTTGCAGAAATCATGCTTAAAAAATCTATTGTGCTAAGACCCCTTACAATGAAGGGGTAATTGAAATTTTAAGAAATTCTGGTGAAGAGGACCTTGTTGAGAGATTGACTGAAACGCACAAGGGTCCTTGGCGATTAATTTTTGAAGCAACCATGCCTATTTATAATGAATTATGTTGTTGTGTTGCATTCTTTTGTGTTAGAAAGAGCGAAGCAGACACTAAATCTTTGTAATGAAAAAAGATTGTATGGAGTCAATAAAAATATAAAATAAAATGAGTAACAAAATAAAAAATGGATATGAAAAAATCTCTCCCTCAACGTGAATGATAACAAATGACCACAGCCCAAAGCGAAAAGTTCGACTATCTTAAGGAGTACAATGTTCAATGTTCTAATACAAAGCTCAATCATAGGATGACACAAATTCACCTCATCCACAAAAATCACTCGAGGATTATATATAAAATAGAAAAGCAAATAGAGGAATTAAATATGTATCTCTTGGGTGAAAATACAATCTAGGTGTGCCAAAAATAACCAAATGCAAAAGTTACAGCCACAGAACGTATATCAACGTTCACACCAAATCTAGGGAAGGTAAGAATATACAATCAATGATCCTACTGTTCAGATCCAAGATCAAAATGTCTCACTGATAAATCTCAAATTTAATATATTTTATCCCACACTATTCATTTATTTTGGGGATTATTTTAGGCCAATTTGGATTTATTAGATAATATTTAGATTATTAGCCAATTTTAGGAAATAATATAAAATCTAAATAAAATATGAGATTATTAATTTAAATTATTAATACTCTGATTGTTATCTCATGATTGGAAAAAAAATATTTTCAAATATTTGATAGATCACGATTTTATTTTATTCTTGTAGGGCAAGGAAAAACAGATTAAAAGATCCTATGGTGCAGAATTTTTTTGGGAAGCTAAAAGAGAATCTAGTGGTTATATTTTATTGGGTTAATTAAATTTTAATGGGCTGAAATATAAACCCTAAGCTCTCCTATTCTCCCATAAGTTAACCTAATCGCCTCCATTATAAGGGGGGACGAAACACAGAAACCGAGATCTTCCTATTCGGCGCCACACACACAAAATTTATTAAAAGGTTAAATTCCCAAAAAGAAAATTAAATGGTACTAGAGATTAATCTTGGGAATTGAAAGCCAAATTATGAAACCTATGAAATATATGGGATCTTAAATTAGACAAAGCAAAAAATTACGGCATTGTGTGTGTAATTAATAGGATAAAAATATACCTATATATATATAATATTAAAACACACACACCCTTTTTTTCCTTGCTTCACATGAGACACACGCACACACATTCAATTAATTAAATAAACACACTCCCTCTCCATGTTTCATTCATTTCTCACGTACACACACAATCACTTATTAATTAATTAAACACTCATGTCTCACACACACACACTTTCATTTTTTTAAAACACCCTTTCACCTCTTCATCACTTCACTTTTGGCAGCCAAGGAAAAGAAAAGAGAGAGTGAGTGAGAGAGAGAGAGAAAGAGAGAGAGCAAGAGACACATAATAGAGAAAGAGAGATACGTAAGAGTGATAGGTGCTACCAGAGGAAAGAAGAAGTGATTACAAATTCTACATACAACTCCATATCCTAATATAGGTGAGTTCCCTTTCCATATTTTTAGCTCTTTCTAGTTGATTTGAGGCTATTTTTGGGTAGTTTGGGAAGCATAAGAACCTAGTATAATGAATTGTTGTCCTGTGAGGTTTTATTTTGACCAAAATAGTGCATGAGGAAGGAATGAGAATTTGAAAAATTTGAGGTTTCCAATGAATTCTATACGAAAAATTATATAGGAATACATGTGATTATGATTTTTGGATGATTATATATAAGTCTGGAATTTTTAGAAAACAAGAGGAGTAGCTGTTCGGTTAGATTTTCTGAAATCATATTGATTGTAAAATACATTTCGGTAACCAAACCTGGTCCGAAAATTATGAAAGCTTTCAGAAGGAAAGTAGACATCTTAAGCTTTAATCTTATATATAATATGTATCATTTGGGTTTATAAATAGTGAGATATGAATTTTTAACGTTAGATGATGAATCTGGAACGTTTTATGGTACAGACAAAGTTTGATGAAATTCTGAAAATTTTTTGGCTATAATTTATAAATGTTAATATTTTTCCCTGAAAATATACTTAAAGAGGATCATATAGGATTTTGAACCATCCCATTTGGAGTTCTATATATTTAGTTATGAATTTTATAAGTTAAGCTATTGCAATTGGAAAGATTTTCTGGCAGTGCGAGAAAACTTTAAAACTGGGAATTATTCATGGATGGGTGGTATTTAAACGTATTTTTATATTAAAATATACTTCACAAGTGACATATAGAATTTGGAACCACCTTAATTGGATATTTCTAGGCCAAGATATGAATTTTCAAATATTATTGAAAATTCTGACAGAATTGAGTAATAGTGCAAAAATAAAAATAAGGGTATTTTTGAAATAATTGGGATTCTAAGGGTCAAGTTAAATACTAGAGTTGGTATGAGTCCATTAAATACCTATTGGATTTAAGGTATTAACTACAATGATAACCTATCAAAGTATCTTAAATTATTTTGGAATAAGTAATAATTCGCCCGTCCGTAAATTATAAATTATAGGATTTGACATTTGCCCGGGACGCCTAAGAGACTGAGAACATGAACCAAATTTGGAAATACTGTCAGGTAGTACTTTATATCTTATATCATATGTGATGTCATGTATGTGTACCATATCATCTGTATATGTGTGGGACAGATAGTTCATAGGCGGTAAGACCCGTAAGTACAAGTTACACCGGGAGTTACCCGGGGGCGTCTTGAGTCAGGTAGGCTTGAGGCAGAAAGCCCGTGACTGTACCTTGTATGGGGCAGAGGCCCTGGGCAGCCAGATTGTGAATCTCAAGCGCTGTGAGTCTGTGATAAGGGACCGGTTAGGCCCTTTTATGTGCTGCATTTCTGTAAGTTGTGCTGTTTAATGATTTGTTTTACATGCTTAGTATTTGCATATTATATGAGTGATATGTGTACTACTGAGGTTCTTTTGAATCTCATCCCTTTTTCAACAAATGATATATAGCAAAGGTGTCTAGCTCTAAGGGCAAGAAGGTAATATAGACGGACGAAGAAGAGGCAAATAAATTATGGACTGTTTGGTTATCATTTTATTTTGGATGACTGTAAAATATTTATAAGTAGTAGTAGTAGCGATAGTAGTACTAGTACTCGCGACGCAGACTGTATAAGTTGTAATCCGTACGCTAGACTTTCGATAACGCATTAGTATTCAGAAACCCATAAGTTAACCATCACGACGCAAGCTATAGATAGAAAATGCTCTGTATTTTAAATAAATGATTTTGAAACTGATAAGGATAATGAATTAACAAACTAGAATGAGACCACACATATTTATTTTTTAAAAAATATATATTTTTGAAAATCCTATACAAATATAAGATTAAACTCTGTCTTAAATTAGGAATTTAAATTGTTTTGGTCTCAGGTTTGAAACCATTATATATTTAAACTAATCTAAAGGCTTTAGAAAATAAGGTGTTATACATCACATACCAACGCCTTCCCCATCTCAGCCTTCATTCACATATCCAATGTCCGTGACTTGTTCGAAGAAGTTTGGAGAGGAGAATCACATGGCTGCGTGAGCTCTTTTAGGAGGCAACTTGGGATGAGTATGGAGAAAACTAAAGCCTAGGAGCTTACACTTGAAGACTATAAGAGAGTGTCTTTCTTTTTATCAATTTATTTCAAGACTTGAGATTATTTAGTTTTAGATAATTTTGAGTTGTTTTATTGAGAACAATCTAGTTTTATATTGTAAACTTATTATTTGATTTGGATTAAATTGATAATTTGGATTTGATTTGTGCTTAAATAATTATTGTAATTTTTTGTTTGCAAGCCCTTTGATTGTCAATTAATTTATTAATTGAGTTATCGTTATTACTTTAATTGTTAATTTGGGTTTAACCTCTTGATTATTTAATTAGGTTGGTTAATTATCGAATTGTTTAATTAGATAATTGTGAACATGATTCCCAAAACTATCTTAAACTATTTTGACTGGTTTTAATGGATTTAATTAACTACCATTTTTTCCATTATGAGTGGATTAGGAACTATTAAACTTGAGGGTTTTCCATGTTTCAAGTAGGTAATTAAATTTATTAATACCAACCTTCATCAACCTCCCTTTGGTCTAGTTAATTAATTTAGACTAAAAAAGTTAACTCCATGTGAATCCTAAGTTGTCCCCTTTATCATCATAACTAAACTAAACCTTCATTGTTTATCTTACTTTTAATCAATCTTTTACATAGGATTTTAATTTCTCATTCATAACAAAAAACCCCCAAAAATTATATTCAACCTCATATAGATTAGACTTATTCTCATATAGGTTTTAGAGTTAATTGCATTTAGGTATTAGTGTCTTGCATCCTAGTTCAAGTCCATCCCATTGCATCTTTTGTCATTTAAAAATCAATCCTAAAAAAAACCCATAGCTTACTCCTTGGGAGAATGACCTAGATTGACCCAAAACTGCATAATTAATTAAAATCTAATTTAATTGATTGCTTTAGAGATAGAAGCCCACATTACTCACACACCACCAAATTTAAGGTCAATCAGACCAGAAATGACCGTCTGATTGTTACCTTCATCAAAATCACTTAGAAAAATCTGCAGTAGACGTGAACGTCTATTCACCAAAATTCTGGGGGAAATAGAATACTCCAATAGATTATCTGACCATCAAAAATCCAGTTCCTTGTGTCAAGAACCTCCACACAAAAATTTAGATCAATCCCACAAGAAATCTCCTTCCAATCATCACCTAGATCAAAACCATTCATGTTGAAAAACTGCAGAAAATATTTTCTCATAAAGAGCTAAGAAACTTCCTTTTTTTTCTCTGACACAAAGATATGACAGCTTACAGAAACCTTATTAGAGTTCTCTATTTATTTCTTTCCTTTTTTTTGTCATTTATGCTATTGTATTTTTATTTATATTAAGAGGGTATGTTCTATTTTATGGTTTATTTTTAATATACAATGTTTCCGTATAATTTAGTGCAGAAAATCAAGCACACACAAAAAAAAAAAAAAAAAACTTGAAATCAGTTCGCCTCCGTTACATTGTGGTTTAATTTGGACTTGACCTTATTAAGGCGACTCAAGGACGGTCTGAGGAAAATCTGTTCCTGATGAGAGATGAAAAACCTTTCAGCGAATTGAAAAAATATATATTTCATCAGTGACTAGAACAACTTTAATGATAAACATTGGGTTTCTAGACTAAATTTTTTGTGGGATTTGTAATTCTTCTAGTAGAGTGCATATTAATAGTTTTCTTCCAATTATTTTTCGCAGTTGTGTAACACCTCACTCTAGAGTCGCTTATCATTATTAGAGATGTTTAGCCATTTAAAAATCACACATGTTACCCAAATAATACCTTGACAGGACTAAAAATTTAAATCTTTTTAAATAGAACCTAGGGTACTCACTATATATGTTGGAATATAATTTCCTAAAACTTTGAAAATTCATAACTTATTCAATAGAACTCCAAAATTAGTGGTTCAAAGTTCTCTTTATGGCTTTTGGTGAGAACTTTGAAAGCAAAATAAGAACCAGGTTCACATATGAATAATGTTTGTTCAAAAATGCACATTTATCAAAACTGATAGGAGAAATTCGCAGGAATTTCCAGATTTCTGGGTCATCTTTGGAAACTCATATCTTTTTATATACATATCCAAAAATTATGAAATAAGACTCATATTAGAGGTCCAGAGGTGAACTATAATACTGCCAAATTTTAAAACCTGGTTAAAAATTTTGCCCAGTCAAATGTCACTCCTAAAATCATGGCTCATTAATAAAGCAACCGCTAACTAACATTACTAACTTCATGCATTTTATTGCCTATGCTTTGATATAGCCCTTACCTTTACTTCTACATGCTCCTCCTTATAGAAGTTATATACATAAGGAAATATATAATTAATTTATTAAAACCTTAAATAAACATATACAGCAGCCATCAAACAAAATCATTTGATAGCATAGTAATAAAACAAAGCTTTTTATGAGCTTCCTCCATTAGCTTGCCATTTATCCTTTAAGAGTACTTGCCCTTACTATTGCTACATGGGAGAAAAGAGAAAAGATTCGAGGGAATCTCAGTAACAAAAAATCAACTCAATATATAATATGCAATTGTAAAATACTAAGCATGTAAATAGCCAATCTAAGAGCAACACCTTACAAACATATACAAATGGCCATGGTACAAATTCAAGCAAGGATATTACATGTTTAAAGGCCTAACTATGGCATACATGACAATATAAACATGCAAGAAACAAAGCAAAAACTATATAAGAGTGAATTTCACTACCATTTGTGAAATCTTCTTTAAACTTACTCTCCTTTCTTGCTTTTGTTTAACCTTGCTTCTTCCTTTAGCTTGATAATAAATGCCAAATCCTATCAATTATACATACAGGGACAGGTTTATATGTAATATCCCAAAATGTACTCAAGGGCAAAGTATACAAATAGAAAGTGAAATTAATGAAAGAATTGTCCTTAGAAATTATACAATGATTTTAGTCCCGATTAGTTATTAGTAAATTACTTAATGTTCACCTAAAGTCAGGAATGACCAAAAACTTAATTGAAACATAAGATGACACAAATATTGACTGATTATATTGTTTTAAATTTGTCCAAACGAAAGGAAAGGAGCAAGGAATGATTTATTTCAATAAATCATAAAATGTAAGGGCAAAATGATAATTTTTCCATAAAACAAGAAACAAATATTTTTCTCCTAATATTCCCAATAATTTTGTTCAAATGGGAATTTAAAAAGGGAAAAATGGCTAGTTGGTAATAAATAAGTCCATTTTGGAGTATTATTACCTAGGGAAAATCAAAGTTAGGAAAAAGTCAACAATTTCAACTAAAGCTAAAATTTGTAAGAAGCAATGGTTGGAGATGCAAGAAGCTATTATTTCCCTCATTTTTCTTTACAATTTTGGTGGAATAGAAAAGCAAGGGGAATATACATATATACTTGTTGGTCAACATTGATTCAATAAGAAAATTCTTGGCTAATCACAAGAAGTCAAAAGGTAAAAAAACATAGGACTTTGATCAATGAATTGTAAGAAGCATCATCCATTCTCTTCCCTCTTTAAATTCGGTGGACAAAGAGAAAAATAGGGAAATGGATATATGTGGTTAAGTTAAAAAGAAAAGAAAAGAAGGAAAGAAAGAAAGTCAAAAGTTAGCATGTGTAAACTTGCAACTTGGAAATTTTGACCAAGACACAAATGAATTGCAAGAGGATTTGGGCAATCAAATTGACACCTTTTTGGGCTGGATATTACGGTCAAAAAAAGAGGAGAGAAGAGGTGAAGATTGAATTATTTAACTCAACCAAGTTATGGTTAAATTAACTCTTACTTTTTGCAAGAAGCAATTATAGCCATACAATTTTCTTTACTCTATTTTCCTCCTTTTTCTTGGTGACTCACGGTTAAGTGAATTGGGAGCTGAAGATAAATGAATTAGACTCATTAAACACTCCCTCACACAACTCTAAAGTCTGCCAAGCTCAAGAGGAAAGAGAAAAGGAAGAACATGGTTGAGGTAAGATCTTCCTCTTTGATTTTGGCCTAGTAGATCACTTCTATGGCTCAAACACTCTTCATAAATATTGTTCCTCTTGATGAAGGCTATATTTCTATGATTTTAGAATTTCAATAGGAGGTGTTTTTGAGCCATCTTGCAAGAGCAAGAGTTGAAGAACCAAAGAAAGAACCTAAGGAGAAATAAGAGGTGAGCTTTAGCTTCATTTTGAGCTATGGATTGTATTGGTTGGTTAAGGATTTTTTTATGTGAAATTCTGTCTTGTTTTTGTTCAAGCTAAAGTTTTGAATATTTAGGGTGTTTTGATTGTGTTCATGGTGTTTTATGATGTTTACAAGGCACATGAAACTAGTTTGAGTCGTAATAAATTGCAAGTTTGGTAATTGTTGGATTATATATTAAATTTCTGCCAAAATAGGACACATATAAGGAGTTGAAATTTGGTCATTTTAATGTTACCATTGTGTTATACATGAAAAATTGTGTGGGAATACCCCCAATTATGAATTTTGGGTCATTGGAAACTAATTTGTAACATTGCAAATTCTGCCACTAAGAATTTCCTGCATGGCAGTCTGGTTGGGTGACATTTTTTAATAGGAAAATAACGTCCAATAAATGTGAAACTTTCCATTATAAATGTAGACATATCAAGATTTACTTTGATAGGTCACAATAGTTAATTACATGTATATGCTGGGAGTTATACATTTTTAAAGTTTGGTCATGTAAAACAGGAAAATTTTGGAACAGTGTCCAATAACTGAAAATTCTGGATTTATGTACATCTAATTGGCTAAGTAAAGTATTTTTTTCTAGAAACTAGACTTAGTAAAGGTCATATAGCCTTTTGAACCACTATAATTGGACATTTGTGCAAATAGATATGAATTTTTAAAGTTAGATAACAAATTCTGCCAGCATTAGTGGCTATGCATAAATTACAAAATATAATGGCACATTGTAATTTCTTTGAACACCAAGGGTAGAAATTAGTCCCTTGAGATAATTTGACAACTTTAACTCATTGGTTGACTTGGTAAAATGACCATAATAACCCTAATGATAACCAACATAAGAGAATAATTTATAAAAGTATTAGGCTACGTAATAACCTGTTCATTCATGTATTTTTACATATAGGATTTGATATCTATCCGAGACGACCAAGAAATTGGTAACACATCTCGGAACATTGGAAAGGTTAAGGTAGTAACTTCTCTCTCATATTCTATATATCTTCCTTCATGCATATTATTTGTGATACCTTATTTCCAATAACCTCATATGAGTATAAAAGAGTAGTGAGATCCATTGTGGAACCAGGATTTGAACCGGACTACCCAACTTTTGAAATCTTTCACAAATTCTTGCTCTCAACTCAGGATTTTAACCTAGGGTCGAGAGGGTTTTTTAAAGGGTAGGACACTTGAATACATTTCCACAAGATTCACTACGTCACTAATATCTCATTGCTCTTAGTTTTATTACAATCAGAGTATGAGAGTGTTTACTTTAAATAAACTAAGAGCTATTCTCTGCTCATACTATAATAATTCATATTCATATACATCAAATGTATAATCATATAAATACTACCAAAACATTTACATCAAATACAAAAGTAGTACATTGCACTATGATCTTCACTTCACCTTCATATCTCCTCCGTGCATCTTTCCATGCATCCTTCACCTGTCTAAAATGGTTGGTTGGGAGGAGTGAGATTCAAGAGAATCCCTGTAGCAAATCTTACCACTATGCATGCCAGATATATATGAATGCATGACATGCTTGCCTACCCTACTTCATGCTAACATAATGACATATTGCATGCTTAATGTTATGACATACATATGGCCATTATACAAATATAATAGAGCTTCAATCAATCAAATATGCACAACACAAATAGGCAAAGCAGTCACATAATCAATGCAAAAACATACATATCACATACATGCAGGCAAGGTAAGTTCACTACCTGGTGGACCATAGTCTTTCCTTTTGTTTCCTCTTCCTCCCATCATTGAAGTTTCTTGGAAATTCTTCTATGCCTCTCCCTCCATGGAAATTCTTTCATGCCTCTTCTTTCTTAACTTCTCCATGGCCCTAGATACACAATCACATCATTGGAGTCATAATTGTGGCTCATTGGAAGTGTATATGAAGGCCCAAGAAGCTAAGGAGGGCTAAATAGGTCAATTTCCCTAAAAAAAATGAAATCTTGGAATTTGGGGGTTTTGGTCGCGGCCAAAATCAGATCAGAAACATTTTTGCCAAGACTAAGAAACTCGATGTTCAGAATTTCATTGTCCTAATTCTTGGCCGAACTTGTAAAAATCATAACTAAATGTACAAAAATCCAAATGAGGTGCTTTCAAGTTCTATGGAACCCTCTTTAAATTTAATTTTAAGGGAAACCTCTTTAAATCCAAATGAGGTGCTTTCAAGTTCTATAGACATAAGCTAAAATCACTCTTATAAGTACATAATTTCATTTAATTAGACACTGCTCCAGAATTTCCTAAATTCACATTACCAGAGTTTGGTAAATCCTAACTCCTAGCATACTTGTCGAATTAACCATTATGACCTAACAAATTAAAAGTCTATATCTCTAATTTTAGACTGGAAAGTTTCATGGTCATTGTATAACATTCAGCCACTCAAAAATATGTCACAATAACACTGCCTCCAGAAGACAGATTTCACAATACTTACTCTTCAACTTCTAAAACTTCCAAATTTATATATAGGTATCCAAAAATCATGACCATCTGCATACCTACAAAATTTTGCCTCCTAAAGCTAATGGAAGCATCGGAATTAACAAATTCCTACTCCTTCCCCATATCACAGGACAGGGCAGAAAATCAGATTCTCAAAAAAGTTATGTCAGTTTCTTGAATTTTTTTGTTTAATCACTTCCTTATTACTTCTAATCAAATGATTAGCTACTTAGACATCCATTGGACATTGTTTAACCATAAAAAACACCATTTAAACAAGATATAAAAAGTACCCAACTCCCTCTATTCTCATCCAAACAACAAACCAATCGGTTCAAAAAGAAGCTTACACTTGCCTCTACACATTTCTGTAGACGGATTGGAAGTCTAGCAACACTTTGGCCAGTGAGATGCTGCCAACCATCTCCAAACGAGAATCTAAAACTGTAGAAGTAAAGCTCACAATGAGTAGAAGAAGATTCATGAAGGGCACTTTGAGATAAGACGCCGATTCGGCAGTGTTTCAACGGCTTCAAGTTTCTCTCTCTTCCTCCTCCATTTTCATCCAGCTCCTTTCTCTCTCTTATCCTGGTCTGATTTTCACACAAGAATGATAATGGAAAGATGAAGATGATGGCTAAATGAAATTAACCAATCACTTGCCACATGCCACCCCTCTATTGGTCCAAAAATTCCAATTTTCGCACATATGCTAAAACCTGGCAGAATTTTCATCAAATTTGAAAATTCACATCTAATTGTGTAGATATCCAATTAGGGTGGTTATAAAGGCCATGTGACCATTATTGAGTCTAGTTTTAATAAAAAAAATATAAAATTTGGCCAATTGAAATCTCAATCTTCCTAGAATTTTAATTTTTTGACACTAACACGGAAAATAGCCAGTTTTACTAAGCTAATTTTGAAAATTCATTTCTCTTTATGTACAGCTCCAAATGAATTATATGACCTATCAAATTAAAGCTTGATAAGTTTACTTTCATTCTAGAAATTTTCATAATTTTTTAACATCGTTTGCCCCTTAAAAGATGTCACACAAACACGACTGCCATACTGGAAAATTCACCAGTAGCAACACTACTTTATGTATGACTTCTAATTGCATTGTTTTGTCTTCCCCTAGCTCTTTAATCCACCATAGTATTCCCTTTAATATCCAAGGATATAAAAGAATTTTGGGAAATAATACTATGTCCACTAAGACATTTGATAAATCAAGGTCTAGTAGTCCCCTTAATATAGGCTTAATCTCAAGCCTCTTGTCCCAAAATTTGGGATATTACATTATTGTCATTATACATACTTGAACTGTCAACATGAATTGGGCAGAATTACCCGTTAAGTATTTAGATGAGAAGGGCTTTGGCCCAATAGAATACCCAGTACTGTGGGAAGGGACAGTAAATCCTTAAATAGAATTATTTGTTGTATGAATATATTTCTGAATGTTGAATGAATATTGAATTGTTTGGTATGTGGTGGTTATTATGGCATGTTTCTCTGTTTGCATTCCATATGAGTGTTATTTGTTACTACTGAAATTCTTTTGAATCTCACCCTTTTTTAATAACCAACTTGCAGCACAAGTAGCTCTCATGGGAAGAAGGTAGCCATGGACGAGTAGAATTAAAGACTTAGAGTTTATTTTCTGTTGGTTATCTAACTTTTGAATCTGTATATAATGCTAAATGGTATTTTGTAAAACTAGTACTTATGGCGGTAGGAGTATACCAACTATAGATCGAGAAGTTTTTATGTAACCATTGTAAATTAATTAGAACAGGGTAACCTCACCCGATAGACCCTTTAGTAACAAACTTAACCCGAATATTCGCTAAGAACTTAAATAAGTTTTCTGATATTAACAAATGAAAATAGACTTGAATAAATTAAACAGATTTTAAAATTGAAAATGAGACCACAGTTAAAATATTTTGAAACACTTTTCGAAAACCCACTTAACTATAGGATCGAACCCTGTAGTGAAGTTTGGATCCCAAATGAATTGAAAATTGTGTCTGGTCTTTGATCTGGCATCAGGTCACGTTTTGGACTATTTCATATGGTATAAAAGTAAGTTGTTACATTATACACACATCTTGGTAATTTTTATTGCATTATCAATATCTTCCATAACCTTAAACTCTAAATCTGTTATGTAGTATTTTTAGCTTTATTTCTTTTCCTTTGATTTCTAACTTTCTTGTACTTGACTAAAATTCTTTCCACATGCCTCTTTTAAGTACATTGGGGCATTTAAGTTCACCCAAAATTTAACTCCTTCTAGCTGTACTATGCTGTCCAAAACAGGGCAAGGAGGAAAAATTATTAGTTTCCATTCCATTGTTTCCATATCATAGGAGCCTTTAAAGATCTTCTGCATAAATCATCAACTTGGGACATTTTATTTCTCACTTGCCTATAACTTTGATAGATGACCAAGCAATAAAATAATAGATGTTTGGTTCAGTTTCAGCCTTGACAATTGGAACAGAACTATTTGAAGGCATCAGATCGCAGAGAATCCTCCCTATCAACTTTCCATACATTATAGTAACCCTATATGATAATATATTTCCATTAGCTTATAGATGTATTCTTCTCTACAATTCCGACAAACTTAACTCTTTTCTTGAATCCTTCACTGACTGATTCATGCAAGAGAAAGTCCTCATATGATTCATGCTCTAACACACCCAAACATGCCATATAACACCCTTATATAGCTTTAACAAGTACCCAAACAGTGCCCACGACAAATCTGAAATTTTCCAAGCTTGAAAGTGTGCCTCAACAGTTCGGACCTCACAGGCTTTGGTATTTAACCATTTATCATAATGATTCAGTATTTAGAAGCATTAATTAGCATGTTTGAAATCAGTTTCAAGATTCTTAATTCACATTTCATGGTTTCCAGCATCATACATCATCTATATAAGCTTCAATCTACACCTAAGCACCGTCATTTTACTTAATCGCTGACTTTTCTCACTAAAGTCAGATTTCGAAAACATCACCATCCTCCCCCAAAGACACCTCGGATGAAGAAAACAATGGTAGAAGAGTTTTTAAGGAACCCACTTCTGTCAAAGATCAAGCTTGCATGTGGGTGATCATCTTCTTCTTCAAGGGCTACTTCCTCTCCGTGTCCCTTCTTCCTCATGCTCCAACCCTCTCTCTATAAATTTCCTCTCTTCTGATAGAATATAAAGAAGGGGAAAAGGCTGATAGGGGTGTTTAAAGTGAAGGGAATTAATTTTACGAAGCATGTGGGTCATTATCTTCACATTTTGAAACTTATCTTAAAAGATATGCTCTTGATCATGGTTGCATCTATTGTGCTTCTAATTTAAGCTTAAGGCCCAAATCCATTTAAAAGCTTGGGGTAGTAAAATTATCATTTTACCCCTTCTTTATCAGTACCGATACCAAATAAATTCTATAGATTAATCCCTAATACCTTATGAGTATTTTCTTCTATAATTAACTTCTGTATCTTGAAAGATATTTTTCCTAAATTTTTTTGGCCAAATAGTAACCTCTAACTATTTTTTTAAAATTATCTTTGGAAAATAACCCTTTAATTCCCATAATTCAGTTTTACAATTATTTAGGATGCTTTTTGGGAACTAAACCTCCCCATAATTTTTCTAGATTCCCAAAATTAAATTTCATAATGTTTTCTCAGTTTTCAATGCCCATAAATAATTTTAATCATTATCTTAAGTTTTTCTCATGATATGCCTAATACATTGGGCTCAAATGAGCATAATAGTCTAGTTAATTATGACTTATTCTTCAAATCCTAAGCCCAAAATTTAGGATGTAACACGTTGCAACTAAATTTCTCATCTTTTTCTGTTTTATACAAATATCTTTAGAAAAATTAAAATCATATCCAAAAATGTAAAATAAAACATAAAAGTAGAATTTGTCAGCCCGTGATCCAAAAAGCTGGCCCCTTTTGTTGCAGGCTAACTCGGATCAGCCTAAATTGTCTGATAGTAAATTAGTTTCATCAATGTGCCAAAAAAGTTAGTTTCATAAATAAATAGGAAAATTACATAATTGAATGCACAAAAAATTAATTATTAATAGATCTTTTGAAGAATTTGTTCAAAAACTGCATAGGGACTAAGTTGTACAATTTTTAATTTGACTCAGCAAATATTGAAGAATAACTTATAAATATACACATAATAAAAAATTTTTGCACAAAGCCTTCCACCAAAATTGAAGAGTTGACAATTTTTTTTTTATCAAAGAAGAGTCGAGAAATTTACAACTTATCATCTATATATTTTTGTACAAGTTTTTCGAGAGACCTGCTTGTAATAACTCAATTTGGGACGGCATATTAGTGACTTCTCTTTCAGTAAGTGAAATATCCGTTATTTGTTGACCCAAAAAAAAATCGGTTTCTTTGATCCATTCAGATATCCGAACATGCTTGGGCCCTTTTGAGTTAGTTTTGGATCCTTTAGATACACTCACGACTTAAGAAACGCAAATCCATTTGGATACATCTTTTTAGTTAACGCTAGCCAAGAAACTTCAACTTCGAAAGTTCGCAAGGAAAAAAAAGGAAAAAACTTCAAAAACTATGAGTTGTTATGAATAAAATATTTCCTATTTAGCCCTCTGTTTATTTCCTGTGATTATAGAATCACATTAATTGTAGATTAGAGAGTTGTGCTTATAAATAGAAGCATATATTATATATTTCATATATCTGAGAATATTGAACAAGTGTTGCTCTCATATGCTCTAATATTCTCTCTTTCTCATCTTTCTTTCATTTTATAACATTAACTATATTTGTAGAGTTACATCCATAAATGGTTTTATCAAATCCTTTTCAGTTTCATATTGAGTTTGTAATATCCCAAATTTTGAGACTAGAGGCATAAGATTAAGCCTATATCAAGTGGACTGCTAGACCATTGTTTAGCAAATGTCCCTATGAGGTATGTTTAAATTCCTCAAAATTCCTTTATATCATTGGATATTAAAATAAATTATATTGGTAAGCTAAAGAGCTCGGGGAATAACAAAACGAAATGATTGGAAGTCAAACACAATATAGTGGAGTGGAACACAAAGTAATTTTTACTACCGGTGAAATTCCCGGTATGACAGTGATGATTGTGTGACATGTTTTGATAGGTAAATGATGGTGAAAAATTATGAAAATTTCCAGAATGAAAGTAGACTTATCAAGCTTCAATTTGATATGTAATATAACTCATTTGGAGTTATACACAAAGAGAAATGAATTTTTGAATTTAGCCCAGCGAAATTAATTATTTTCTGGGACAACATTCAAGGATTAAAATTCTGGGAAGAATGAGCTTCCAATTGGTCAAAGGTTATATTTTTTCTTAAAACTAGACTCAATAGGGTTGCATAGCCTTTGGAATTACTCCAATTGGATATCTGTACAATTAGATATGAATTTTCAAAGTTAAAGCAAAATCTGCAGAATTTGGTATTTTGTGCGAAAATTCAATATTTTGGCCAATCAGGTGCTGACATGTGGCAGATGAGAAAACTGATCATTTAACCATTAATCCATCATCTTCTTCGCCATTTCTCATGGAAGAAGAACCAGAAGAGAGAGAGATCGATCAGGAGGAAATGGAGAAAGAAGAGAGAGGAAATTCTTTCCTCCGAAACACTGCCGAAACGACATCCTCTCTCAAAGTACCATTCAGGAAACTTCCTCTACTCATCGAGATCTTCATTCCTACGATTTCGGATTTTCATTTGGAGGTGTTTGGTGCCATCTCCCTTGCCGGAGTATTGTCGGAATTCCGAACCGTTTGAGGAAACGGGTAGAGGTAAGCGTAAGCTTCCTTTTTAACCGATTGATTTGTCGTTTGGATGAGTATAAAGAAAGTTGAGTACTGTTCATGTATGGTTTAAATTAGTGTTTTTAATGACTAAATCATGTCCAACGAGTGTTTAAATAGCTAATCATTTGATTAGGAGTAGCAAGGAAGTGATTAGGTAAGAGAAAACGAAGAAACAACATATTGCACCTAAGAATCTGATTTTCTGCCCTGTTTTGACGTGGAGAAGGAGTAAGAATTTGATGATTTTGATGCTTCCATTGGCTTTAGAAGGAAAAATTGTGTGGATGTGCAACTGTTCATGATTTTTGGATGCTTGTATATGAATTGAGAATTTTTGGAAGTTAAAGGGTAAATGTTGTGTATTCCATTTTCTGGAGGCAGTGTTATGGTGACGAGTTTTTGAGTAACCAAATGTTATCCAATGACCATGAAACTTTTCCTTCTAAAGTTAGAGACATAGAACTTTAATTTGATAGGTCATAATGGTTAATTGGAAAAGTATGCTATGAGATATGAATTGTTAAAGATATGCCCTGTTTTCTGGAAGAACATCTGAAACAGTTGGTGTTTGGAAAACTTCTGGGAATGATGTAGTGGTGACGTTTAAAATAGAGTATTTTTATGTAAAACTACACTTAAAGGTATTCAAATAGAGCTTTGAACCACCTTAATTGGACTTCTATTGATTTAATTATGATTTTTCGAAGTTTGGTCAAAAATGCTGGTAGATTGAGTATCATGCGAATTTGAGTAAGAAATTGGCCAAATATAATTGGAATGAACTCCAAGGGTGAAAGTAAGCCTATAGGGCTAATGTGGGCAATTGGGTATTCACTTTTCATGACTCTAATGATGTTATCACTTGCCTAGGGCCATGAAGTGATAAAGAAGGAGCAATGGTTGGCGGATCAAGGGACAAGAAGAAAAGGACATAAAGTCTACTAGGTAGTGAACTTACCTTTTCTGCATGTATGTGAAATGTATGTCCTGCATTGATTATGTGACTGCTTTGCCTATTTATGTGGAACATGTATGGTTGGTTGAAGCTCTGTTATATTGGTGCAATGGCCATATGTATGTCATAACATCGAGCATGCAACATGTCATTATGTTGGCATGAAGTAGTGTAGGCAAGCATGTCATGCATTCATATATATCTGGCATGCATAGTGGTAATGTTTGCTACTGAGATTCTCTTGAATCTCACTCCTCCCAAACAACCATTCAGACAGGTGAGCATTGTAAACGTGCTGAGATCAGAAAAGAGGTATGCATGAAGAGGACTGTTGCTGGTTGTTTGAAGGCCTTTTAGTTATTAAGGTCTGTAAATATTGTGTAAACCCCTGGTGGGGAAAATTTTGTATTATAATCAAGCAATATTGTATTAATATTATCAGTATATTCATGTTATTCCTGTGTGGCCACTGAACTACGCATTGCTACTCTGAGTAAGGTCAGTAACAAAGGATATATGAGGCGGGTCTTTACAGTTGGTATCAGAGCAAGCAGTTCTGGCAACAGGATAGTATACTGATATGCTTGATTATAACATGACAAGAACATCGAAGTGGATTACTTCAGCTAATTCACAATTAAGCCCAGTGGGTGGTATAAGATTGTCCTGGATCCGTTGGGTAAGGCCAAAGTGTTAGCCTCATTCTAGAATAGAATCACCAATGGGCTGACCAGAGTTGGACAAATAAGTCACAGACAACCTTATGGACTTTTGGGAGCATATTACAGGGTATGTGTCTAAGTACATCTATCAATACTAATATGAAGCCCAAGCATAGTATTTTGATGCCTGGAGGCGGTGGGCATAATGGTTTGGATAAGGGCAGCCATGGGGTACCGGTAGTCAAATGCAGCTCAAGCCGGTATCTTTATATTTGCATGATACACAAAAGTTAAGCGTGCTCAACCCAGGAAAATCTCAGGATGGGTGACCTCCTGAGAAGTACCTTGAAAATCTCAAATCTTTTGATTAAAGGTTTGAAATTTTGATTAGAGGTTCTTAGATGACCTAAGGATCATTATAGGTATAAAGATGATGAAATAAGTGTTGATCCTTAATCTGAACCATTTATGTTGCAGAGATTACTGCCAGGAAAGTTTATCTAATAAGGTTAAGAGAACTCAAGGCATAGTGATTGTTTTGAGATTTCTCCATATTAAGTAATGATCCTCAGTAACCCGTAGGGTTAAAGTCATATAGGAATGAGATACGGTGATGCATGATGAGTGGTGATTATACCGTATGTCTATCCTAGAGGATCTGAATTGATGATACTGAAGGTTGAGGATATGGTTGAATCAGATCTAAGCTTAAATGATGCTTAGGTCAGAATATGAATAAGGTTACACTATGGTTCTGTTCCATAAAGGAAGTTGAACCTTGTGAACCTTGTGAATAATGATGGACCTTCAGTAATTGTTTGAGGATATTACCCAAAACCGTGGAGGTTAGAATAGGTGCTAATGATTTTGATTCTTAACGTACCTATTGGGTATGATTGAGGAAAGTGAATTTTTCGATTTACGTGATGTTGAGGTTCTAAGAGTTGAACCATAACTTGAGAATCAAATGTCATAGTTGAATTGATTCTTCAGGAAGTTAAGATAGCCTGAGTGGCTTGAGGTACTAGAATATAGTATATAGATGTTTATGAGGTTTTTGGAGGTTGCTAGTTATTAATATACAATAGGGAAAGATCTTAATCATAGAATATTCCCTTAGAGGTATGATTATGCCTGGAGCTGGACCAATATCAAAAGTCCAATGAATTAACCCCAAATGAGATAGCAGATTACAGAACTACAAAAGAAGAAGGACCTTATGAGATTTAGATCGTGTTATAATGATACTCCTATTCAGAGGTGACCAACCGGAAATAGCTACTTATGGAGGATTCTGATCAGAAAGGGCTACCTACAGGGAGTTCTAATCGGAAAGGGCTACCTATGGGGAGATCTAATTGGAAAGGGCTACCTATAGAGGGTTCTGACCTGGGGGGCTGACCAGGTGTATGGGCGCCTGTGTGAAGCACCGAGTGCAGTACTGTAGTGTGTAGCCGCCGTGACGACAAACTGTGGAGTGAAGCCGCTGTGACGTTGAAACTGTAAAGTAGAGCTACGGGGACGTCGACTCTCAATAGTGGTATCTTACAATGAGTCTTCTATCGCATAAGTTTCCTTGAGAAGAAGGGTTGAGTGACCCAGTAAATTGTCATGGGGTGCTCCAGTGCCGAATGATGACAGAGATTAAGGAAAGCTACTCTTACTCTCATATCCTATGTAATGGTTCTGCATGTATGTGTTTACCATCACGTGTATTCGTGTTATGAATATACGATAGACAGTAAGACCTTTTGGGCCAGCGTGTCCTTAGGCAGCAGACCTGACGGGCGGAGTGTAAAGACCCGCCTCATATATCCCTTATTACTGATCATACTTAGAGTAGCAATGCGTAGTTCAGTGGGCACACAGGAATAGCATGAATATACTGATAATATTAATACAATATTGCTTGATTATAATACAAAAGTTTCCCCACCAGGGGTTTACACAATATTTACAGACCTTAATAACTAAAAGGCCTTCAAACAACCAGCAACAGTCCTCTTCGTGCATACCTCTTTTCTGATCTCAGCACGTTTCCAATGCTCACCTGTCTAAATGGTTGTTTGGGAGGAGTGAGATTCGAGAGAATCTCAGTAGCAAACATTGCCACTATGCATGCCAGATATATATGAATGCATGACATGCTTGCCTACACTATTTCATGCCAACATAATGACATGCTGCATGCTCGATGTTATGACATACATATGGCCATTGCACAAATATAATAGAGCTTCAACCAACCATACATGTTCCACACAAATAGGCAAAGCAGTCACATAATCAATGCAGAACATACATATCACGTACATGCAGAAAATGTAAGTTCACTACCTGGTAGACTTTATGTCCTTTTCTTCTTGTCTCTTGATCCGCCAACCATTGCTCCTTCTTTATCACTTCATGGCCCTAGGCAAGTGATAACATCATTAGAGCCATGAAAATTGAATATCCAATGGCCCACATTAGCCCTATAGGCTTACTTTCACCCTTGGAGTTCATTCCAATTATATTTGGCCAATTTCTTACTCAATCTACCAGAATTTTTGACCAAACTTCGAAAAATCATAACTAATTCTATAGAACTTCAATTGAGGTGGTTCAAAGCTCTATTTGAATCCCTTTAAGTGTAGTTGTACATAAAAATACTCGAATTTAAACGGAACCACCACACCATTCCCAGACGTTTTCCAAACACCAACTATTTCAGATGTTCTTCCAGAAAATAGGGCATACTTTTAACAATTCATATCTCATAGCATACTTGTCCAATTAACGATTATGACCTATCAAATTAAATTTCTATGTCTCTAATTTTATACTGGAAATTTTCATCATCATTGGATAATATTTGGTTACTCAAAAACTCATTACCATAACACTGCCTCCAGAAAACCGAATACAAAGCATTTACCCTTTAACTTCCAAATATTCTCAATTCATATACAAGCGTTCAAAAATCATGAACACTTGCACATCCACACAATTTTGCCTCCTAAAGCCAATGGAAGCATCAAAATCATCAAATTCTTACTCCTTCTCTACGTCAAAACAGGGCAGAAAATCAGATTCTTAGGTGCAATATGTTGTTTCTTCGTTTTCTCTTACCTAATCACTTCCTTGCTACTCCTAATCAAGTGATTAGCTATTTAAACACTCATTGGACATGATTTAGTCATTAAAAACACTAATTTAAACCATCTATGAATAGTACCCAACTTCCTTTATACTCATCCAAACGACAAATCAATCGGTTAAAAAGGAAGCTTACGCTTACCACTACCCGTTTCCACAAACGGTTCAGAATTCCGGCTATACTCCGGCAAGGGAGATGACACCAAACACCTCCAAATAAAAATCCGAAACCGTAGGAATGAAGATCTCGATGAGTAGAGGAAGTTTCCTGAAGGGTACTTTGAGAGAGAATGTCGTTTCGGCAGTGTTTCGGAGGAAAGAATTTCCTCTCTCTTCTTTCTCCATTTCCTCCTGATCGATCTCTCTCTCTTCTGGTTCTTCTTCCATGAGAAATGGTGAAGAAGATGATGGATTAATGGTTAAATGATCAGTTTTCTCATCTGTCACGTGTCAGCACCTGATTGGCCGAAATATTGAATTTTCGCACAAAATACCAAATTCTGTAGATTTTTCTTTAATTTTGAAAATTCATATATAATTGTACATATATCCAATTGGAGTATTTCTAAAGGCTATGCGACCCTTATTGAGTCTAGTTTTAAGAAAAAATATAACCTTTGATCAATTGGAAGCTCATTCTTCCCAGAATTTTAATCCTTGAATGCTGTCCTAGAAAATAATTAATTTCGCTGGGCTAACTTCAAAAATTCATTTCTCTTTGTGTATAACTCCAAATGAGTTATATGACCTATAAAATTGAATTTTGATAAGTCTACTTTCATTCTGGAAATTTTTATAATTTTTCACCATCATTTACCTATCAAAACATGTCACACAATCATCACTGCCATACCGGGAATTTCACCGGTAGCAAAAATTACTTTGTGTTCCACTCCACTATATTGTGTGTGACTTCCAATCACTTCATTTTGTTATTCCCTAAGCTCTTTAGCTTACCAATATAATTTATTTTAATATCCAATGATATAAAGGAATTTTGGGGAATTTAAACATACCTTATAGGGACATTTGCTAAACCAGGGTCTAGCAGTCCACTTGATATAGGCTTAATCTTATGCCTCTAGTCCCAAAGTTCGGGATATTACACGGAGGCCCGAGGATGTAAGTCCCGTAATGCCTCTGGCATAGGGGTGATTCCCTAGGCAGTAAGACCTAATGAGCATTCAGAATTTGCGGGGTGGTCGCCCTGGGCCTATTGCGCGGGTGGACACCCAGGCCATAGAGATTCCTATTTTGCACGAGCAGTCATCCGGGGCCTATTGCGTAGTAGACGCATTGCGCGGGTGGACACTCGGGGCCATGGAACTCATGTGATGCACAAGTGGAATCCTGGGGCCTATTGCGCGGGTGAACACTTGGGGCCGAATGCTCATGTGATTATTGTTGTGATGATGGTTTGTTTAGCATGCTTCGTGAACATTGCATACGAGTATAATAGCTTGAGTACCAAGAGACGGAGCCCGAAATGAGAAGTTAGTTAGATGTCCCATGCGACTGCAGCGTAAGCCGAGTGCCGTTGTAGTGAGGCAGTCCGTTGCACAAAAGGTGAGCCCGTGGAGGGGTGGAAGTTGGTCGGATGTCCTGTGCGACTACAGCGTGAGCCGAGCGCCGTTGTAGTGGGCCTAGTGGGGCAGTCCGTTACATAAAAATGATACCAGAGTTTATCGAGCGCAGTTTTAGTAGCGAATGTTGCGTGCTTGATACCTTAACATGTCTCATTTGGGGGATAATAGGAGTGATTATCCCATAAGCTTGCCACACTCAGGCCTGGTGAGCCAGGGGGTGTAGGCCAGACTCCCGTGCGGCTGCAAGGGGCGCCCAATGAGGGTAGCTCTGCAGTGGGCCTAGTGGGAGGGCTGTATTCAGTAAGGATGATTGACGGTATGTCCTAAGGCCATAAGACCTAGTGGGATAGTGAATCCTTAGGCTGACAAAATGTGAGATATGATTAAGAATGAAGCCGAGTAGAGGCTTGAGGCAATAAGACCCAAGATGCATGTTTGCATATGGCAGTGCCTTGGGCTATAAGACCTATATGTCTAAGTGTTGTGGTTGTTACCTAGCGCTATGACATGGACCAGTGTGTCCAAAATATGCCATGAATATGGCAGAATATGTTGGTTGTACCAGATTGTAGCAGAGGCAGTAAGCTTAAGATGCCTATGGCATAGAGGGTGAATCTCTAGGCTGTAAAGCCAGAATATCCAGCGTCTTGGAAATTGAATAATCCGTAAGGCTTGATGTACATATAGTATGATATGGGTGAATCTCAAAAGGGCCGTAAAGCCTAGTATGCATACAAGATGATTCGGGATAGTCCCAAAGGGGCAGTGAGGCCTAAGAAACCAAGCGTTGTGAGGTTGGACTAGTGACTCCTGTGTGAGTGCTACATACTAGGTACAAAATGAATGAAAGTACTACATAGTGAGTACAGAATGAAAGAATTAGAATGGGAGAAAGATAGACTAAATTCTAAAAATGGTTCTCTAAGGTACAGATAGTATCATTTGATGTTGAAATTTCGAGGACGAAATTTATTAAACAGGGGGAGAACTGTAATATCCAGAATTTCGGGACTAGAGGCATAAGATTAAGCCTATATCAAGTGGACTGCTAGACCGTGGTTTAGCAAATGTCCCTATGAGGTATGTTTAAATTCCCCAAAATTCCTTTATATCATTGGATATTAAAATAAATTATATTGGTAAGCTAAAGAGCTCAGGGAATAAAAAAATGAAGTGATTGGAAGTCACACACAATATAGTTGAGTGGAACACAAAGTAATTTTTGGTACCGGTGAAATTCCCGGTATGGTAGTGATGATTGTGTGACATGTTTTGATAAGTAAATGATGGTGAAAAATTATGAAAATTTCCAGAATGAAAGTAGACTTATCAAGCTTCAATTTGATAGCTCATATAAGTCATTTGGAGTTATACACAAAAAGAAATGAATTTTTGAAGTTAGCCCAGTGAAATTAATTATTTTCTGGGATAGCATTCAAGGATTAAAATTCTGGGAAGAATGAGCTTCCAATTGGTCAAAGGTTATATTTTTCCTTAAAAATAGACTCAATAGGGTCGCATATCCTTTGGAATCACTCCAATTGGATATCTGTACAATTAGATATGAATTTTCAAAGTTAAAGCAAAATCTGCAGAATTTGGTATTTTGTGCGAAAATTCAATATTTTGGCCAATCAGGTGCTGACACGTGGCAGATGAGAAAACTGATCATTTAACCATTAATCCATCATCTTCTTCGCCATTTCTCACGGAAGAAGAACCAGAAGAGAGAGAGATCAATCAGGAGGAAATGGAGAAAGAAGAGAGAGGAAATTCTTTCCTCCGAAACACTGCCGAAACGACATCCTCTCTCAAAGTACCCTTCAGAAAACTTCCTCTACTCATCGAGATCTTCATTCCAAAGGTTTTAGATTTTCATTTGGAGGTGTTTGGGGCCGTCTCCCTTGCCGGAGTATTGCCAGAATTCTGAACCGTTTGTGGAAACGGGTAGAGGTAAGCGTAAGCTTCCTTTTAACTGATTGATTTGTCGTTTGGATGAGTATAAAGGAAGTTGGGTACTGTTCATGGATGGTTTAAATTAGTGTTTTTAATGACTAAATCATGTCCAACGAGTGTTTAAATAGCTAATCACTTGATTAGGAGTAGCAATGAAGTGATTAGGTAAGAGAAAACGAAGAAACAACATATTGCACCTAAGAATATGATTTTCTGCCCTGTTTTGACGTGGAGAAGGAGTAATAATTTATGATTTTGATGCTTCTATTGGCTTTAGGAGGCAAAATTATGTGGATGTGCAAGTGTTCATGATTTTTGGACGCTTGTATATGAATTGAGAATTTTTGGAAGTTAAAGGGTAAATGCTGTGTATTTCGTTTTCTGGAGGCAGTGTTATGGTGATGAGTTTTTGAGTAACCAAATGTTATCTAATCACCATGAAACTTTTCAGTCTAAAATTAGAGACATAGACCTTTAATTTGATAGGTCATAATGGTTAATTGGACAAGTATGCTATGAGATATGTATTGTTAAATATATGCCCTGTTTTCTGGAAGAACATCTGTAATAGTTGGTGTTTGGAAAACTTCTGGGAATGGTGTGGTGGTGACGTTTAAAATATAGTATTTTTATGTACAACTACACTTAAATGGATTCAAATAGAGCTTTGAACCACCTCAATTGGAGTTCTATAGAATTAATTATGATTTTTCGAAGTTTGGTCAAAAATGCTGGTAGATTGAGTACCATGCGAATTTGAGTAAGAAATTGGCCAAATACGATTGGAATGAACTCCAATGGTGAAAGTAAGCCTATAGGGCTAATGTGGGCCATTGGGTATTCACTTTTCATGGCTATAATGATATTATCACTTGCCTAGGGCCATGAAGTGATAAAGAAGGAGCAATGGTTGGCGGATCAAGGGACAAGAAGAAAAGGACATAAAGTCTACCAGGTAGTGAACTTACCTTTTCTGCATGTATGTGATATGTATGTCCTGCATTGATTATGTGACTACTTTGCCTATTTGTGTGGAACATGTATGATTGGTTGAAGCTCTGTTATATTTGTGCAATGGCCATATGTATGTCATAACATCGAGCATGCAGCATGTCATTATGTTGGCATGAAATAGTGTAGGCAAGCATGTCATGCATTCATATATATCTGGCATGCATAGTGGTAATGTTTGCTACTGAGATTCTCTCGAATCTCACTCCTCCCAAACAACCATTCAGACAGGTGAGCATTGGAAACGTGCTGAGATCAGAAAAGAGGTATGCACGAAGAGGACTGTTGCTGGTTGTTTGAAGGCCTTTTAGTTATTAAGGTCTGTAAATATTGTGTAAACCCCTGGTGGGGAAATTTTTGTATTATAATCAAGCAATATTGTATTAATATTATCAGTATATTCATGTTATTCCTGTGTGCCCACTGAACTACGCATTGCTACTCTGAGTAAGGTCAGTAATAAAAGATATATGAGGCGGGTCGTTACAGAGTTAACTTCTACTCTTTCAAATCAGTAGCTTTAAAAAAGCTATTCAGTTTTATGAGCTAGACTTTTCTTTACTTCTACACCTCATATCTCGTAGCTTATATTTGGATTGAGAGAAAATTAGGGGAAAAGAATACTAGAAGGGAAACTCCCAAAAATAGTAAATTTCTTTTTACTATTTTTGAAAATTTTCTTTCCTAATATTCCCCCCTCGTCCCTTCACTTTCCTCTCCATCGAAATATATCATTAAAGATAAATGTTTTGTAGGATCCCTAGTTTTGATTTGCCACTCTAGTCCTTATTATAAAACCATTTTCAATTAATTCTCACATATACTAAAGAAATGATAATTAATTTATTAAATATGCCTTAAATTGATAAAAAAATTTAAGTTTATCCTTATTATTTCTATATTTACAAATCATTCTTACCTCCCCCCCCCTTTTCTCTCTTTCCAATAAGAATAAAATAAGGAAAAAAATTAGAAAGCAGTAGTTAATAACCTCTAAGTGGACTTTTATATATGACTAAAAAATTCTTCTACAAAGGAATTATAATAAAGACTAGAGTTGTATAATAAATCCACTAGAATTGTTTAGTAGGCAAACTGAGCTATTCATGTCAATTCAACAACTCTTGGAGCATACTTGAAGTGATAAAGGGACTTGAAGAAGTTTATTTAGTCTTTAAGACTCGTAACCCTTTGCTTGTAGTTGAGATTATTGATGACCTGCAATATTTTTTTTTCTTTTTATAACAAAAGGGTAAAATTGCATTCAGCACCCTAAAGGTGCATCCAGACCTAGTGCCCCAACATATTTTGTGGTACATTCAGCATCCTGAGATATTTTTTAGGTCCATTACCCAAAAGTACTTTTTGTGCAATTTTGCACTTCATAATTTAGCTAATAAAGGTGCTAGATACATCTGAAAAAAAACACTCTAGAATGTTACATGCACCCAAAAATAATTTAGAATATTTGACACATGAAAAAAATACTCAAAAGCGATGGAGACACCTAAAAAATACTTCTGGGTGTTGAATACACCACAAAATACTTTAGAACATTTGGATGGACTTGAAAAAACACTTCATTATGCTGGATGTACCTTAATAGAAGAAAAAAGAGCCCCAAGAACTTCAACAAATCTTTCAATATAAGTGCTTCTCACATAAATCAAGATAAAACTCTTCTCACATACTTACCTCGTATACCATAAATCATGATTGAAAAACTACTTTTAAATGCTCCAATCGCTATTCTAAACAAGCACTAAATTTATACTATAGATTTGGTGATGTTTCATTTAGAAGTATTATTGTGTTTTTATAAGACCAAATTTTGATGCACTATTTCCTATCCTTTTTTCTTTTGGTTTTTTATGAGGTTTATTGGGCTAAATTGAATTAATTATGAAAAATCAAATTAAATATTACTAAATGAAATTATGGACAAAAAAGGGTATAATTGTCATATTTTTATGAATAACTGTAAATAGTTGACTTTTGTAATACCCCACTTTTTCCACTATATATTCCTTGTATATATTTGTGATATTTAGTGGAATAAAATGGTGATTTGGGGCGTGTATAAATTTACAGGAAAATCCTAATCGCCGGTTACACATAATTTGGCCAAGTTAGGACACAAAGAAGTAATAAATGTCCGCAAAAAGGTCTAATATTGTAACCAAAATTTGAGCATAAAATGACACAAATAATAGTTTCATATAAGTATCAAAATTAGGCCAATTCAAAGGAAAGAAGTAAGAAATGATTTATTTCGGTAAATCGTAAAATAATGTAGGGGCAAAATGGTAATTTTGCCATAAAAATGGAAAATAATTATTTTTCCCTAATATTCCCAATAATTTCAGTTAAATGGGAATTAAAAATAGGAAATGACCACTTGGTAATTATTAAGTCCATTTTGGAATATTATTATCAAGGAAAAGATTAAAGCTTGGAGAATAAGTTAAAAAGCAAAGACATGAGACTTTGATCAACAAGTTGTAAGATGACATGGGATAGCTTAAGATTAATATTTTTCTCTCCATCTCTCATGTCATTCACGTTGAAATGAGGAAAGGAAAAAGGAATGAATATTGTTGCAACATTAAGGAAAAGTCAAAGAAATGTGGACCAATGGGATTGAAGCACATGTAAAGTAAACAAGCCATTTCATTATATCACACTTCCCTTCATCTTTCTTTGCCATTTCCCGTGAAAAAACTGAATGGAAGAGAGGGAGGGAGCAGCTGAACGTGAAGTAAAGGGAAGCACATACAAAACCTAGGATTTTCCAAGATCTAAGGTAAAACTTGCAAAATTTTGTGATTCTTCCTCCCTAATCACTCTCTAAACTCTTCTAATCACTTTTACACCTTTGGAACCATGGATTTCCAGCTGAATCAGAGGTGTAGAGAGAGAGGGCTGAGACATTTTAGAGAGAGAAATCACAAGAAATCCAAGGTAAACTCCAAGAACTTTCTCCTTACACCTTTGTTGTTGTTATTCTTGTTGTTCTTGGCTTGGATTGTGATGATTTGTGAAGTTTGGATGATGAAAGCCCTAAGAGTTCTTATTGTTTAAATGACTTCTAATCATGTCTAATAAGAGTATAGATAGCTAATCATTTGATTAGGAGTAGTAAGGAAGTGATTAGGCAAGAGAAAACGAAGAAACAACAAACTTTTTCTGAGAATTCTAATTATATGGCTGTTCTGTAACGTGATGGAGGTGAAGGAATTTGACCATTTTGGTAGTTCCATTAGCTTTAGAAGGCAAAATTGTGTAGGTATACAAGTGTTCATGAATTTTGGATGCTTGTATATGAATTTAGGAATTTATGAAGAAAGTTTGCTTAATGTGTTAATCTGCCCTGTATCAGGCAGTCTGATTGTCATGAGGTTTTCAATGACCAAATGATACCTAAAAATTCCGAAACTTTCCATTTGAAAATTAGACACAAAGACTTTTAATTTGATAGGTCATAATGCTCAATTGGATTTGTATATTAGAAGTTCTACATTTTCAAATATTGGTCATGCAAAGCTGGAATTTTCAGGAACAAGGTGTAGAAAGTGAAAATACTGTACTTATTTGTGTCTATATAGCTCATGGATATATTTTTCGTTGAAACTATATTTAACAAGGATCAATTAGGAATTGGAACCAGATCAATTTTATTTTTATGGATTTAGAAATGAATTTGTGAACTTCTGCCCTGTTTCTGGAAATTGATTTGAACAGGTCGTGTTTGGAGAAGTTCTGGGAATTTTGTGGTTGTAATTTCTGTAACTTAGTATTTTTATGTGAAACTATAATGAAATAGCTTTACATAAAATTTGGAACCACTCAATTTGGAGTTTCCTAGAATTAATGGTGAATTTTTGAAGTATGTCCTGTTTTCTGGATTGCATATGGAACAGTAGCTTTTAACAATTTACTGGGAATTATATGAGCACAGTAGGCAAACCCAACTATTTTTACTCGAATTTACAAGGAAATATCCTTTTTTTTTACTTTGGAATCGGTCAAATTGAATTTTTTTAGAATTAGTTATGAATTTCCAAAGTTGACCCAAAAATCTGCTAGTTTCTGAAAAACAGTGAAATTACACTGTACAGAATTCTGTTATGCAGAAACTATGATAACTGCTTTAGATAACCAACAGAATTTGAATTAAAGATAGTAATAGTACAAGTAATAACCAGTTAGTTGTAACTCCAATTTTGATAGGAACTAGAACTTGCCCGAGCTCAAACCAACGATTGGAAATCACTCAAGGAAAGCAATCAGGTAGTAACTTGTCTTTTATATATTATATCATGCATGGTGTGTTGTGTGGATTCATTATGAGATATCTAACACATTCTGGTTATGCGGAGTGGTCGCCCGGGGACTATTGTGCGGGTGGACGCTTGGGCCAATAACATTCTGTAATGCACGAGTGGATCCCGGGGCCTATTGCGCGGGTATCCCTCGGGGCCTTTAACATGCCTAGCGCTATGGTTGTTTACTATGAACTGCATGTGATGCACTGAATGTTGTTGTGATAGTTCTGCTGTATGATGTCTGTATAGCATGCTTTGTGATGATATATATGCATGATTGACATTACGTTACTACTGAGATTCTTTTGAATCTCACTCTTTTTCATAAACCATCTACAGTACAGGGAGAGAGCTCAAGGGGTAAGACGAAGGTAAATACGGACCACTAGAGACTGGGAGCATGAAAGACTTTAGTCTTCTGTTAGTTGTCTGTTTCATGTATTTTGGATTTGTATATATGGTATGAATAGCCTGTAACCTTGACGGTGCTACAATAGTGAAACCGGTAATGCCGGTAGACTAGTAAAGGAACATTTTATCTTTATTTTGCTTCCGATCGCTAACGAAACTTAACTGAGGTATGAAACATGAAAACTAAGCAGAGAATCGCTCGCAGACTCTGATAAAATGAAAAAGAGAAACCGGTGAGACTTAGTGAGATAATAAATGTTTGTGAAATTGTTTAAGAAAAATTTTATTACTCCCAAAAACTCCTCTCAATCCCAGGTTCAAATCCTGAGATAGATTTGGGGAATTGTGAACATTTTTCCAAAATTTCTTAATCCAAGACTCGATCTTAGTTTCACAAATACTTTTGCTACTCTTTTATACTCATCTGAGACTCTAGGAAATGAGGTATCACAACTTTCGTAATGAAATGTATTACATTATCTTGATTTGAACTGCAGGTCAGGAGAAATTGGGATTAAAAGCTGAAAAGATTTGCAGAAATGTACTCTAAGGACCAGAACTAATGATGCTAAAGGACTAAAAGAAATGAAAGTTGAGGACCTAAAATTCCAAAATGACAAAACTGTATGTACGAAAACTGCAGCGGTTTTTTACTGATTGAAATTTAATTTTTAGGCCTCCAAGACCCAAAACCCGACCCGAACCTCCACCAAACTCACTTAATTTGTCCATATCCCAAGAAAAGACACATTCTTCATCTCCAAGAGGAGGCACAAGACCTAATACATATCTCCTCTTCTCTTCCCATTCGATTTCTTCCCCATCTCCACCATTTTTCTGCATTTTCTTTCATCTCTCTACCATGGTTTAAGGGTTGGAGTTGCTGCTTGCATTTCTACTCCTCTTATGCGTGGCTGAGCTTCTCCAGCTCTCTTGAGATGGGTTGTAATTCAAGCTTTGGTTCTTTAAAGGGCAGTTAGATTTAGTTCCATTGACGTGTATTGTCCATTATTTAGCTATGTTTTCCTAGTTATAGATATATGTGGCTTAGTAAATTGGAAATTGAGCTTGAGGCTCCATTTATGTTAAGCTAAGTTTTGTGATTTTGGATCCGGTTTTGTAATTAAGTGCTTTGATATTCTAATTTATGTTTCTTCTCGAGTTAATTAATATTAAGCTATTGAATTTGTTATTGTTCAATGATTCTATTGGTATAGCTAGCATTAAGACATATATTGTTATGAGTAGTGTTGTGAGTTCTTTAGTGTTAAGCATCTTCCATGTCAGTGTTGAGTTGTTCCATTAAATTGAGCTTGCATTACAAGAAAGATTGCATCAATCCAAATCATTATCTCCAATTCCATTTTCAATGAACTAAAGCCAATCATTAGTGTCCTACCTCAACAGAGCATCCATATCATTGCATTCATATCATTCAGACCTTTTTTATACTAAAAATCCAAAACAGGTATTTTTCATTGCATTTCATTAGTATAGAGAATATGAATTAAAAACCCAAGTAGTTTATTACATTTTCCATGGCATTTATTTTTTTAGGTAGTTGAATAAGGCTCCCAAAGAAAGACGACTCGAGATTGTACGTCTTGGATAAATTTTGTTAATTTTAACCCTTAGCAAATAGGATAAAGGTTAGATAAATTTTCATTATTCTTCAATTCAGATCAGCTAGTGACATGAACCTAACATTCGAATTCGCCATTAAAAAATTCATAAATCCTCTGCAGCAGCAACGTATATGTGCTTAATGAAAGTCTAAGGATGAACCAGAAATTGGCCAAAATTCGGGGGATTGATATAAAAAGATAGGTTAAGATTAATCCAGCACTTTAAAGGATTTTTTCATATGCATCAAGTATTCTAAAGTATTTTGAAATTCATCTAACACTTTAAAGTATGCATCTAGCAGTATCTTGAAGTGTTTTGTGATTCAATTTTTCCCATAAAGTACTTTTTTTCAAGAGCAATTTTGTCAAAGCATTTTTTTAGGGGTAATTTTTCCCTTAAAGTATTTTTTCAAAAGCAAGTTTAAACTCACAGTCAACTCCCCAAAATCTAATAAGAGTATGTTTATATTAGCTTTTAAAGAATAGCTTGCTAAAAGAAAGTGATAAAAATGATTTTAGAAAATAGATTTGATCTAGAAGTTACCCATTACTCAAAGATGCAAATCCTTCTTGTGGAATTGTTGCAGTGGGAGGCTTCTAACAAACCTTTCTAGAGTAGTGAGAGGACTGCAGGATTGTGCTAGGTGCGTTTTGTGTGATGAGGGGAGAGAAGATACTTTGCATGCATTACGTGATTGTTTGGTGGCGAGATAGTGTTGGAATGCGATTTCGGTCAAAGTTTTCTATGTTGAAAGTTAAATCGTGTTGACTTTTCGGTGGAGTGGAATATAAACCAAAAGCTGTTGGTCGAGGGGACTCGATGTGCGTCTGGTTTCCCATCTTGTGCCGCTAGATTTGGATTGACATGAATGAGGGAGTTTTTTAGGAGCCATAGGGTTTCGCCAGGTGGTGGCTCATGCCTGTTCAATTATTTTGTGCCCGGATATTAATCTTGGTCAAGAGAATCTTTCTAAATCTCTAAAACCCTAGTGGCAACATCCGCATGTGGGATGAATGAAGTACAACGTATAAAAACCAGTATGAGAGGAGGAGGAAGTGCCGGATATGGCGATATTGTGAGAAATCATTATGGTGTTGTGTGGGGCCTCAAAGGAGCTTGGGATTTGAGGTTGCAAAGGGCTGTAGTGGAGACCGATTGCTGGGAGGTAGTGGAGTTGCTGACAACAAGTTGAGAGGATGATCACCTTAAAAGAGAGCTGTTAGAGGAAGTCCAAAGGAGCATGGACTTGGATTACGAAGTGAACGTTATCTGGTGTATTCGGGAAGTGAATATAGCTACTGATCGGTTGGCAAAAGAAGCTTTAAGCATTGCTGTTAGTGCCTAGTTCTTTATCGCCTCGCCGGCATTCCTTACTGATGTTTTAGAGTCTGACATAGTGTCGTAATTTTCCTGAGTTTTTTCTTTTTGCAATCGGAAAAAGAAAATAGATTTTGAAGAATATCTTTTGAAAAAGCATAAAAAATAGGTTCTGGAAAATCATAAGCATGTTTGTTTCCTTGTTTTTGAAATAGTTTATTTTGTGTTTCTAAAAACAAAAGAACAAAAAACTTGTTTGACAATTTACTTTTAGTTAGGTACTTTTTTTAAAAAAAATAATAACTTGTTTTTGAAAACTAAAACACAAAAAACAAATTATATATATTTTCTTGCTTTTTTTTCTATTACTTTTTCTGTTTTTTTTTAAGAAATGGGGAAACTCTTTCTTCTCCGCTTAAAAGCTTAAGGTCACTACTTATCCATCATCCACATCACATGGCACTAAAGGCCACCACCAAGTTGCCACTGATGACGATGGACGCCACGTCTTTCTAGTGTGGATTGACTCCATGTCATTGATGTCGACGGCTAATAGCCGCCACCACGTGACTTTCATAGACGACTCATAGCCAGCCCCATGTCACTGCTAGTTATATATGGCTATCGCCATGTCACGTCTACACACTGCAGATAGCCGCTATCATTTCACCATTGCCAAGGGAATAAAAGATTCCATTCCTTTGATAATTTCTTTTTTTTTCTATGTTAATAAAAGATTTGACAGTTTTATGTTGGCTATCAAGGGCTCAACACAACTCTCCTCTTTTACTCGGACAAGGGACCAGCTATAAATTGAGAGACCTAGACCATGTGAGAAGTATAAATGAGCAAGAAGGTAAAGTTTTGGTTATTGATGGAGAAATTAACAATAGGTAGGAACCTACTTTTATAAGCTATTCAATAATGGAGGGGATGGTTAACTTGTGACTTGGAGGGTTTGACAACTCCAGAAGGTATACTCAATACCGTAGAATTTAAATTGGCAATGTTAAGGAAGCTCTTAAAAAATGAAAAATAGTAAAGCTATTAGACTTGATGGTATTACTATAAAAATTTGGAAAATTTTGGATGAAGAGGGTGTCTAGTGGCTTTCTAAGTTATATAATGAGCTTTTACAATCCAAGAAAATGCATGATGATTGGAGAAAAGTACTTTTATCCCTTTTTATAAGAATAAATGGGATATTTAGAATTGTACAAATTATAGAGGAATTAAGCTTATGAGTCATACAATGAAATTGTTGGAAAATGTGATTTAAGATTGGTTGAGGTTAAAGATTGGTATTCTTGAGAACCAACTTGGGTTCATGCAAGGATGGTTCACAACAAAAACAATTTTATTTACTAAGGAGGCTAATAGGAAAGTATGGAAACAAAGGAAGGCACTTTGCATATACCTTTCATTGATTTAGAAACATTGTATGCCCTGTGCCAAGAATTGTACTTTGAAAAGTCTTGGAAAAGAAGAAGGTACATGTTGCATATATCAAAGTCATTTAGGACATATATGAGGGGGGTACTAGTGTTAGAATGCCTAAAGGTGAGACAAAGGACTTTTCCATAGGGATTGGCCTACATCAATTATCAACTTTGAGCCCTTATTTGTTTAATCTAGTGGTAGACGTTCTAACTGAGCATGTCAAATAAGATATCTATAACTGCATGTTTTTTGCTGACAATATAGTTTTGTTGGCCGAATCAAAGGAGGAGATTAATTATAAATTTGAGATATGGAGAAAGATTTTGGAGTCAAAGAGTTTTGGTCTAAATAGTAGCAAAAAAACAAATATATATGCATTGAAATTTTGAGAAGAAACAAGTTATAAGTGATGTGGAGTTTAAATTGGGATGACAAGTCATTCCACAAGTGGCAAAATTTAGATATTTGAAATCAATTATATACAAAGATGGTAAAATTGATGGAGATGTTAATCATAGAATTCAAGCTGGGTGTACTAGTACAAAATAGCCCTTTTAGCTGAAACATTTAGACCGGTTATTGCGGATAAGGTCTAAAAAGTATGACTGGTGGTAATTTTATAATTATAAAGAACTTTTGAGACTGATTTCTAAAATATGCAGTCTAAAATATATTATTTAGGCTGGTTGTTTAAAAAGATTAAAATAATTAAAATTTAAAAAATGTGAGACTTTTTAAACCGGATGTAACTAATAACCAGTCTAAAAGATAAAATATTTTAGACTAGTTATTTTTTTAAGCCGGTCTAAAAGATGTGTAATTAAAAACAATATTTTTAAAAAATTTTGATACCTTTTAAACCAGTTGTTACTAATAACCAATCTAAAAAATAATATATTTTAGACTGATTCTTTATTACAACTGGTGTAAAAGATGTAGAATTAAAAAAATAATTTTTTTTAAAAATTTTTGATACCTTTTAGACAAGTTGTCACTAATAACCAGTCTAAAAGATAATATATTTTAGACCGGTTATTTCTTACAACTAGTTTAAAAGATGGATCTTTGATTCCAGAAATCAATCGCTCTCAAGTCCTCTCTCTGTTGCCACATGATTTGTCGTGAGCTTCTTCTCACTTCACCCTCACACCTCGCTCTTCAATCTCTATCCCACGTCTCTCCTTGGTCACTGTCGAATGTCTCTATTGGCTTGCTTCGGTTACGCAGTTGATGTAAGATTTTTTATACTTAGAACTCATTTTTTCAAAACTCCCATTCTATTAGAACTCCAATCCCTAATAATTCAATCAATTTCTTCTACCATGACCTAGCTCTCTAATATTTGCATCTTCATTGTCACGGCAACCTTGCTTATTCTGATCTATGCCGCCGCATCCTTCTTTGTTCAGGTTCCTTTTGGGAAACTGAGCCATACTACGGCTTATTAGGCATGAACGTCTTCTGCTTTGAAGGTAACAAATTTTTGATTCAACCCATTTGATTCATTTGTTTCCAATCAAATACTTTTCCCTCTGTTTATAGACTACATTTTTTGCTCTAAATGGATGGATTTGATGCATTGATTATGTTTGGTGTTCGTGCTAAGGTGGGACTAGTTTTGAGGGATTTTTGTGCACATAAAAGCTCTCTAATTAAGGCCCTCACTGATGATATTCCCTTCTTTATGTATTTAATTTCCTTGCTAGTTAGTTCTTCCATCCTTTTCAATTTCATTTCATTTCCCTTTCAGTTTCAATTGTGATATGCTTATTTGCTACATATTTTGATAAGTTCTTTAACTATTGTAATCCAGAAGGTGAGTTTTCAAACACCCTATTCTGTATTTCTATTTCTGTTTCTTGAAACTTAGCTTCATTTCTTTTCTAATTCGTGAAAAAGGTGGTAAAAAAAAGTAAGTATAAGCATTCAAATCTTGGCATTGTTAGTTTGAACCTCTTTAACCATGCCACAGTCAATTTTGCTTACTTAGCATTTTATGATAAATTATTTTTAAGAAAGAAAGAAGGAAATTATATTAAAGGATCTTTGTCAACATTTGTATCCATTTTTTTTCTTTTCTTATGTTGAAACTGCCTTTGCTTAACTATTACTAATCTCTGTTCACATTTATATTCATGCAACCAGCTTTTAGAATGCACCACATCTGCCTTCTAAGCACAGGTGGTTCTTCTGGTTCTTCATTTTGGCATTCCAAAAATTCTAGAACTGAAGTACTAACTTGTTGATCACTCTGCTAGAGTTCATTGGCTTTACCACTATCATTATGAGGTAAGCACCCTAGCTAGCAAACCCCTTCTCCATAATTACAACATTAGATAATATATTGAATTTTGATGGGTATGCACCATAGTTCATGCTTTCATGTGTGTACAATATAATCATAATAAAAGTAAAAGATGTGGGTATCTTTGTTCATTTTGTACTTTTCAATTAGAGCTACAGAGCTACGGTTGTCTTTAATATTTTAGGTAGCACATTTGTCTTTAACTTGAATTTAGTTCTTCTTAGTGCTCGTTTTGCAAATTAAGTTGATTGTTTAAGAGGTTAAGCTCGTATATAACCCCAAAATGCTTTTCCATGAAGGCCAAAATTAACTCAGTCCTCATTTGATTTCTACAAATATAAGTTATACTAAGAGTTATAAATTGAAACACGAGAAGAGCACTCAATTTTTTTTGTATTTGCTGATTCCTGAAAAAAAAATTGTCCCTTAACATGCTTTGCGCTGTGGACACCATATTTAAAAGGAAAAAGATGACGTGTTCCTAATGTATGATGATGGGTTTTGTTGTTAAGTGCACATATATTAGGAGACTCAGCCAAACCCCATGTAATTCATATGACGTTTCCATACATATTTCTAGTTGTATCTATTTAATATACATTGAGTTTAGTATATTACTATTGTGATATGATTTTTGGAATAATGAGCTATGGTAACTTGTTTCTTGATCGTGAAAATTCTCAAATGATTTAATCTTCTTTAAGATTCTACTTAAATTTTGCTTTCTATATCTCAAAATTGAGGATTTTTCCATGTTATAAATTTGGTAATTTTTTACTCATCTGTTTTATTGTGTTCTTGATAGTTTTTGGATCATCCAAGGAATGGTGTTTGTGTCAAATATCTCAACTAAACATGCATCTGTTCTATAAACTACTAGTGAAACTTCATTTAGAAATTTCTATGCTGTTAATGCCTTATCAAGTATTGTTGGTTAGTTTGTATGGGAGCTGAGCACTATTAATATAATTCATGTTTCTATTATTTGCAGAAAGACTATATGACAACATCCTAAATTTTAGTGCCACAAATGCCTTAAGACTTACAGGAATTAGGAGCACTATCAATATGCTGTGTTTATAAATTATTTTTATACACTAGTAAGTATTTTAATTTAAACCAATGGTCAAGTTTATGTATATGTCATTATGACCATGTAAATTTTGTTTTACAAGTTTAGTTGCATAACATCTTTAATTGCATTATAATAGTTAGTAGGAATTATTGGCTATTCAACACGAAAGACCTAGAGCTATTGGAATTTTTTGTCAGCTCGTTTTAAGAAGGTAAAAAAGAACAACTATTTGGAGTATGTATCAAGTTGAAGTTTTAGGGTCCTAATGTGTTTCTGAATGATTTCTTTTTGGGTTATTGGAACATTAGTCACAAGGATATTATGAAGTTTTTCCTAAATTTAGTTTTTCTTTCCTTGAAGCACGACTATGGATGGCTTGAATTATATATGTCTTCATTTGTATAGCTATACATATAGATGTATATTTCTTATAAAGTTAGAGAAATTCTTACTTTTTACTTTCTTCTTGTTTTATTTTTTTTTCAAGAATAATGTGGTTCTTATAGCTCACCTATAATTTATGTAATGAGAAAAATTATAAAGCTTTTTTTTTAGTATTGGAGCTTATTTTTTAAAATAATCTCCAATACAAAAAAAAGGCCCAATTTATTTTTTTTAAAAAAAGTTACTTTTTTAGACTTGTTGTAATTAGAACTGGTCTAAAAGGTAACTTTTTAGACCGATTGAAGTATTAGTTATTTTAGACTGGTTGTATCTAGACCTGTTCTAGAACCGGTCTAAAAAGTGATTTTCACCCAGTCCAAAAATCGATTTTTGCATTAATGGTGGTACAAATGGAGAAAAGCTATGGAGTTATTGGTGATCGGTAAGTACCTAATAAAGTAAAATAAAATTTTTATTGTATTGATATGATAACAACAATGCTATATGGTAATGAATGTTGGGGAATTAAAGTGACAACATGAACATAACAGAGGTAGTTATTTTTTTAGTGCAATTTTGGCCTTAAATTATTTTCTTAGTTAATTTTTTGTATAACTCTATTTTCATATTTTCAACATTTTAATGGAAAATATTTCACTAAAAAATTATTTTAGGATGTCAAGTGCTACTAAAAAAATATTTTAGATGTTAGGTGCACTTTCACTTAAAGGACCTTTTGGAGTTAACAATGAAGTTAAAATTACTCCTTAAGAAATAGGGGTGAAGGGTGCAAATAAATTTCCCATGAAGGTCTTGCCCAAAGCAATGTTGCTTATATGTTTTTTATTTATTTAATTGTGATACCTCATTTCCTATAGCTTCAAATGAGTACAAAAGAGGAACAAAATCATTTGTGAAACCAAGATCGGATCATAGATTAAGGAATTTTAGAAAAATGTTCATAATTCCAAAAATATATCTGAGGATTTGAACCTAGGATTGAGAGGGGTTTTTTGGAGTAATAAAAATTTTCTTAAAAAATTTCACAAACATTCACTATATCACCAAGTCTCACCGGTTTCTCTTTCATTTTATTAGAGTTTGCGAGCGTTTCTTTGCTTAGCTTTCACGTTTCATATCTTAGTTAAGTTTCGTTAGCAATCGGAAGCATTAAAACTATCAAACTATCATTCATCTACTGAACTACTCAGATTACTAGAGCTATTCTTGTACGGTTGTCGCGTTTGCATAGTCATGTACATTATATACAATTTCAAAAATATCAAAATAGACAACCAACAAAAGACTAAAGTCTTGCGTATTCGCAACCTCTAATTATCTATATTTACCTTCTTTTTGCCCCTCAAGCTATCTCCCTGTACTATAGATAGTTTTTGAAAAAAAAGTGAGATTCAAAAGAATCTCAGTAGTAATGTAATGCCAATCATACATATATATCATCACATAGCATGCTATATAGACATTATACAGTAGAACTATCACAACAACATTCAGTGCATCATATGTAGTTCATAATAAACAACCATTGTCAAACCCCTTAATATTCTGATATTCACTATATAATAAATGCATAGTTCAGATGGCATAGAGAAATAGTGAAACAATACTGATAATAAGTACTTACTGATATTACAGAAAATCCTCATATAGGTTAAAAATATATACAGAGTACAAAAGAAATAAATTCCACAACTAAAGATAATCAGATGTAACTCCTGGCTAGGACAGGACCTTCAATCGCCAGTAATTACGGTTTTGCCCTTAGAGCCGCTGTCCTTTGCTGGAATATTTTTAGATGTTGAAAAAGGGTGAGATTCGAATGAATCTCAGTAGTAATATACAATCAGTCATATAAAATGCGATAAATAAATATGCAATGCACCATGATATGTAAAATGCTAACTCGTGTTGTATGCATACTGTCCAAGGCCAAACGACTGTTTGCAACCCCGGCTAAACTCGTGTCCATGGTCAAACGATATGTTTAGACCCTGGCTTATTCGCGTGTTGTGCCACAGGCACTGTCATGTTACAGAAAATGGCATACACAACATATAAATAATCACATAGTATATGAGAGAAAAAGTTACTACCTGGGTCCTTTTTCAGTCCAACTGTTTATCCAAAACTTTTTCTTCGGCTCGGGCTTTTACCAGTTCCTATATATTAAAATTAACAAGTAATAGTTATTACTTGTATTACTAGTGCCTTTAATCACATTCTGCTGATTATATCAGTTTCAGTGGCTTCTACACAATACACTTTTGTATAGTGCAATTTTACTATTCTTCATTAAATTGGCAGATTTTTCAATCAAGTTTGAAAAATCATAACTAATTCTAGAAAAATCGAAATTGACTGGGTCTAAAGCTTACATGAAGATCTTGAAATATATTTTCATATAAAAATATCAAAATCTACCCAGTTTTACCATATTACTCCCAGAATTTCCTGAAATACCCCAATTTCAGATTAGTCTCCAGAAACATAGCATGAATTTGAAAATCTATATCTCCAAATATACTTGTCCAAAAATTATGTTCTACCCGTCAAATTAAAGCTATGAATGTCTACTTTAAATTTGGAAAGTTTCATAATTTTTTGTCAAGGTTTGAGTTTCCAAACATTTGACACAAACAATCTTTTTTCCAGAAATACAGTTTGAGAGCAACTGAATTCAAAAATTCATATCTCTTAGTATACTAATCCAATTAACACAAAACATATATCATTAAAGCTAAGACTATATACTTCAATTCTGGAAATTTTCATGGCTATTGGGAAATATTACATAATTCAAAAATATCACGAAATCAACTACTAGAATCTGGATGTCCAGGATTACACCTGTTTCTAAACCCATCTTTCAAAAATCATAACTTCCTTTACAGATATCCAAATGATACATTCTACCACTCATTTTAAATCTTTTTATGTCTGCTACCACTCTGTAAATTTTCGTAAATAATTGATGTGATTTGGTTGGTCATAAAGCCACACAAATCTGACTGACTCTGATAAATGTCAGTTTTGATAGTTTAACTTCAAAAATTAATAACTTATTTGTTTTGACATCAAATTGAGCTCTTCTTAATTCTATTTCATACTACACATCCTAAAATTTCCATATAAAAAAGAACCAAATGAAAAATCCATCTGTAGCCTTCGTTTGAGCTTCTGAAAGTTTCTGATAGAAACTCTATTTTCCTGCGACCAAAACAGAGTTGATAAAACTCACATGCAACCATGATTTTGGACTCCAATCTCAAAGATTTTGAATCTACATACTCCTAAACATGTTCCTTGTATTTTGGGACGTGTTTACAGAAGAAAAGGAATCAAAAATCTCATGCAAAACGGACACAAAATTGCTGATGTTTATGACAGAAGCTGTTCAGCGAATTTCATCACTTCCAGCAGCAAAACAACCCAGAAAATAGCCACAAATCCAATGGAAATCCAAGGTTAAAGTAGAAGAAACTTACCTAAACACGTTTATGATATTGTGTGTGAGATTTGAAGCTTCTTCTTCCTTCGTCTCTCTCTCTGTTTTCTGTGTTTCTGTTTCTGTTTCGTTTTTGTTTTTCTTTTCTGTTTTCTTCTGTTTTCTCCAGCAACTTGTTCGAATGATGAAATGAAGATGAAGTGAATGGAGATGTGATTAAGTGTTTTAAAATACATGGCAAGTGTGTGTGTACGCTGGATGAATGAGAATGTGTGTGTGTGTGTGTTGTACCAATGAGAGAAAAGAAGAGAAGGAGTACGTAGGTGTGTGTTTGTGTATGAACCATGTGTGTGTTGTGTTGTGCAAATGAGGAGAGAAAGAAGAGGAGTACGTGTGTGGTGCCAAATAAAGAGGAGATTGATTGAGTGTGTGTTGGTAAGTTTTATATATACATATAGGTATATTTTTATCCTATTTATTACACACACTAGGTCCTAATTTTTCCCTTTGTCAAATTTAAGTTTCCTTAAATTTTGTAGGTTCCAAAATTGAGCTTACTATCTAGTTTTCATAAATTAATCCTTGCATTAAATTTTTGGGATGTTACAACCATAGCGCAAGGTATATTAAAAGCCTCGAGGGATACCTGTGCAATACGCCCCGGGCGATCACTCCACATCACTAGAATGTGGTAGACATCTCATAATGATTCCATACCACATACAATGCATATTATAAACATATGAAAGACAAGTTACTACTTGGTTGTTTCCCCTAGTAATTTCCAACCGTTTGTTTGAGATCGGACAAGTTCTAATTCCTATCAAAATTGGAGTTATAAGTAACTGGTTATTAATAGTACTATTGCTATCTTTAAATCAAATTTTGTTGGTTATCTAAAGCATTTATAACAGTTTCTGCATAATAGAATTTTATACTGTGCAATTTCACTGTTTTCTAGAAACTGGCAGATTTTTCACTCAATTTAGGAAATTCATAGTTAATTCTACGAAAATCCAATTTGACTTATTCTAAAGCCTAAATGTAGCTTTTTCAATGTATATTTGAGGAAACATAGTTAGGTATTCCCAATGTAGACAATTTATTCCCAAAAATTTGTTGGAAGCCACTGTTCTAGATTCCTTCCCAGAAATTAGGCATAACTTTAAAAATTCACCATTAATTCTAGGAAACTCTGAATTGAGTGATTGCAAATTCTATGTAAATTTATTTCATTCTAGTTTCATATAAAAACAGCCACAGTATTTCCAGAATTTCACAACCTTAACCTGTCTAGATTACATTCCAGAAACAGGGTACAAGTTCACAAATTCATTTCTAAATCCACAAAAATCCAATTGAGGTGGTTCCAAGTCCTACTTGACCCTTATTAAGTCTAATTTCAAGAAACAATATATTCATTAGCTATATGTATACACATGAATACAGTATTTTAACTTTCTACACATTATTCCATAAATTTCAGTTTTGCATGACCTAACTTCGAAATACAGAACTTCTAGCACACAAGTCCAATTGATCAATATGACCTGCCAAATTAAAGGTATTTGTGTCTAATTTTCAACTGGAAAGTTTCAGAATTTTTAGATAAGTTTTACCCCTTGAATTATAATGTAGAGTAATAAGGTTCCATACAGGCAGATTAACACTATGAATATATATGCTTCATAAATTCCCAAATTCATATACAAGCATCCAAAAATCATGAACACTTGTATACCAACACAATTTTTCCTTATAAAGCTAATGGAAGTATCAAAATGATCAAATTCTCACTCCTCCTACATGAAACAGTACAGGGTAGATTTAAGGATTCTTATAAAAGTTGTGTCATTTTCTCATTTTCTTTTGCGTAATCACTTCCTTGCTACTTCTAATCAAATGATTAGGTATTTAAACACTCATTACACATGATTAGAAGAATTTTTAAATAGCAGGTCCCCTTAGGGTTTCCACCATCCAAACTTCACAAGCCATCCAAAATCAAGCCAAAAACCACTTCAATAGCATCAATCAAGCAAGAGAAAAAAGTTTGGAGGTTTACCTCTTGATTTCCACTTCTTTCTCTCCCTACACATCTGCCCTCTCTCTCTCTCCCCTTCTTTTAATGTTGTCTTGAAAACCATGATTCCAAAGGAGAAGAGTGATTAGAAGAAACTATAAAGGAGTTAGGGAGCAAGAATCACAAGATTTTGAAAGTTTTACCTTTGATTCTTGGAAGAACCCTAGCTTGTAAGTGTGTAGAACCCTAAATGTTCACCAGCTCACTCTCCCTCTTTTCAGGTCAGATGACATGAGAATGAGCTTGAAGAATGAAGAAAGATGATGAATTAATGCATTTGTAAACTTTACTTTATACATGGCTCATTTTTATTAGTCCAAAATGCATTTTCTTTTATCCAATATTTCATTTCCCTTCATACTTCTTCATTTCACCATAGATTGCATGAGAAATTGAGAGAAAAATATAAATTTTAAATTATCTCATGCCATTTAGTAATTTGTTAACCAAAGTCCTATGTCTTTGCTTTTTGACTTCTTTTTCAAGCTTTAATCTTTCCTTTGATAATAATATTCCAAAAATGGGCTTAATAATTATCAAGTGGTCATTTCCTCTTTTTAATTCCCATTTAAATAAAATTATTCGGAATATTGAAGAAAAATATTTATTCTCTTATTTTATGAAAAAATTACTATTTTGCCCTTACGTTTTATGATTTATCGTAATAAATAATTTTTTTGCTTCTTTCCTTCGGCTTGGCCTAATTTTAAAACTTGAATAAAGCCATTATTTGTGTCATTCTATGCTCAAATTTTGGTTACAATATTAGCCCTTTTAATGGACATTTATTGCTTCTTTGTGTCCCAACTTGGTCAAATCATGTGTAACTGGCGATTGGGATTTTCCTATAAATTTATACACACCTCAATTCACCATTTTATTCCACTAAATATCACAAATATATAGTGGGAAAAGTAGGGTATTACATTAATATCATCTTGAAAGTTTTAAAATGTAACAATGTTGCCCACCTAGTTAAAAACCCAACATTTCTTGTTAAAAAATTGACGATTTTAACAATAAAGGGCAAACTTTACTACTACAGAATTGCTGATATATGACGGTTATTATTGACCATAAATCACTATTCTAAATCATCATATATGCGGGAGCTATATATGCTCGGCATAAATATATTATGATTATAAACCATGATTTATTCAGTATCTATTATAAGATTCTTAAATAACACTTGCTATGTATTGAGGCCATGCTATGGTAATATTGTCATGATAAGAAATGGGCTTACGTAAACAACCATTATATATACTGTAATGCTCACATATAAATAATAATCTTAATTAAGTAATCGTTATACACTCTATAACATAAGTAACAGTGTTTTTAGAAAAACTATTATATAGAGTATAGACATACATAATGGGCATTATATTGCAACTGTTATTTATTTGATAGAAATACTAATGAGTTTAATGAAACAATCATTATATATAGTATATACATAAATAATATTTTTTAAGTAGGGGCTTCTCCTTTCGATATCCTCCCTGCATGCACACAGAACAAAATTTTACACAAACTTGTATATATATTTGTAGTTGTTCATGTGTATATACATTAAAACTAGAAGTCTAAAATCTATATATAATATGTGCATGAGATAGAGTTTTTGCTTGCTGGACTTGACTTATAATAGAACAAAAGCTCACACATTGAGTATAGCAATGCAATTTAGGATGGATGAAGACATTCCTGGCTTTATAGCTAGACTCAATATAACTCCTTTCGTAAAGGGCTTAAGGCATATACAAGCCTCAAGCAAGACTATTTAGACAAGGAGGGATCAGATGTGACTATAGAATGCCATATGCTATGGCTGATGCCTTGCCACTATCCATAAGAATAGTTGAAGGACCGTTATTTATTTGATTTCATGACAATTGTTTTGTAAGAATAGTGGGATATATTCTTTCATAATTTTTTGAAAAAATGTAAAAAAGAATAGAACATCATGCTACTCACCAGAAGAGTAACCTGAATCATTTAGGCATAGTATATTAGGATTATAGACAATCTCATGCTCATCAAAAATGAGATTGGCCTTCTTGTTTATACTCGACAGGTATCCAATAAGCCTCCTCACGGCATGTTCAGTATGTTCTACATGTTGCATCATTGACTTCAGTTGAAGAAGCATAGGATATGGAGGTGAGGGCAGATGTAGCGGAGGTAGAAGTGGAGGTGGCAGAGGCGAAGATGGAAAATGTTAGGAAGGAGAAGCAGGGGTAGAGGTTTGGAAGGAGGTGGAGGATGATGTTGAGTATTTTCTAGCAATTCTTCAACACGGTGTTTCATTTTGGTGATTGAGAGAGAAAAGAGGATAAGGATGAAGAAAACATAGGAAAAATATATGAAAATGGGGAATTTAAATAGACTGAAAGTGATGATTTTAAACCATCATTGTATTCGTTGGAAGTTGAAGAAGACCAGTCTCACACAGTAGAGGTGGTGAAAGGGTACTTGATTCTCATGACAATCATCAAACAATGAGGAGGCACCTAAAGTCAGCGTAGGAAGAGGAAAAGTTTCAAAAGTTTTAATTAATATTTATTAAGTTTGAATCATTAAGTATATTGGTGTTATTGTAACTGCATTACCTATATAATAAGAATAATTTATGGTTGATACTTAATAACTAAGAAGTATTTAACTACTATTTTTTGGCTAAGTTAATTTTTTTTAATATTTTACAAAACAATAGTGGTGTTCAGTTATCACCACCAATATTATCCTCCTCCTCCTCCTCCTCCTTTTCCTCGTTGACATTATCGGAGCAAGGAGATAAAGGGTCTAACTACAAGTCATATTCAACATCATTGTGATGAAATATAAGGTTTAACTTCCTATTCAGCTTGTTGGCATATGTCGTGAGGTGACTTATGGAGTAGTCAAGGCTTGCCAACATCTACATTAGAGCCTTCATTTCACAAGGAGGCAGAAGAAGAGAAGGAGGGGTGGTGGTGGAGGAGCTCCCTCAGATCTTAGTATAATAAAGGAAAGAAGGAGGTTGATAATGAAAACTAGTAAGAATCACAAGAAATAGTTGAGTTTAAATAGAGGTCCAATGATGTTACGAAGGGTTATGACTTATGAAGGTCCAACAATGTTACAAAGGATTTGAAAATATTACATAATAGTTGTTTATTAAAACTGTTATGTTTTTGTTTTTCCTTGATATAAGGCTGGAAGACAAATCATTTATAAGTATTACATAACATTTGTTTCGTAAGAACCATCATTTTTGTCACTAAATAAATGAAGGTTAATAAATAAAAATGCTATGTGTTTGTTTTCTTGAATAAGCTTTTCAATACTTGACAATGCATATATTTAACCATTAAATTTTAGCATTATATATTCTTACACAACCTCTACCTTGACGTACATGCATTTATTCACTACCACGGTTATTTATTAATCTTATACATGCATAAATTTGTAATAATGATTGCTTTATTTTAACACTTCCAATGTAAAATTACACCTAAGTGAAAAATTTTAGAATAAATTTGCACCTTAATCCAAAAGAATACTTTATGAGCAAAATCAAACCACAAAATACTTAAGAATATTGAATGCATCTAGAAAATTCCTTTAATATTCTGGATGAACTACAAAATACTTAAGGATACTTGACACATCACTACTACAAAAAGACGCTATAGACGATGCTTATTTATACAAATATTATGAATCTTTGGAAATGTTGTAACTTCCAGCGCTATAAAAGCAACCTACGGCACTTCTTAAATTTCTAAAAGTGCCGTAGGTTTTTTTTTTAATTTTTTAAAAAATACACTTCCTATGGTGATAGGTCTTTTTTTTTTAAAAAAATAATTTTGCGTAATTATTTTCTTTTTCCTAATGAAACCCTCAATCTATATTTACATTCAAATCCATCATTAAACTTGTAGGTATCATTTGCAATATTGAATTCCCATCTTCATCTATCAAGCATGGAAGAACTCCAAGTAAATACCTAAAAAAAATTAAGCATACATATAAGATTCATGACAGATTTTAATTAAAAAGAAGAAGAAAAAAACATACATATTTAAGCTCAAAAATTATAAAATTTACAATATATAGGAAGTTTAAGAAGGCAGAGTTGAAACTTCAAGTAAATACCTGGAAAAAAATTAAGTATACATATAAGATTCATGACAGATTTTAACTAAAAAGAAGAAGAAGAAAACATACAAATTTAAGCTTTTGTATATAAAAAAAAGACTTAAAAGCTAAAGGGCTTCTATAGGAAATAGGGACCAAGACAATAGAGTGGAACTAAAGGGATAAGACAAGATGATGAAGTAATGGAATTTTAGGAAATTGGGACCTGAAGGCTGAGCGAGGAAGACGATAATGAAGGGCTGGTGAAAAGTTAAAATAGAACCTTATATGGCATGTGATGTACAAGTGGCATACAAAGTCTAGAGAATCTTTGACGCTTTCCTAATAAGCATCATAGCTTTCAATAATTGAAAAAAAAAATTAATGGTCTTAATTGAACAAGCGTCGTTAAAGGCAAATAAATATATATTACCTTAAAAGAAACAGGGAGAATGCCAAAAAAATACCATTTAAACTTCAAAATCTCGTTAACAAGTTCGGTAATGGGATTAACAAGAATGGTAATGCAATTAACAAATCATTTTATTGTTAAATCACCTATTTGAGATTTTGAAATTTAAATGATATTTTTTTGGAATTCTCCCAAAGAAATATATAATAGCTTCAGTGCTTCACATGAAGCACCGGCTAAGGCAATATAATTATTGCCTTAGTTGATGCTTCATGATGAAACGTCGGTTAAGGCAATGTAAGGTGTAATTTTTTTTTATGATAACTTTTTTTCCCTATATCAAGACCTTAGTCGGTGCTTTCTTTGAAAGCGACAGCTAAGGTGTAGAATTTTTTTTTCTTGCGATAATTTTTTCTTATAGATTATTCCTGCTACTGTTGTTGGTACTTTGGATGTGTGTGTGTGTGTTAGTTATGAGTAATAAATGAAATATAAACATAAAGTAAATATACAAAACCTTAAATGTGAACAATAATGTAAATATATACATTATTACTAATAAAACTAAAAAAATAATGTTAAAATCTTGGACTGCGCTTTCCTAGAGAAGCGTTATCTAAGGCTTACCACCAGCTATGGCGCTTTGCTACAAAGCACCATAGCTGGCACTTATTTATTTTTTTTTTAGAAAAATCTTGTATGACGTTTTCTTAAGAAAGAGCCATATAAAATTAACACTAAGCTATGACGTTTATAATAAAAAGTGTTGTAGCTTCTAATTTTTTCCCTTTTTTTAAAAGAAAAAATAATTATCTATGACGTTTCTTTGAAGAAGCGTTAATAGAGGTGCGTCACTAAAAGCCTCTTCTGTAGTAGTGCATCTAGAAACATATTTAAGGATACTTAATAAATCACGTAGTATTTTAAGATATTTCACACACATAGAAAAATACTTTAGGATGCTAGATAAATCTTAACCTTATAAAAATTTAAACAATAAGACCTTAAGTGAAAATCACTACAAAACATAGGCCTGGTTAATTTGCCATTTTTCTTTTCAATAATGACATCTTGGTGTGTAAATTTTAAAATGGTGGTGGGGACGAGGGAAATATTCTACATATGATTAATTAATTACTGAGTAATTAAAAAAGAAAAAAAGGTAAAAAAAATATGTGATGAATGAAAGTTGTCCGCTTGCATTTGTTTTTTAAAAACCTATTTAGATTAGCGGTGGCAGAAATGACTTTTTCTTAATCTGACTTTTACAAAAGTCAAATTATAAATGTGATTTATGTTTGAGATAACGGCGGTAGAAGTTACTTTTTTCCAAATATTTGTTGATATGCCAGCAGCATCTCATTTCCATGTCTACTGGCGTATGAGAAGGTCTTATCAACGTCTTCTAAAAAGACAGTTTTCCTTCCTGACCAGAAGATAGATATGAAATAATTGGTGGTTGATGTTGCATCTAGGTTGAAAACAAAACCAAGTTGATGTAGTTGATTCTTATAATGGATTAAGGTTGATCCATATCCTAAAGTATTTTAATATTCAAGTTCGCTTTTAACCCTTGAAGTATTTTAAAAAAAAAAACAATTTTAATCTCATTGTTAACTTCTCATGTATACCCATAAAAAGTAATTTTTTAGTACTATTTTATCGTTACGATATTTGCAGAGCTAATTTTTAGCCTCACTCTTTTTTTCTTCTTCTTCATAATTTCCAGTATTTTAAGGATAACATTGCATGTTGAGTGCTATTCGATCTAGTCGTTTATAAAAGATCTCATTAATTGAATAATGTGTTTTAAGAAATTTGTTAAAACAAATTAAAAATAATAAATATGTAAGAAATTTTGTTTCTTTTAAATATATCCTTATTTATAATAGGGTAAGTGAGAGAGAAATAATTGAGGGGAAAAAAGCATTTAACGCTCAGGAAATCCAAACTTTATCTTATAAAATGGACTTGACCAATTTAAAATTGGGAGAATTACTCATAAAGACCTTATTAGAAACTTGTTTGTTAAATGAGACTTAGGAAAGATTTTTTTTTACATAAGGGAAGATTGTTCGTACATATATAGGGAAGATATATTAAATACATGGAATATTTTTTTTAATACAAAGGAAGATCTTTTGCACATAGGAAGATTATTTGCACGTGAAAGTTTCATTTGGCAAATAAGTTTCTAACGAGGTATTTTTAAACAATTTTCCTTTTACAAATTTGGATCTTATAAAACGGATATGAGGGAATATTGAAAAAATAATTTAGGATGCTAGATGCACTTTCAATTAACAGACTTATTGGGAGTTAATGATGAAAATAAAATTGCTCATAAAAAAAATACTTTAAGGGAAAAAGTTAACTATAAAATATTTTAGGATATTTGATGTACTTGGAAAAACACTTTATGGTGATGAATGAATCACAAAATACTTACGGAGCGTATCTTTTTAAAGTGTTAAATGAACCACAAAATATTTTAGAATACTCAATGCACCTAAAAAAAATACTAGTGCTAGTAGAATGTTAACTAAAAATATTTCAACAATAGGGATTTATGTGAAAATCACTACAAAACATACTACCTCTTGTACTTATTATAAAATTTATTTAATTAATTTAAAATTATTAAGAAAATTAAATAAATTATTTAATTATAATATATGTTAAATAATCTCTCTTAAATATTTTTATCATTGTTAGAGAGAGATATATTATTTTAAAAAATAATAAATATAGTTTTTTTAAAATAATTTATTTAATTTTTTTATTCCCCACAAAATAGTTAAAAGACAGGTTGGAGTTAGTATAACTTTTCATTTTCTTTCCGATTATTACATCATTGTCACCTTTCAGCTTTTTACAACACCCTACTGGCAAAGCGTCAGGCTTGTCCTGGTCATTGTTGTCCGCCGGTCCACTACTTGAACCGTCACTTCCCTCTTAGACTTCAACATGTGATTAGGAAAAGGATTGTAAAACTAAAAGAGAAGACAACGGATAAAGAACCTGGAAAATACTAAATTCCAAAGTGGTGCTCCCAATATCAATAATTCCCACGAGAAATGAGATTCCAAAATGGGATTTCCAAAATTAATGCAAAAAGACAAAATGCCCTCACCTTTTTATAAGGAATTCCTCACATTTCATTAGATATTATCAACTTTTGCTTTGAAAAGTTTAGATTTACTACTTAGTAAACGAAAGTTGGTAATACCCAGTGAAATGTTGAGAATGCCTTAACAAAATTTGTGAATGACATGAATCTATTACTTGATAAACAAAAGTTAGTAATTTTTAATAAAATGTGGGAAATGCCTTAACAAAACTTAAATGACCTGAAAGTGTGGCTTATTTACTTAGTAAACAAAATTTGGTAATACTTAATTATATGTGGGGAATGCTTTCACAAAAGTTGTGACTGATTTGAAAGTATGGATTTATTACTTAGTAATCAAAAATTGATAATATATAAGAAATACGAGAATTCCTTAACAAAAGTTAGAAATGAGCTTGTGTCAAAAATAAAGAGCTAACGTATTTTTCCCCCTTTTTGCATTATCTATTTTGTGTAGTGGGACATAAAAACTTGATTAAAAACTTAATTGGTTCTTTTAATAAATATATAATTGACAAAACGTGTTCATCAGTCATTACTATAAAAAATAAAAGTTGTCTCGCTTATAACAACAATATTAGGGGCACTTGACAAGTGTCACGTATTAGAACGCCGCTAAAACAAGCTGTGTCGCTCCAACACAAGCGTCACAGTAGCTAATATTTTTTTTAATTAAAATAACCAAAGGTGACGCTTATTAAAGAAAGCGTCACAGCTTGTTTGGAACTTCGTGTGGCGCTTTCTTAAATAAGCACCACTTTTGATATATATTTTTGGTTCAAATTTTTATTTTATTTTATTTTAACCTAGGGTGACACTTTCTTAAATAAGCGTCACCCTAAGTCCATTTGAATATTTAAAAAAAATATTAAACACACGACGTTAATTATATTAAAAAATACATATAGGGTGGCGCTTTCTTAAATAAGCGCCACCCTATATATATATATATATATATATATATATATATATATATATATATATATATATATATATATATATATATATATATATATATATATATTTTAATATAATTTTATTTTATTATATTAATTTTTTAAAAAATATTTAAATTGACATAGGGTGGTGCTTTCTTCAAAAAGCGCTACCCTATATTTTTTTTGAATTTTTTATTTTTCTGTTAAATGGCCTAGGGTGGTGCTTACTTAAAAACGTGTCACCCTTGACCTATTTTTTTTAAATATTTTTTTATTTTCAATTTTATCGTGAGTTTTTTTATATATTTATTTTTGACATATTTTTTAATAAATCTTTCTATATTTTTGTCTGACCTTTCCTGTATCTTGACAGTGAAAACAAAAATTTCTATACCTATGTAAACCACAATAGAATAACTAAATTGATACAAACAGATAGCTAATTAACAAAATCACCTCTAAATATATATTTACTCAATTATGAATATAAGACAGTAATTAATTCAGTCACTTAAATACACAATAACAGCAATAAGCTAAGCAAATAAATAACCTAGCATGTTTATATAGTATTGCTAGCTAGAATAGTGCCTCAATAGATATTCACACAATTCCTCGATGAGTTCATTGAATTGATCGTCAGTCAAACTATCAGAACGCTAATCTTCATAATACTACACCAATACATATTATACAGAAAATGAATTAATATAATTCAACATTAATTATCAGAAAATTAATTAAATTTAAAACACAATATGTATTGTACTAAAATGAATTACTTTTAGTAGAACCCGAAGCTGATCATGAGTAATGACATTCTTCATGAATTTCATTATATAATACCTGCAATCATGGTTATTGGGCTGGAAAGGGCAATGTAACAATATAATAAAATAGTTAACTAAATTTGAAAATAAAATTTTGTTAAAATCAAAATGCAATTAAATTCTTAAATCAGTACCTGTATTTTCTTCCAGGTATAGCTATGGACAGGATCTGCAGATCTAGAAAAGCTCAAGCTGGCAGAGGCTCTATATGCAGGAAGTGCACTAAGAAAACAAATAAATGTTGATTACGTTAGGGTATTTAATGGCTTGCACAAATATATATTTACACATACATATACATGCATATATATGCTTACCTATTAATCAGCTGCAACAAATGAGGACGATTTGAAGGAACACATCCACTTAGAGGATCTATATAGTAAATGTGAAGGGAAGAAGGTGTCGCTGCATTGATCACAATCAAGATCCAATGTGCCCAAAAAGATTTTGAAATTTTTTCTTCAACCATGCATGATATAGTAAAAGTAATGCAGTAAAGAAATGTAAAGTAAAATACGACCACTAATAATAAATTTATTACTCGGCATTGTATGGCACCAGAAATAACATATTTGGGTTTGCTCTTTGTCTAAAGTATTCTTTTAGATCATTGGATTGGGCATCAGGATCTACTCTACCCCCGTGCTGTCCAATGAGATAAGGGTTGATAAAGGAGAACTGGACCTTTTGTGCATCTATCAAGATGTCATGGTACAAGTGCCTTTACAAAGAACAATAAATATGATGACGACAAAAAAATTGAAAGATGAATAATAATAACAACGATAAATGATGACAATAAAGTACCTAATCCATATGTTGATGATCGAAGCACCAATCCAACCACGATTGAAAATTTCACTCAACACATCAGCAGTAATATGTTCCTCTATGCCCTGAACACCATAGATGTGTCTATCAAATGGCAATGATAGACTTCCTTCGTGTATCAACCTAGGTGCAATGTATGCTAATTGATCGTAATATGAGATCATTTGTCTTCTGCTCCGTTGGCTAGCTGAGGCTTTAGAATTTGGTTGTGTGGTCAAACACTTTTAGACCTTGCCATGCAGTTGAACTTGTTTTCCTTTAGAACGTTCAACCTGTAAAAACAAAGCGTGAAATTAAATTATGTAGTGCATAGGAAAAATAGAAGGAATTGTGTTATTGACTACCTTCTGACATGGCTCTATCAAACCTATTGGCCAAGCAACATAACCGCCGACAACATCTTTAACCATTGTATTGTCATCAAGAGAAGGGATGGGTAATAACGCATCATCATCCGTGCATATGTCGACCCTTACTTGGATTGTGTTCTCCGGCAATGGTGAATTGTGGAGGGTATCATTGTTTGTGTTGTAGGCAACACCCACCGCAACTGCGTGCTTTCTAGAATGTTCAACATATAACTTGCACGCTAACTCGCCCTGTGGAAGATAGATCAGTTTAGGATGTTATGTTATATACTAATTGATAATGTAACAATTAATTAGAGAAGAAATTAATTACTGAAGGAAGATGTACTTTAGAGATAGAAGTACAACTATCTCTCATACTTGGGCTGTCATAAGGAGGAACATTTGGCATTGCCTTAGATTGCACTAACTGATGAATGTTCACCATCAGCTGCACGTTTTGCTCTTGCAACAAACGCATTTGCAAATCAAATTGTTCTTGCATTTAATGCTTGAAGTTGTTCATCTCCTCGCTTAGTTGCAAAAAGTCACACTTGTTCGAGCGAATCAAATTGTTCTTGCATCATACTCAGGTACACCCAGTGCTCTACTTAGCAGTTCATCACGGCTAACATAAGCCGCCAATTGTGGCACCTCTTGTGTCATTGATCGCTATCGCAAAATAAATTACAACATTATTACCAGTAGTTAATATAAACCAGAATCATCTAAGCAATGGTATTATTGTACGTTCTCATATGTTTTAATACTTACACAATATTCTGCAATTCTTCTTGCTTCTTTACTTCAAATTTCCCCTTTTTTGTTTATGCAACCAGCTACCCACAAGTCATGTCGTGGGACCTGTGTAATATATGAAGTTGATTCTTCTATCTGCATATGAAAGTTAGTTGAAGTTAAAAATGAGTCACACAAATTAAAGAAATAATCATTAGTCCTTAGCATTTTTTGCTCTAACTTTCTATAAGATACAGGTTCTTGTGTGTAGCGTTATAGCATATCGATTGCATTGGAGCTGTTCTTCTCACTTAGCTTCTATTTACATCCAAATGATGCATATTAATAAATATTAATTACAAACATATTACAAGTAATTTATAAAGTACAATGTCACATCATCTGAAATTCTTGACTTGTATGTGTTCTCACAAACTCATCCCATGTTTCTTGACTGATGATCCCGTCGTATAATTCTGGCAGTGTTGGAATGATATTCTCGTTATCATCTCTCAAGAAATATTTCACAAGACCGGAACAAAATTTTCTCATGAGTTTGCTGGCTTTTCTAAGCATGAAGTTCTCGTGATCATCATCATCAACAACAAAACAAGACTGTGTCATAAAACCAAAGCTAATTTGTTAGATTGTAATCATATGAAACAAAAAAACCCAAATAATAAATTAATTAATGTCTTACCTGGACTTCACCCCATATTTCATTCCCATATTGTTTCTTCACTCGTCTCCAATCTTGAATTGTAATAGGAACTTTGTCTCGGACTGTAGTCCCAATGAAATTATTGAGGGAGCTACTGTTTGGTCCAATTGGATTCCCTTTTTCATTCCAATCAAGTTCTAACTTAATACCCTTACTTCTCATTTTGATCAACCTCGCCATTACAGTCCTGCCACAGGCAACATGCTCAACAAATCTTTGTCTACCAACATGTGTGGGAACATTGTCATCTTCACGCGGAGAATCCATTTTCCTACATGTTAAACAAATAAAAGAAAATATAAGCACACAGTGACAATCATGTCAATCAAAGTAAATGAATTTGACATATATGGGTACAGGTAAAACATACAAGTAAACAAATCAGGAACTCATTATCTTTTCCTCTTTCTTGTTAAACTGACAGTTGTGTATCCCTTGAATCTCCTAGTAGATGGATTTGTCAACTTGACCCAAGTCCCCTCTGCATGATCAGTCTCATATACAAGGGTTCGTCTTCATCTTCATATTCATCTTCATCTTCATTTATACCAATATCTTTTGACCCCAAAAGCTCGAAAGAAGAATCTTCCTGAACAATATGCAAATAGTCATGACTTTTAAGATCAACTTGTTCTTGACGATTCTTGTTTGATAAGAGTACAATGGAACAATTCTTCTTAGCAGGATCAGGAATGAAGAACACTTGTTCTGCTTGTGATGCTAAAATAAAAGGATCATCTTTGTACCAAACTTTAAAAAGGTCCACTTGAACAAAGCCAAACTCATCTGTCCGTAATCCACTATTGTTGTTCACCCACTTACATCTGAATACAGGGACCCTCAACATAGAGTAATCTAACTCCCATATACGTTCAATGACACCAAAGTATGACATTGGTGTGTAGACAGGATGTATGTCTTTAGTACTGGATCTGTACCAAGTATCAGCAACAAGTGTTACCCCACTATTTTGCATCGTGCTCCGTGTATCCTGTTCTTATGTATAGAAGGTGTAACCGTTGATTGCATAACCATTGTAAGATAATACGTTTAAGCTTGGTCCCTATGACAACCATATCAATTTCTCAGAAACTGAATTAGGATTCTTCTCTATCTCATCATTAATGTGCTTTTTCAACCAACTTGAAAAATGTCGATTGTGTTCTTTTGTTATTAAGTTTTCATTCCTATCACCATATAATTGTCGAAAAGCTTCCTTGTGTTCATCAACAAATGGTTCAACCTCATCAGTGCTATGTAACATATACAGGTGGGCTTGCTCCCAATCATTCACTGCTATCTTGATTACCTCCTACCCGCTTGTTCCTTTTCCTGATCTTCGGCCATCATGACGGGACTTTGGGATCCCAGCAGGGTTAACATTTGATAAAAAATCAGCACAAAAATCACTTGCTTATTCAACCATGTGCCATTCAGCAATACATCCCTCTGGTTGATATCTATTTTGAACAAACCCTTTTAAAATTTTCATAAATCGCTCGTTTGGGTATATCCATATCAAGTAGACTGGATCGCACAATTGAACCTCTTTCAATAAGTGTACAGTTAGGTGAACCATAATATCAAAAAATGAAAGTGGAAAATACATTTCAAGTTCACACAGAGTACAAACAATTTGCCTTTGCAAATGTCGTAACATGGTTGAATCAACAACTTTACTACATATTAACTTGAAAAACATGCAGAGTTTAGTGATTGTCTTTTTGACATTTTTTGGTAAAATAGACCATATACCAACTGGTAAGAAATTCTGCATGAGCACATGAGATTTAAGGTTCTTTAACTTCAACTCTTTCATTGAAACAAGGTTTTTAATATTTGAAGAGTACCCCTCTGAAACTTTAATTCCTTTTAGAAACTCGTAAAACAATTTTTTCTCCTTCTTCGACATAGTGTAAGCTGCTGGAGGTAGTTAAGTATGGTTCCCTTTTTTAACCGGTGTCAACTCTTCTCTTATTCCCAAATCAACCAAATCCAACCTCGCATTGACACCATTCTTACTTTTTCCTTGCATATTGAGCAACGTGCCAACTATACTATCACAAATATTTTTTTCAATGTGCATCACATCGAGAAAATGCCTAACATATAAGGACTTCCAATATGGAAGTTCAAAGAAAATAGACTTCTTCTTCCAACCACTTGTCCTAGTTTGATTGACATATGGCTTGCCAAAATTGTTATCTAGCTCTTTAACCTTTTCAAAAACGTAAACCCCGGTCAATATCTTTGGTGGGTTACCTTCTTCAGGGTTACCATTGAAAGCATTTTTCTACTTCCTCCAACGATGTTTTGATGGTAAGAATCTCCGATGTCCCATATAGACATTTTTCCTACAATTATCTAGTCGCACTTAATGAGTATCATCTTCACATATTGGGCACGTACAATATCCTTTAACGTTGTATCCAGACAAATTACCATAAGCTGGGAAATCATTAATTGTTCCATACAACATGGCTTTCAAAGTGAAACTTTATTCCCTATACCCATCATAAACATTGACGCCATCTTCCCAAAGTCGCTTCAAGTCATCAATTAAAGGAGCCAAGTATACATCTATATCATTCCCAAGCTGTTTTGGCCCAGAAATTAACATCGACAGCATCATAAACTTACGTTTCATTGTCAAATATGGAGGAAGGTTATAAATCATCAATATTATTGGCCATGTGCTATGTGTACTACTTTGAACGCTGTGCGGATTGATTCCATCAGTTGACAGTGTAAGGCGTGGATTCCTTACCTTGCTCGAAAAGTTAGGATACTCATGATCATTTTCTTTCCATTGAGGGGCATCTGTAGGGTGCCTCAGCTATGTGTCTTCAATCCTCTCATCTGCATGCCATGTCGACTGCTTTGATATCTTTGCATTATTGTACATACGCTTGAATCTCAGGATAATAGGAAAATACCATAGGACCTTAACGGAACTTTTTCCTTTCTTCTTCCCATATCGAGATGCATTACATTCAGGGCACTTCTCTAACATTGCATATTGTTTCTAAAATAATATACAATCGTTAGGGCATGCATGTATCTTCTCATATCTCATTCCAGTTGTTGAGCAAAGAATTCGTTTTGCTTCGTATGTCTTCGTAGGAAGTACATTTTCTTCTGGAAGCATATCTTGCAAAAGTTCAAGGAGTGTGGTGAAACCCGAATCACTCAACCTATATTGGGCTTTAAAGTTGTATAATTTCAGCACTGCTAGTAATCTTGTGTATTTTGTACAACCGATATATAACGGTTTCTCTTCATCACCTTTCAACTTCTCAAATTCTCTGGGATAGTAATGAAGTACCTGTTTAACCACATTAAGCATTTCTTTAAAACTATCATCTTCATCACACATTCTTCAGTCAAACTCATTTGAAGCACCACCTGTGGTATGTGTCCGATCATTACAGGGGTCGTTTGTCTCACCATGCCTTGTTCATCGTGTATATGTTTAATCAATCCCATGACACACTAAATGATCTAACAAATCAAGTGGACTAATATGCTTTCCATAGCAACAAGATAAGCAGGGACGCAAGATTTTGTTAGGATCTTTTGTATGCTCAATTGAAAATCTAATAAACTCTTTCACCCCATCTATATATTCTCTTGAACACCGATCAGATGACATTCATTTTCGATCCATCTATGGTTTCAATAACCTAGATTTAAATAGTAGTTAGTTGCTGTATATGAGAAAATCATCTATGCCTTCAACCTATATACACACTAAATGAGAAAACTATCTATTACAAAGGGTATGTGAGTCAATTTATACCAATTGGTCACGGTAGGTTTAAATGAAAAAATATAGACTTTGTTCAAGATACAATAAAAATAAAAAAAAACACAAAAAATGGAACTTATGTGAGATTATTTATGTCACTATAGAATCCAAATAAATAAATAATTAAATCACAGTTTTTTTTGGTAAAAAAATAAATCCTAATTCACTTTGTCAATTACACATATAGACGAAAAAAAAACTGTCTAAGATGCAACAAAAATTTAAAACGAATCAAAAAAGGGATTGCTTATGTCAAGTTGCTTATGTCACACTAAAATCAAAATAAAAAGGGTAGCTAAATTCTTGGAGAAAAAAGTAAGTTCTAAAAGTTGTGTTTTAAAGAGCATATTTTTTTAAAAAGTAAGTATGTTTTATGGCCAATGAATGAGGAGTTAAGAAAGCAACAATAGTAAAAATATTTAAATTTATATTAGTATGTCAATTGATTCTTGATTCTTGAGCAATGTTCCCTAATTCCTTATTTTTTATTTTTTTAATTAAGCTAATTAGTCGTTATTATTATATTATGATATCAGGGCACATGAAAAAAAGTTTAACTGAAAAAATAATCATAAATTATTAAAATTAAAAAATAACAAAAAAGGTCAGGGTCTCAATCATATTAAAAAAAACAATACAAATATATTAAAAAATAATAAAAGACAAACTTACAGATTCAAGTGGGGAGCAAATGCTTAGACCAAAAAGGGAGCTTTTGGTTGTACTGTGGGCAGTTGATCAGACGCGATAAAATTGAAGCTAAGCAATAATAAATGAATTGAAGTCCATCAGAAACAATACTTAATTATAAGAGAAGAGGTAACTATAAATATAAGAGACCCACCTTGGAAGCTAGAGACAATGGAGGGAGGGAACTAACGGCGGACCTGAGGGAGCATTATTGAGATAGGGAAGGGAGGGAGCTGAGGGACTGGGGGGAGGAGCTGAGGGGCCGGGGGGGAGCTGGGGGAGGAGAGCTTAGGGATAGTGGGGGACCGGGGGACAGTTGGGGGGAGTTGGGGACGGGAGTAGAGGGATGGTGGGGGGAGCTGGGAGCTTGGGGAATGGAGTCGTGGGACGGTGGGGGGGAGCTGGGAGTTGGGGGACCGGGGGGCAGCTCTGGGACCGAGGGGGAGCTAAGGGACGGGGATAGGGGAGCTGAGGGAATAGGGGCTGAGGGACGGGGAAGGGATCGGATGAGTTGAGGGATGGGGGACCGGGCTGAGTTGAGGGGAGTGAGGGGGCGGCGGTGGGGTCGAAAAAACCTTAGGGATGAGCTGAGGGAGGGGAGTGTGGGGTCGGGAAAAATATTTTAAGATATTAGATGCACTTGAAAAAATACTTTAGAATTATAGATAAGCCACAAAATATTTAAAGATACTATATGCATGAAAAAATACTTTAGTGTGAGGTCAATCGTAAAATACTTTAAGAATTAGATCTAATTGAAAAAATATATCAGGATAACCCTTTTATAAACAAGAATTTATTCATATTATTAGATACTCCCTCAAATCTTTATCATGATATCTACTTAAATAATTAAATCAAGCAGAACAAAGAAGTGGTTGAAATAAATTTTGTTTTGGTTTATGAATATATATCACTAGTTACACAAAGAAGTGGTTGAAATAAATCACGCAAAATTAGGATATAATTACTATTTACAGGCTGAATCGTGAATTGGTTTATGAATTCGATTATCAAAATTTTTCAACGATGCATCTGTGATATGAGAATTCTAGGTTTCAATGTATAAACTTTGGGTTTATGAATGGTGAGATTTACTGCCTGATAGAGATGGAGTGGGGAGGAAAAAAATGCAACAAAGCTACGGATCAGGTTAAAAATTACTGGGGAAGAAATTTTCGACCGAGATGATGGTGGTCCATAATTTTTTTTGGGGCGGAGAAGAAAGTTTTGATGGAGAAGACGGAGATGTGGCAAAATATGTAGAATAATACGTGAGATAACATCCCACATGGCAACCACCTTGGCATAATTTGAGGTTAATCCACCACTTTCTTAAAAATTTTCAGAGTAAAAATTACCTTTACCCATATATATATATATATATATATATATATATATATATATATATAATACTACTACACTCTAGATAAAATTATAAACAAAATTACAATCATAAATAATTTAACAACATATTTGTCTTGTACTCCCTCGTTTTTTAAAAGAAATTTGTGGTTTTAAAACCACTACTATATATTTAGGCATTTATAATGCCTAATATATAACGGTTACATCTAATAAACGTTATATATGCTGAGGTGGATGTTAAGCAAGGATATATAACGCTTAAATATAATGATTAATTATATGTACCGTCATATATTACGAGGTGAAATTCGTAAAAACACAAACGTAATAGTTGTAGTAATCGTAATTTATTTAGTGGCAAAAATGACGGTTATTAAGAAACAACCATTATATAACACTTATAAATTATTTGTCTTTCAAACACTTATATTAGGAAAAAAAATATAACGGTCTTAAAATACAACTGTCATCTAACTCTTTCATAACCCTTCTTAATATTCAGACCTTCAATGTCATAACTCATCATAACCCTTCCCAATCCCATTAGACTTTTATAAGTCATAACTTATAACCCTTCATAATTTGTTAGACATCTATTTAAACTCAACTATTCCTTGTGATTCTTACTACTTTTCTATCAGCCCCATCATTCTCTCCTTCATCATGTTTAGATCACAAGAAACTCCTTCGCTACCATCATCCCCTCCTTCACCACCTTCTCGTCCTCAAGGCTTGTTGGTGTTAACAAATGGGAATGCCTCCACCCCCTCCGCCAATCCATCAATTACGCTAAATGACGAGATGGCATAAGAGAAAAGAGCATTGGGGAAGGATCTTATTGTCATGAAGGGGGTCTAAAAATCAAATTAAGAGAGAATGAAGGAAATTTATTGTGAGATGGAACAAAAAAGGACAAAATTGTGAAATCTAACAAGTTCATTAGCTACCTCAATAGCTAACGAAAAAGGAGGTCCGACGAGGTAGCTAATGAACTATAGTTTGCCTTTTCTTGTTCCATATTAGACTAACTGTAATATCCCAAATTTTGGAACTAAAGGCCTAAGAATAAGCCTGAATAAAGTAGACTACCAAACCCACATTAGTAAGAGTCCCAGAAATTATGACATATAGAAAGACTCTTAGGGGCTATGAGATGTGGGCCTTACTGGGCAAAGGGCTCGGTATCTGTAGACAGTATGATTAGAATGTCGGTGCAGATGTGCATAGAACACATATATAATGCCATTGGGTTGGTAGAAAGACGCCACCCAACTATGTCATGACGCAAGGGATCGATTAATCATGTGAAATATGTCAATATAGGTGTGCACATACCATTTTCAGAGCATATATGTGTACCCTGCGTTTTTGAATTGGACATCGGTATATGGCGTCATGTGGGGCCCATATACATACTCTGACCTGGTGTCATTTGACGGGCTTCGATATGCATGACGCAATCCCGAGTAAGTCCCGAGTAGATAAAGCAACTTAATTAAAGTAAGTAATCATTACATAACTTTTATGTTGGCTAAATGAAAAGGTGACACATGTCCCATTAATGATGTAATGTCATTTTGTCTTTTGTGTTGGCATGTTAAGATGGTGACATGTGGCACAGAAGTCAGGGGAATTTACCGGTATCCGGTCAGGTCACCGACAACTTTCTCAAACACTGAGCGGGGAAGCCGGGGAAAATCATTAGACCCTTACTTCCTCTGACATTTTGGACGGCTAAAGGCCCAAGAAAAGATGTGGGACCTAGTGGAATACCGAACAAATGGCACCGTAACATCGCGACACGTGGCATAATTTTTCAAGACCCTTTCTTGGCCTTATATTTTCGTCCAAAGCTGCCCAAATATTCAGAAAAATTCTGGAAAATGAAGAAAAAACGTTGGAGGAGAGAGGAGAGAGGAGAGAGGAGAGGTGAATAGTGAATTTTCAGAACTTCAATCGGCCAAATCACTACTGAATCGGCGTTTTCTCTCAAAGTACCCTTCACAACCCTTCTTCTACTCATCATAAGCTTCATTTATACGGTTTTGGATTTTTGATTGGAGGTGTTTGGTGCCGTCTCCCTCCCCGGAGTACTGCCAGATTTCCGAACCGACTGCGAATATGCGTAGAGGTAAGCGTAAGCTTCCTTTTGAACCGATTGGTTTGTTGTTTGGATGAGTATTTGTAAGGGTGTGGTACTGTTCATTTTCGGTCCAAGGGGTATTTTTGAGGTTTAATCATATATTTATGGTTATATTATGATTTATGATGAAATTGGACCAAGTTGTTGGATAAAATTCTGAATTGATGAATTGTTGTGGAAAATACTGTTTTTCTGGTCTGAATAGAACGTGAAGAAGAAGTGGGAATTTTGTAATTTTGATGATTCCATTAGATTCTACACAAAAAATTGTGTAGGTATGCAAGTGTTCATGATTTTTGGATGCTTGTATATAAATTGGGAATTTTTGGAAGTAAAGAGTACATGTTGTTGAATCTGCCCTATCTGGAACAGTGAACTTGTGCGAGATTTTTCATAAGGTAAACCTTGTCCAAAAATTATTAAACTTTCCAAAATTAAAGTAGACATCCTAAGCTTTAATTTGATAGGTATTTTGTAATTTTTTGACAAGTATATTGGGAGATATGAATTTTTGAAGTTGTGTCCTGTTTCTGGAATGAAATCTGGAACAGGTTATATTTAGAGAAATTCTGGGAATGTTGTGGCTGTGATGACCCAAATTGAGGATTTTTATGTGAAATTATATTGAAATATCTTCATATAGGACTTTTAACCACCCCAATTGAAGTTCTATAGAATTAATTATGATTTTTCAAAGTTTGGTCAAAATACTGGCAGCTTTGTCTACCATACGAATTTGAGAAAGAAAGTGACCAAATGTAATTAGTATGAACTCCAAGGGTGAAAGTATGCCTTTAAGGCTAATGTGGCCCATTGGGCATTCACTTTTTATGGCTCTAATAATGTCATTGCTTATCTAGGGCCATAAAGTGACAAAGAAGAAACTATGGTTGGAAGATCGAAATACAAGAGGAGGAGGCAAAGTCCAAAAGGTAGTAAACTTACTTACTTGTATGTATGTGATGTTTATGCTGTGTATTAATTTGCTGTATTTCCTTGCTTGATTATGTGAAGTATGTATGAATGAATGAAGCTCTGTTTCTATTTTTACTATGGCCATAAGTATGTTGTACGAAACATTGAGCATGCATAATATCATTATGTGAACATAAGCCTATGTAAGGCAAGCATATCATGCACTAGCATTCATCTTACATGCATTGTCTGTATGTTTGCTACTGAGATTCTCTCGAATCTCACCCTCCCCCACCAACCATATAGGTATATGAACAGGAAAGAAGAGAATGCTTGAAGATGATTCAGAAGGAAAGAAGATGAAGAACTGAAGACCGAATTGTGTTTAGATTACTGTGTGTATCATTATTTACGCACAGAGAATATCTGGTTGTAAGAATACACGCGAATTTGAATTAAGTCGTAATCGGGATCACTAAGAAGAAGAATTAACTCTGATATTCAGTAAGAATAAGTTGTGAATAAGTAATTACCCCTAACAAAGTAATAATGAATGCTTCCGTGTACGTAATTATGGGGTATGTAAGGCGGGTGTTACATTTTATGGTATCAGAGCAAAGATTCTGACATTTGGCTAGTATGCTCTATTGCTGAGAATAGGTATACTGATACATTGTCTGTGATTCCGTAGCTAGAATGAATTATGGGTGAAGAAGGAACCCAAAGAAATAGAATTTTCCTCAACCTCTAAACGGGCAAACTGGTTTAGAGGGTAGGATAGAGCTGTATATAGAGAATAAAATGAAGCAGCAGTGATGTATACCCAGTAGAGAAGGGTATGAGCTCTAGAGAATCAGATGCCGAGGGGGCATGTGTTCCAAATTCCAACGGAATTCCGTGGTTAACCGTGCTTAGACAAGAGCAATCACAGGATGGGTGACCTCCTGGGAAGTACCTTAAAAATTTGTAACCTCTTGATTATAAGCCTAAGTGCCTTGAGGTCTGAAATATGGTGATCCTTAGGGATGCCATGAGAATGTTAGAATGAATACATTGAAGATTTATGATATGCTTGAATAAGATCTAAGCTGAAATAGTGTTTAGGTCAAGATGTAACTTAGGTTACATTATGGTTCTGATATATTAAAGTATAAACCTTGTGAACCTAGTAAGTAATGCTGAACTTTCAGCAATGCTTTGAGGGAAAATTTGAGAATATTACCTGAATGTTATGAGAATAGAATAGAAGGAATGAATCATGATGATCCTAGCATGCTTATTCGGTATGGCTGAGATTCTAGAATTAGGTTGATAAACCAAAAAATTGTATAGACATCCAGAGGGTTGCTACCAATTGAACTGTAACCTAAGAATCAAGCAATAGTTGAATTGATTCTTTAGGCATATGAATTGACCTGAATGAATTGGTGTACTAGAATCTAGCACAGATGAGAATGAGGTTTTCCAAGGTTGCTAGCTGCTAATCTAGCATAGGGAAAGATATTGATTATAGAATATTCCCTTAGAAAGAATGAATGCGAATTTGTTCCCTGGTGGAACAAAGTAATAGAAAGAATGAGAATATCCATGAACTATGGTCTCGTAATTGAGATAGAGAATAGAATATGCTAGTAACTATCGGATTCCCAAAAAAGTACGAGTAGATACCCCGATGAAGGAAGTAGAATTATGCCTGGAGCTAGACCAATATCGAAAGTCCATATCGAATAACCCTAGAAGAGATAGCAGAAAAAAAGGGTTTATGTGACCCAGTGAATCGCTATGGGGTGCTCCAGTGCTATTTGTCAAATGAAAGATAGAAAAGAGAATGAAGGTAGAACAGGCTCGACAGAAAAATTCAAGTAAACTCTTGTTCTCGTATCTTATGTAATGGTTCTGCACGTATGTATTTACCATCGAGTATATTCGTATTATGAATATACAATGGGCAGTTAGACCTTTAGGGCCAGCGTGTCCTTAGGCAATCAGACCCGAAGGGCATTCAGAATTAGAAGGGCTAAAACCCACGGTCGTAAGACCAAGAATTGCCGGGCAGCGTCTCGAAGAGGTTGTAAAGCCTAAGAATTTCCCAAAGGACTGTGTGTCTTGAAACGGCCGAAAGGCTGGAATTGAAATGGCCGAAAGGCTCGAATAGAACGACCGAAAGGCTGGAATTGAAATGGCCGAAAGGCTAGAAGAACAGTCGAAAGGCTGGAATAGAATGGCCGAAAGGCTAGAATAACGGCCGAAAGGCTGGAATATAATGGCTGTAAAGCTGGAATTGAAACGGCCGAAAGGCTGGAATAGAAGGGAGTATTTGTCCTGAGAATTTCCCAAAGGACTGTGTGTCCTATGAATGAATATGAATGCTTGAGAATAGATGGTTTGTTTTGCGTGCTTCGTGAACACTACATATGTGTATGAATTACTTGAGTAGCAAGGGTTGGAGCCTGGAATGAATTTAGAATTGATGACCTTCTAGAACAGTTGTCTAGTTCCTGTATAGTTTTGAAAATTGAATTTTGAACTGACCAATGCACCTGCTATTTTCATGAATTGTATGAACTGTTTGGTATGAAATGAATTGTGAAAAGAATTTTCCAAGAATTGAATTTTTGAACAGAATTTTTGACCAGTTTGTATTTGTCATTTTTAAACTATGTTGTCTCAAAAGAAGGGATCTTTAGAAGAACCTAGAATAGTGGAAGCAGTATAGAACTGGAATAGACCAGAAACTGTTGTAGAAATACTCAGTTTGCTGGGTCTTGCCAGATGAATTTAGAATTTTCCATGAATCGTTTTGCCACTCACTTGAATGAAAGAATTGAAAGAAAGAATTACAGAAAGAATTTTGTAAGTGGGATGATGTCTATGAGAGGATTTCATAGAGCTGTAAGAGAGGTTGAAACTCGCACCAGTATTGAATATTCCCAATCCTAGAATGCGACCCTTGTGTGGTTTGCAGTGAAGCGACCAGTATGGTCTGCAAAGAATGAATATGGCAACCAATGTGGTTTGCAGTGAAGCGACCGGTATGGTCTGCAAAGAATGAATATGGCAACCAATGTGGTTTGCAATAGAATGAGAAAGAAAGAAAGGATTGGGAAACGTCTTGGAGAAGCAGAACGGAATGGTGTCGTGTGCCTCTCAACAGTTGAAACCTTACTAGATGAATTACCCCACTTATGAATTGAGTTGGCAAAGATCATGTTTTCTCTAAAAATGTAACCGCACTACTTTGTATAGTGCAATTATGAAAATGTACTGCGACCACAAGAATTTTGAATATTTGAAAATTAGAAAAGTAGAATATGAGACAACATAGATGAATGGAAAAGCAGTGATGCGACTATCGTCGTTGATGCTTTGAATTAAAAAGCGGTGCAATTCCTGGTCATGGAGAAACAGGAACAGAAATGGATAGAAGGGTTAGAAATCTGAACTTGTTATGTCAGATAGTACTTGCTAGCTATAGTACTAGTCAAGAGGAAAGTAGTCTATAAGCTTCAATTGAAGAAGCTCAGGCGTAAGATAGACGAATATGGTCTATAGGAATAACACTAAACGAGAAAACCTCTAGAATTGGAGGCGGGTGTTACACTAACTTTCGTTCCCTCTCTCGTAAGTTGCTTTAGATATCCTTCATAACAACGAGACTCTTTCCTAGTGCTCTTTTCTCTTGTGCCATCTCGTCATTAAACGCAATAAATGGAATGGCGGAGGGGGCGGGAGGCGCTAGCATGTGATACATAATGGTTATTAAGTAAAATCCGTCACTTAATAAAAATCAAAGCAAATAAATAATGGTGGTAATTATAACCGTTATATTTTGTCTCACAATAATGACGGTTGTTAAGCAAAAACTGTCATATAACAATAAACGTCGTGATGGTTCGAAACCTTTCCCCTTCCCCATATTGATGATAATACTCTGACCCAGTGCTCATCTCCCTCCTCTGATAGTGAGAATAAGGATGAGGATGAGGAAGAGGATGGTAAGAATGACACCCTACCACTTGTGTAGCATTAAGTAATTTATTCCAAAAATAAGTTATTCTTCTCCCTTTTTTAATTAGAGGATAAAGTGTGTGTGTGTGTTTAAATTTATGGTATTTATATGGGATAAAGATGGAAATCAAAATAATTTTGGGTAAAATAGCATTCAGCACTTATATTATGTTTCATTAGAATCCAAGATCATAATCATATATATTTATGGGGCATCGAGGACTCTAATGTTCCATCCCTGATGCATCTAGCACCCTTTGATATTATTTTTTAGTTACATTCAATGCCCTGTTATTATTTATGATTAAATGTGCTCAATGTGTTATAAATATTAATGAGATTTTAGAAATGTAGAAAAAATAATATCAGAGTGATGAATACACCATAAATAAGATTAAGGTGGGCAACTAGATGCTACTTTACCAAATAATTCTTGGACAATTTTAATGGTACAATTAACTTCACATATTCCACAAAATTAGTTATAAATGATTTATATGTTTTTAATTTTTTATACAACGGAAACTTTTTTGTTTTGCCAACTAAACCGGAAATAATAAATGACTTGTATTCTTATATCATGAATAAGAGGTTTTTTTTTTCCAAGGAGATAAGTGTCTAAACCAGATGAGACACCTCCATTTCACGAATCGAAGACAGCGACTCATGAACACAACCAAACATAATATTGCCATACAAAGTGGGCAACACAAGAAATATGACAAAGGCTTTTGGTGGGGATGGAGCGAGGGCTTAAAAGTTGTAAAATTTTGGGAAAATTTTACTGCACTCCCACTATACAGAATTTATATCCAGCAGTTCCCAAAATTTTCTGAAACATCATTGCGCTCCAAGAATCAAAACAAAGTTAAAATTTGTGGGTTAAAAAACAATTATGCCCTTACTTCATTTTCTTTTAAGAAAGGGTACATAATCACTGGCAGCCAAAGCTCCAGTCGTCATTGGCTATATGGCCGGAGCACCAGTCACCAAAGCAACAACACCCACCACCAAAAAATTTAATTATAAAGCTCCATATTTTAGTTGCTGATTCATGTATGGACACTTCCATTTATGGAACTGGTTAATTCCCTTAGGTTTATTATAAATCTCCTTATTCCAACTGTTAATTCATGTATAAACACTTTCATTTATGAAATTTGTTAATTAATTTATATTTCTTGTAAATCGCCTTATTTTCATTGTAAATTTCCTTATGCTTAAGAAAATCAACAAGCCTATAAATGGAAGTGGTCATATCTGAATTAACAATTGGAATAGAAAGATTTACAACTAAAATAAAGCAATTTACAAATAAACTTTTTGGTGACAGGCATTGCAGCTCTAATCACAAGCCAGTGTCTATGCTCCAGAGGCAATTGCTTCACCCAAATGGCCAACGGTGGCCGAATCTTTGGCGGCCATCGACCTTTTTTTTTAAAAAAATAAAAAAGTAAAAGTGCAATTATCTTTTTACTAATAAATTATAATTTTGTTTTAATCTTTGAGGATGCAGTGAGATTTCAGAGATTTTTGAACTATTGGATATTAATTCTCAACCGTGAGATGCAGTGAAATTTTCCCTGAAATGCTGTACATCATGTGTGCATCAGATATGAATAATGCCCACTGAGACACTGACATTTAAATTATTTTAAAACTTGTCTCTATTATCTCTTTTTCTCTCTCTCACTCACGTGCAACAACTTTTTGAAAACCCTCTCCACCTTATTCTTCCTTCTCTTCTTCTCAAAAAGATGAAAGAAGCCCAAGCTTTGCCATTCAATTAGTTCTGGACAATGTTTTTACACAACCAATGACAAAAATGTGAAAAACACCTTAAGTTTTCACAAATGTCTCCTCACATGTAGGCTGACCAATAAAATACAACACCTTAACATATTTTAGTTCTAACTGTCACCACCATATTTCATCTATTTCCAGTTTTCCACCTTTATATTTTAACAAATTCGCTTTTCCCCCATAGAAGCAGCGGCTTCAATCCCACACACTCTCTCTTCATCCAAGTTATTTTCTCAACAGGCTCGTGTTTGGCAAAGGTGTGTGAAGCTAATGCATTTGATTAGAAAAGCTGGGATTTTTGTTCATGATTTTGGCTTGTCCTTAATCATATTCTAGCTAGCTTTCGACTTAATCTCTTTCTACGTTGATGGAGAAGCCCCCCAAGTTTTCGTCGATGGAGATAGGTATCAAGTTGCCCATTGATGAGTAGCTCGTTAACTTCAAGAGGAAGGTCTAGACTCACCTCTTAATTATATTGATTTACATTGAAGAAGAGAGAAGAAAGAGATTGAAGCTGCTACTAGGATTAAATGTGCTGAGGTGTTATTTCTTAATTGGGTAGAGCACATGTGAGGTGGCATTATAAAGGCGTGCAAGAAATTTTCTTCTAAAGGTATATTTTGAACTTTAACAAAATATTTTTAAAGTAGGAGGGATTTTTGTATACTTTAGTGAGCACCCAATTAATAATTTAATTTATGAGAAAGCCTAATAAATTTTGCGCCCATAAAATACCAATACTAGTTAAAATTTTTGAAGGATGATCTCCCTCCCCCCCCCCCCAAAAAAAATTTTCTCTTATTATTATCACTCTTGGAACGATATAATGATGTTTGTGGCGTACGAAAAAATGTTATAAGAAGAGAGTTTGAGAAAAAAAGATGAGGAGAAGGGAGAGAGAAGTGAGTGAAAACGACAAGGACAAGTTTTAATGAGAAAAATTGTCAAATTAAATTATCAAGTGATGACATATAAATTTTGGGTTAACTTGTATTTAGTACCCTAAAGTATTTTTCAGGTTTGCTCATCACTAATTAAAAATTTTTGAGGTGCAATTTTTGAGTTAATAATTTATATAATTTAAGGTGTTAGATACATTGAAAAAAAATACTTCAAGGTGATGCATTGAAAAATAATTTATAGAGTGAAGGGGGCACCTAAAAAATATTTTAGAGTTAGTGCACTTGAAAATATACATTTTGGATGCACTATAAAATATTTTAAAGACACTGAATCCATCTTACCCCATAACTTTAGACATAAAATTAAATAGATTAAATTTAGTGACTACTTTTCACCAAAAAAACAAAATTAGTGACTACTTGACACATTTTTATTGGTCAGAGTACATATTATGAGCTGCTCTTCAACTATGCAAGAATTTCTCCTAAGGATAAGAGAAGAGTATTGATGCTTACGTTAGCTAGCCCTTCGATATACTCTTATGAGTCTTATCCAAAACATGGATGGTTTTTAGATTTTTTTAATAATATAAATAGCTTAAAAAATAATTAATAATTATTTTTAAAATTTTAGCCATATTATAAAATACTAAAAAACAATTTAATTTAAAGATAATTTAATTCATGTTCACTGTTATAATTATTATTTTTTATTTTAACGAGTTAATTGTCAGTATTATTTAATTCTAGTGACGTGGATAGGAATAACTTAAATTTTAATTATATGGAACAGTATGCGCGTTAGTAAATATAACATTTGCGCCAAAGCCAATATAAATATTTGACAGGACGTCATTTAACTGACGGATTTAACGGGACGACCGCTCTCAGCTCTAGAATTTCAACCTCCTCATCCATTTTCAGGTTCGTAATTAAATCTTCAAGCTGTTGCTGCTGCTTTATTTCCTTGTTCCTAGCTCTTTCAATTTATGACTCACATATGTATTATTCTTGCTCTTGTTACTGTTGTGTGTTAGTTTAGAATAATCTGGGAACATGGCGTGGTTGTTTAAGCACAAAACATCAGATCCAGAAAGTGGTGCTTGCAATTGCATGCCCTCACACCTCATCATCATCATCATCATCATCATTTGGGTAAGTACTATTGTTAACTCTTAAATTTTGATCAAATTTTAATTTTGGTCAAAGTAGTTTCAAAACATGGTTTTTGGTCACTTTAATTTTATAAGTATTTAGTATGAGTATAATGACGTTCAAGATAGTTAACTACAATTAATGGTTCTAGTCTTTATACTTTTAACAAATTTTAGCTTTAGTTTAATGACGATCTATGATTTTTATCCTTAATTTAAGGGATTTGACATGTTAATAATTTTTAGTATCTCTTGTGATATTTAATTTCTGTCATATATTTATTGATTTGTTTTCTTGTAGACTTTTGAAAGTGAGAGGAAGATTTAATATCGATTGCACTCTTCTCAACAATAATAACAACTCTTATTCATGAACTACTTATTGAACATGTCTTTTTCATATATAGGGAAATGGCAGAAGCAGAAGTAATAAGCTCGGTTACTTTACAACCAGCAAAGCAGCTTGAAAAGGTTGCTTCACCTCGGTTTTGGAGGAGGCCTCTCCTTCATTTTGTGAATGACCCACTCCCTCCCTCCCTCCCTCCCTCTAGTAGGAGTATAGATTTTCCATTTTGTACCTTTAACTAGCTCACTCTATACATCACGTTAAACTCAAATCTCTCATTTATGACCATCCACATATGTTAACTTTGATTCAGAAGATCGAAGAGACAAATACCTAAGGCTATGTGTTCCCCTTCACAAAGCGGCCATGAAAGGTGATTGGAAAGCAGCGACACACATCTTAGAGAAAGATTGGACTCTACTTCATGCAGCCATAACCTTGCATTGGGGCACACTTCTGTAGGGATTAGTAGGCACACAGTGGAAGAATTAAAATTTAAAATTGTAAAAGTTTACCAGTCCCAATTGCGGATCTATCAAATGCATTTAAATTGAGTTAGAAAGAGTCGTACCTTATTCGTGTTTGTTTGAATGCCCACAATCATCAATGTATTGTGAGTTCTCAAATCTCCATGCTTGGTTGCTCCTGAAATAATTTTCCCGGTATCTACATGTCCGCTAATTCTTCTTAAAAAAACATCAAACTCTATGAGTATGAGATTAACCATCCCCGACATCAACATGTTGGCTAGTTCTTCTTTGGAGTTTTGTCTTTTGGATCTTGAGGAGCTAACTACTCAGATTAGCTCCCTCTATTGGTATCTACACGAATAGGACCTGTAATACCCCATTTTTCACTAATACACTTATGTGTGTATTTGATGTATATTTAATGAAATAAAATATTGAAAAATGATGTGAATGAATTTATGTGAATTTATGGAAAATATTTCAATCGTCAGTTACGCGTAAATTGGCCGAATAAGGGTATAAGAGACCGGTAAAGACCCAATATGGTAACCAAAATTCACAAAATTTAATGATATGATTAATGACCTCATTTAAGTGTTAAAATAGGGTTTACCCAAAGGAATGGGCGGAAAATGATTTATTTCGGTAAATCATTAAGTGCAAGGGCAAAACGGTAATTTTGCCGAAAAGTGAAAAATAATTATTTTCCTCAAATTCCTAATGATTTGAGCTAAATGGGAATGAAAAAGAGCAAAATGACTAATTGATCATTAATGGATCAATTTTGGTGAATTATTTTGAAAAATGGTAAAAAAGTCAATGACTTAGTCAACAAGTTACGTGTGGGCACAATGGGATAAATGGAGATTCAGCTTTTCCCATATTTCTCTACATGATTTTGGCTGGAATGAGGGAATAAGAAGGAAATAGAATTAATTGATTGAATTATGCATTAATGGACCAATGGTGTAAAGACCTGCCTCATATATCCCTTATTACTGATCTTACTCAGAGTAGCAATGCGTAGTTCAGTGGGCACACAGGAATAGCATGAATATACTGATAATATTAATACAATATTGCTTGATTATAATACAAAAGCTTCCCCACCAGGGGTTTACACAATATTTACAGATCTTCAAACAACCAGCAACAGTCCTTTTCGTGCATACCTCTTTTCTGATCTCAGCACGTTTCCAATGCTTACCTGTCTGAATGGTTGTTTGTGAGGAGTGAGATTCGAGAGAATCTCAGTAGCAAACATTACCACTATGCATGCCGGATATATATGAATGCATGACATGCTTTCCTACACTATTTCATGCCAACATAATGACATGTTGCATGCTCGATGTTATGACATACATATGGCCATTGCACAAATATAACAGAGCTTCAACCAATCATACATGTTCCACACAAATAGGCAAAGCAATCACATAATCAATGCTAGACATACATATCACATACATGCAGAAAAGTAAGTTCACTACCTGGTCGACTTTATGTTCTTCTCTTCTTGTCTCTTGATCCGCGAACCATTGGTCCTTTTTTATCACTTCATGGCCCTAGGCAAGTGATAACATCATTAGAGACATGAAAATTGAATGCTCAATGGCTCACATTAGCCCTAAAGGCTTACTTTCACCTTTAGAATTCATACCAATTACATTTGGCCAATTTCTTACTCAAATTCGCATGGTACTCAATCTACCAGCATTTTTGACCAAACTTTGGAAAATCATAATTAATTCTATAGAACTCCAATTGAGGTGGTTCAAAGCTCTATTTGAATCCCTTTAAGTGTAGATTTATATAAAAATACTCTGTTTTAAACGCCATTACCATAACATTCCCAGAAAGTTTCCAAACGCCGACTGTTTCAGATGTTCTTCCAGAAAACAGGGCAGACATTCAAAACTTCATATCTAAATACACAAAAATCCAATTGATCATTATGACCTATCCAATTAAAGTTCTATGTGTATACTTTCAAACTGGAGAGTTTCATGATCATTGGATAACATTTGACCACTCAAACATACGTCACCATAACACTGCCTCCAGAAAACGGAATACACAGCATTTACCCTTTAACTTTTAAAATTTCTAAATTCATGTACAAGTGTCCAAAATTCATTAACACTTGTATACCCACACAATTTTGCCTCCTAAATCTAATGGAAGCATTAAAATCATCAAATTCCAACTCCTCCAACACGAAAAATACAGGGCAGAAACAGAAGGAAATTGGATTCTCAGAAAGAGTTTGTTGTTTCTTCGATTTCTCTTGCCTAATCACTTCCTTACTACTCATAATCAAGTGATTAGCTATTTATACATCCATTGGAAATCATTTAGCCATTGAAAACACCAATTTAAATCAGCCATGAATAGTACCCAACCTTCCCAAAACTCATCCAAACGACAAACCAATCTGTTAAAAAGGAAGCTTACGCTTACCTCTACCCGTTTCCACAAACGGTTTGGAATTCCGGCAACACCCCGGCCGGTGAGACAGCGCCAACCACCTCCAAATGAAAATCTGAAACCGTAGGAATGAAGATCTCGATGAGTAGAGGAAGTTTCCTGAAGGGTACTTTGAGAGAGGATGCCGTTTCGGCAGTGTTTCGGAGGAAAAGATTTTTCTCTTTCCTCTCCTCTATTTTTGTGATCTGATTCTCTCTCTCTTTCTCTGGTTTTTTTCACGGAAAAATGGCTGAGGAAGATGGTGATTTAATGATTAAATGTGGTGTTCAATTGCCTTGCCACGTGTCACCACTTGATTGGCCCATATTTTGAATTTTCGCATAAAATACCAAATTCTGCAGAATTTTCATTTACTTTGAAAATTCATATCTAATTGTACAAATGTCTAATTGGAGTGATTCTAAAGGCTATGCGACCCTTATTAAGTATAGTTTTAAAGAAAAATATAACCTTTGGCCAATTGGAAGTTCACACTTCCCAGAATTTTAATCTTTGGTTGCTGTCCCAGAAAATAATTAATTTCGCTGGGTTAACTTCAAAAATTCATTTCTCTTTGTATACAACTCCAAATGACTTATATGACCTATCAAATTAAAGATTGATAAGTCTACTTTCATTCTGAAAAGTTTCATAAATTTTCACCATCATTTACCTATCAAAACATGTCACACAATCATCACTGCCATACCGGGAATTTCACCGGTAGCAAAATTACTTTGTGTTCCACTTTACTATATTGTGTGTGACTTCCAATCACTTCATTTTGTTATTCCCCGAGCTCTTTAGCTCACCAATATAATTCATTTTAATATCTAAGGATATAAAGAAATTTTGGGGAATTTAAACATCCTCATAGGGACATTTGCTAAACCAGGGTCTAGCAGTCCACTTAATCCAGGCTTAATCTTATGCCTCTATTCCCAAAATTCGGGGTATTACAAATGGCATGATGGCACATGGCATAATTGGTTTAACCTTTAATTATATAATCAATTCCTCATTCTCCAGCTCCTCACGCACGATTAGAACTCATCAAAGAAGTGTGAGAGAGAGCTTGAGAATGAGAACTTGTCAGAAGAATAGAGGAGGAGCTAGGTTTCATCAATAATCAAGGTAAGATGCTTGAACCTTGTGATTAAAGGTTCTTAATTCCTCTATGGTCTCTTCTCCTCATCTCCCTATCATTAATCTCCATGTTGTTCAGCTAAATCAAGCCAATGAAGGAGGAGTAAGAAATCGACCTAGAGAGAGAAAGTGAAGAAAATCAAGAGGTAACTTCCCAAACTTGTTCCTCTTGCTTGATTAAGGTTAGTAGAGTTGTTTTGGGCTTGATTATGGTTCATTTGGTATAAAAGAATTCAAGAAAGCCAAAGAGACCTTAATATGTAAGTGTCTCCAAATCAAGTCTAATGAATGTCTAACTAGTTAATATATTAGTTATAAGTAGAAAGGAGGTGATTGGGCCAAAGAAAATGAGAATCCGACACAACTTTTCTGGGAATTTATTTTCCCTTTTATGTGTTGGACGTGGAGAATGGCTTGGAATTTGACCAATTTGATGCTTCCATTGGATTTAGGAGGCCGCATTGTGTAGGGTCTATGTTGACCCCGAAGTGAGAAAAGGCTAGGAGAGCGAAACGACAAAATTGCCCTTTCTAAGCCTTATTTGAAGTCTGTCAAGGATATTTTTATCATTTGGGCTTGATTTTGGCCAATTTGAGGTTGAAAAGTGATTTTACACACGAAAATATGTAGGAATGGCCTAAATCATGATTTTGGAGAAAATACTGATAATGAGAACATAAGGGGTATTTTGGTAATTTGGCACCAATAGGCTAAATTTACCAATGATATGAGCTTAGAAAGGTGTTTGGATGAGTAATAACCCCTTTGGTCATGTTTGACAATTTCAAGACTTGACAACCGGTTTAGCCTCAAAAGCTGTTGCCCGAGCTTGTATCAAGTGGTAAAGTTGCGTAAAGTAGCAACCAGGTAGTAACCGTCTTCATATGACATAGCATGTATATGTGTGGTTTGTTATCATCAAATGTCATACATATTTAGATTAAGTAGAGAAATCACCTGGGGCCTATCTTTGTGCGGGTTGATACTCATACGATAATATTCATATTGCACGAGCAGTGCCCGGGGTCTATCTTTGCACGGGTACCCATTGAGGCCAAGTCTTTGTCTAGCGCTAGCATGATGTATGATTTGCATTAATTGCACTAAATGATGTTATGATAATTTGATTGATAAGTATATGATGAGCATGCTATGTATGTGTTATCTTGTATGTTGTATGTGTTACTACTGAGATTTCCATGAATCTCATCCTTTTTCCCAAAATCAAATCTCCAATACAGGGAGGAAGCTTGCGAGGCAAGGAGAAGGTAAATGATGTCGAGTCGAGGCCGGACAGCGGGAGAGCTTAGTTTAGGTTTCCAAGCTTCCATTATATATTTTGAGAACTTTGTATGTATTTTGAGATTGTATATGAAGACTATGAGTTGTAAGTGAGTTGTGTATGAATTGTGCATGTATGTGAATATGTATATCCAGCAGAGGTATTGTATGGAATTTCTAGCATTTTCCACACTCTGATGTTTATAGTCGGTGAGTATTAGCTATTTAGTACTCTACTGTGTTGGGAAATAAGGTATCACAGGACCCAATACAAGCAGTGTGCTAGCGCCTCTAATGTCCTTCTAGGGTTTTCTTGCGGCTTGATATTTTTTCATCATTTGTAGAAAACCCTAGCTCTTACCTATAACTAGTCAGGGTTATCTATTTTATGATGGATATTGAATTTTTAAAATTAATCTTAATTAATTTCAAAATCCTTATCATATCAATTAACACGTAATTGTTTTGATAAGCTAATTAAATAAGTCTGTCTAACAATTTTAATTTAACCTATTTATTTAATTAGAATAAAGAGCTAATTGAATTAGATTTAATTTATCTTTATGAATTAAATTTGAGATTATATTATATAGTATCTTTATATAGACACAATATAATAATATTATACACACACACACACACACATATAAATATTTATCAAATAAATATTCACACAACATGTGTATAATATATATATATATATATATATATATATATATATATATATATATATATATATATAATTCATCCACCCCTAGATTAAACATTGTATTCATTAAATCTTATACGCATCTTAGATTCAATGAATCTGTATATTATAGCTCATGTTGGGCTATTCTTGTGTGTGACCCTATAGGCTCATATGAAGTTGGCAGTGGACCAATGACTATACTAACTCACAAGTCATAAGCGGCCTCTAGCAAGACATTACGACTACCCAATTCATATGAGGATTGACAATACAATACCACTTGTCGTATAACCATATCACATCCCTTTTGTCACACGATATTTCGGTCAAGGATCAGGCATAGAGAATGTCATCCTTCTAGTCTTGACCATTACTTTCTCGATCCTTGAGTAGTCTGACTATAGAAATGGAAACTTCTTTCCCTTGTAGTATGGCCATACGTTTCTCAAACTCAGTTACCGAAGGGTCCGGTAATATTTCTCTACTAATGTGAGGGACGAATTTCATTTTGACCATTCACATTTCTCTGCATGAAAACCACTAAGCCCAATTGTAGCTTTTATCATCACTTGCTTAAAGGTGACTTTTGATTAAGTCAAAGCTTAATGACTCTCATGTAAGAATCCATGATGATCTCAGGTCAAAGGGTATTATAACATGATTATACATGAGATAAGCTTATGACTTGAGCTATGCAGGTTTTTCATAGTGGGTCGGTCCGGCACCTTGTACTCCTACAAGTGCCTAAGACTTTGATTCGTATGCCTATACCTTATCAAAGTCATACTGGTCTTATTTCATCTTTGCTCTAATATAGATGACCGACCAGGGACATTTAGGACAATCATTATGATTTATCGAAGGATACATTTATCACAGTGAACATGCGAATAATGTGATAACTAAATGGAGAAATTCATTTAATAACAATGTTCAAAGTATAGTGATTGGCCCCTAGGGAACAATTTCCAACATCCTCCTACTTACACTTGATATAATCATTAGTTTACTTAATTCACATTGTCTTAACATGATGCTTATGCTTTACTTGTGTAAGCGGTGTAGAAAGAGGATCAAAAACGTTGTCTTCTCTTGCTACTTTACATATTTTTATATCACCTCTATCATTGATTTCTCTGATAAGATGAAATCGCCTGAGTATAAGTTTGTTCCTCAATACCTTCGCTATTGTCATAGAACAAATCTATTCGATTTGGGATGGTAGGTACCACCCCTAGTTCAATAACAAATTTTTTGATCCAAACAGTTTCTTTAGCTACATCTGATGCTGCTATATATTTAGCTTCTAATGCAAAATCTGCTACAGTACTCTACTTGTAGCTCTTCCAGCTTATTGTACCACTATTCAAAAGGAATATATATCCAGATTTCAATCTAAGATCATTTGGGTTAGTTTGGAAACTTATATCTATATAACTAGTTATACAGAGCTCATCATCCAATCCACCATATACCAAAAATAAGTTCTCAGTCATTCTTAGGTACTTTAGGATATTCTTGACAGCAGTTCAACAACCCTCACTACTTTAACTTAAGCCTATTAGTCTCTTGGATCTATCTCTATAGATCCTAATCCCTATAATATAAGTGGCTTCTCTTGAGTCTTTCATCAAGAAAGACTTCCCTAACCAAGATTTGACACTCTACAAGGTAGGAATATTATTCCCAATGAGTAGGGTATCATTTGCATAAAGTATTAGAAATACAACTGTGCTCCTACTAACCTTCTTGTAAACATAAGGTTCATTAATGTTTTGAATGATTCCAAACTCTTTGACTACTTCATCAAAACCATGATTCCAACTCTGAGATGCTTGCTTTAATCCATAAATGGATCTTTGAAGCTTGCATACCTTGCCAAAATCCTTTAGACTTATGAAAACTTTAGGTTGTGTCATCTATACATCCTTAAGGAGCTTTCCATTAAGGAAGGTTGTTTTGATGTCTATCTACCATATTTCTTAATCATAATATGCTGCAATGGCAAGAATGATTCTAATTAATTTAGCCATTGTAACTAAGGTAAAAATTTCATCATAGTCTATACCATGAGTTTGAATGAATCTTTTTGCAACCAATCGTGGCTTGAAGACATTTACTTTGCTATCCATATTGATTTTTTCCTTGAAAACATACTTGCACCCAAGGTTTTTACACCTTTGGGTGGATCGACAACTAAGGTTCATACCTAATTGTCATACATGGATTATATTTCAGACTTCATGGCATTAAGCCATTTCTCAGAGTTTGGTCCTATTATGGCTTCTAGATAGGCGGTTGGCTTATTCTGCTTAATGAGCAATACATTAATTTCTAGTAATCAGAAATCCATATCTTTGAGGCTAATGTTGTATCCTATCAGACCTTCGTAGGCCTTGTGTTACTTGAGGAGGCTTAACAACTTGTTGTTAGTCTTCTCTATTTTCTATTTGTGGCTCTGTGCTATCTTGTAACTCTCAAACTTCTTTGAGATGTACCTTACTCCCACTGGTTCTTTTAGATATAAACTCCCTTTCTAGAAAGTTATTGTTTTAGATGACAAATACTTTATTATTGGTGGGATTATAGACATAGTATCCCTTAGTTTTCTTAGGAAACCCCATAAAAAGGCACTTTGAAAGTTTATGCGATAATTTATTAAAGGCTTGTTGTTTAACATAAACCTCACATCCCCAAATTTTGAAGAAAGACAAACTAGGTTTCTTCCTAGTCCATATCTTATATGGTGTCTTTTCAACTGCCTTAGATGGAACACGATTTAGTGTGAACTTAGCTATCTCTAGGGCATGGCCCCAAAAGAAAGGTGGAAGATCTGTTTGACTTATCATAGATCGGACCATATCAATAGTGCTTGATTCCTCCACTTAGAAACACCATTCCATTGTGGTGTTCTTGGAGTAGTTGTGAGATTATCCCACAATTCCTAAGATGGTTACTAAACTTTTGGTTTAAATATTCACCACCTCAATCAGATCGAAGTGCTTTAATTATTTTGCCAAGTTGGTTTTGTACTTCATTTTGGAATATTTTGAACATTTCAAAGATTCAAATTTATGTTTTATTAGATAGATATATCCATATCTACTAAAGTCATCCATAAATATAATAAAGTACATATAACCTCCTCTGGCAGCTGTATTCATTGGTCCACATACATCTGTATATATGAGGCCAATAAATTAGTTGCCCTCTCACCATGCCTAGTAAAAGGGGCATTTTTCATCTTTCCTAATAAGAAAGATTCACATGTATCATATAATTCAAAATCAAATGATTTAAAAAATCCATCTTGATGGAGTTTATAAATGTGTTTCTCATTTATATAGCCTAAATGACAATGCCATAGGTAGGTCGGATCCAAATTGATTGACTTGATCCTTTTGGTTTTTCTTTTCAGATCTTTCAGGTAGAGTTTACAGTTCCTCTTCCAATGAACGGGTTCATTGTAGAAGAAGTCTTTCCTTTGGCAGCTTTACCTTCTTGGTTGCAGGCTTAGTTTTGGGCTTATTTGACTTTTTGATCTTACCACCTGAGCCATTACTCTTTCTCTTGCCCTTGCCTTTCCTTTTAATACCCTTTCCTTTCTGAATCATCAAAACATTCTTCAGCTTTTCTTAATGTTATGCTTAACAGCTTTGACCATCCATACAGTTCAGAAATTGATTTCTCCATGTTGTAATTCATGACAAATTGGTCATAACTTTTAGGAGTGAGTTCAAGATCAAATTTGTAGCTAACTCCTGGCTCATGGGAAATCCAAGCCTCTCAAGGTCATCAATATAGCTAACTCCTGGAATAACGATTGGATAAAGAGGCTTATTTGCAATATGACTGATGGAAAAGTAGATTGGGTAAAAGTCAAATTGTGTTAAGTGATTTATGTTTGGATTAACGATTGGATAAGTGCTTTTTAGAAACTCTAAAAGTGTTTGGTTTGGCTTTTGTATAAGTGGCTTTTATAATATTTAAGAGAGATAATTTAATAAATTATGGAAAATGGGAAAAATAACTTTAAAATTTTGGCAATGGTAAAATATATAATCAAATTATAATAAAAATGAAAATAAATTACAAATGATACAAACTTCAATTTTTTTCTACAGTAAAATATAATAGAACTAATCAGATCAAAGGTCATCTACAATTTAGTCCCTGATGGTGTCACAAACATCATTCATTTGAGTTGAAGATGTCCAAACATCGTTTTTGTATATTTATTTTTTGCATGCGTTGATAAATATCTCTATTGACTCTAAATCCCATACAACTTTTACATCCATCTTTCTATAGCAAAAAGGTGACATATAACACACACCATACTTTTGGCATACAAAATGTAAACATGTAGTTTTATTGTGAAAAGCCTAATAGTTAATTATCTATATATACACACCTAAATAAATATACATACATGATAATTCAGGTGTTTGATAATTATCAATTAAAATGCATGTCACCTGTATACATGTCTACTTTAGAGATCAAGGGAGACATGGGATTGGATTAAAATTTGTGACATGCTAAAATTTATTTTAAAATACTAGTGGATAATAAAAAAATTACTTTCAGCCATTACCCACATTGTAAACTAGTTTAACATATTGATTGTTTTTGTTTTTAAAATTACTTAAAATTATTTATTGCATCTCTAACTAGGCTATCTTAAAATATACCTTCTCCTTCTCTAATCTCTACTAACTTCCTCTGATTGATTGTTTTGTTTTTTTTTTTGTTTGAAAAAATGGTAATTGATAAGTAAAATATTTTCATATTTATATTTCCTTATATGATGATTTTGTGGACAATATTTGATTTTAATGTAATAAATTTGGGTGTAATTAATAAATAAAAAATGATTTTCTTCTGACAGGCTATAAAATACCCTATTAAGCAGATATTGAGAAAAGTATTGAAGGGATGTACTGTAGCAGTTCACTGTTCATACGGATTTGTTGTTCAAATACGGTATTGTAGCACAATACGGTATTGTAGCATATCACTGTAGCATGCGGTTGGTGAAATGCGGTAGGTGAAATGTGGTTGATGAAGAATGTAGTTCACTGTAGCTGATGGGTTTCACTGTGAACAGTATTGTAGCTGACGGTTTGTACTGTAACATTTACTGTAGCACCCAAAAATTAAAGCCTAAATAGATGTTCTTGGCATCTAAAGAGGGTGAAGAAGGAAGAGAGAGAGAGAGATAGAGCTTCTATTTTAGACAGAGAGTTGTTATTTTAGAATTTATTTCTTGCAGTTTGTTTACTTCTTGCATGCCTCCTACATGGATGGTCTTACCTCCAATATGGAAGGCCTAGGTAGTTCTCTTTTATGGATGGTATAGGTTGCCACCTACATGGAAGGTTTTACCTCCTATATGGTAGGCTAGATTTTCCATTTTCATGCATCTTGTAGTTGTCTTTTTTATGTTTTTGTAATTAATTTTTATGCAATGTTTATGATGCTTTCACTTTATTTTGTTTTTTTAAATTTCATCATGAGCTAATTTTCCTCTTCTTAGGGTGATGACGTAGCTTACTAATAACGGATTGAATCTTCACTTATTAAATCTAGTTTTAATTTTTCTTTCATGATTGAGTTTTAATTATTATTCTTAACGCTTTCAATTGACTGGCCACCTTTTGAATGATTTCAATATGTATGTTGAGACCAGAAGGAGATGCATGTGTGTGGATCTTATAATTAAAACCATAATTTGCATATGAAATAGGAATATATTCATATGGGCTGTGTAGTCTGAATGAGTTCCATAATTCTTAATGCATGATTAATTGTTTAAATTCATATAGGAATATAATGGATTAGCAATTAATCATAGAATTGCTTGACCTTAGAAGAAGCTAGTAATTAAATTAGGGAAACTCGACTATCAATCATATGGAATAAATTGAACAAGAATAGATAAGTGATTCAATCCAGAATTTATTAAGTGAAATCTAATCCCTAGGCCTTTTTCTCTTATTTGTCTTTATATTATTTGTGTTCATATTTCATCAATTTTATTTTGCAATCTCAATCACTACTAATCGATCGGGTAAATAGTACTAAGATTACCAATTTTGGTACTTAGTGATCAATCTTCATGCGAACAATACTTTACTTACTTCTATATTACTTGTTTACAATAGTGTACATTTGTACTAAAATACACCATATTACACTTGTAACAAGTTTTTGGGGCTGTTGACAGGGATTGTTGTCATTAATATCAATACAAAGTAATTTTAATACTAATTTAGTCTTCCCATTACATTTGTTTTCTTTTTGGTGTCTTGTGTTTCTTTTCAGGCTTTTGCTTAGTGCATGACCAGATCGAAGGAGACTGAATTACAATCTTTTGATTATGAGATTAACATAACCTATCAAAGAAATCGAAGAGTTTGAAAGTAGTCAACTTCAATCATAATCAATCTGATGGCAAACCCAGCAAGAGAAGCAACAGATACCAAAACACTCATTGACTATGCAACACCAACAGTCATGGAGACAACTTCTGGAATTAGAAAACTACCAGTAGCAGCCAACAATTTTGAAATCAAGCTTGCAATTATCCAGATGGTGCAAGCAAATCAGTTTGATGGTTTATCAACATAAGATCCCAACATACATATAGCCAACTTCCTAGAAATCTGTGACACATTCAAGTATAATGGTGTTACTGATGATGCCATTAGACTTAGACTTTTCCCTTTCTCACTTTGGGATAAGGCTAAGAGCTAGCTACACTCTCTACCAGTAGGAAGCATAACTACATGGCATGCCTTGGCATAGAAATTTTTGGCAAAATACTTTGCGTTAGGAAAAATTGCTAAATTGAGAAATGAAATTATCTCATTTGCCCAGCATGAACTAGAGAGCCTCTATGACGCTTGGGAAAGATATAGGGAGTTGCTAAGGAAATATCCTCATCATGGGTTACTAGATTGGTGGCAACTACAAACATTCTATAAGGGGATGACACATACTACCAGAATTCTTGTAGATGCTGCATCTGGAGGATCTTTAATGGGAAAAAGTGTAGATGATGCCTACAATCTACCTGAGGAGATGGCAATCAATGCATACCAATGGCCTTTTGAACGTCACATTTTAAAGAAAGTACTTGGAGTGCACGAGCTGGATATCCTTACAACTTTGTCTTTTCAAGTTGTATCTATTTCCAAGCAAGTTAGCTCATTGACAAGCCAAACAAATGTAATCAACACTTCTCATGAAACCTGTGATCGATGGGGAGGACCTCATATAAGCATACAAAGTTAATAAGGACACTCATCTGTGCCTTCTCAGTCAGAGCAAGCTTATTACATCAAAAATCAAAGAAATGACCTATTCTCAAACACTTACAATCTAGGTTGGTGAAATCATCTAAACTTTGGCTGGGGAAATAATCAAAATGTGTTCAAACCGTAAGGGAGCTACCAGCAATAAACTCTTCAACTACTAAATCCACCACAACAAAAAATGAACGTGGAAGAAGCACTAGCTCAACTAATCATGAATACATCTCAATTCATGGCTAGGACTGGCGCAACACTCAAAAGCTACGAAGCCTTAATAAAGAACTTAGAGATCCAAATGGGCCAAATTGAAAATATGCTGAATTCCAGATGACCAGTTACCCTTCCAAGTCACATTGAAAGAAACCCAAGAGAGCATGTAAAGGCCATTTCATTAAGAAGTGGGAAAGAATTGAAAGATCCTGTAATTCAATAGATGAATGACAGAGAAAAGAAAGAAAGCAAAGAAGAACAAAAGGAGGAGGGACAAAAACCTCAAGAGGATGATATGATACCAGGAAGAATCAACTTTCCTAATAATCCTCCACTATATGTACCACCAGTTCCATACCCTCAGAGAATTGTGAAGGCAAAGCTAGACAAGCAGTTTTAAAAGTTTCTAGAGGTTTTCAAAAAGCTACATATCAACATCCCTTTTATAGATGCTCTTGCCCAAATTCCTAGTTATGCAAAATTCATGAAAGATATTCTCTCAAATAAGCGTAAATTAGAGGAATTTGAGATAGTTTCACTTACTAAGGAGTGCAGTGCTATTGTGCAAAAGAAATTACCACTAAAGCTAAAATATTCAGGAAGCTTTTGCATACCTTGCACCATAGGGCAATGTAACTTTGAAAAAGCACTTTGTGGCCTAGGAGCAAGTGTAAATCTCATGCCTTTATCTATCTACAGAAAACTCGGTGTTGGAGAGGTGAAGCCTACTATAGTTTCATTACTTCTAGCTGACCGATCAATAAAACATCCTAGGGGTGTTTTAAAAGATGTTCTAGTGAAGGTGGATAAACTCATATTCCCAGCTGATTTCATCATACTTGACATGGAAGAAGACTAAGAAATTCCTGTCATTATTGGGAGGCCATTTCTAGCAACTGGGAGAACATTAATAGACGTGCAATAGGGAAAGTTAACCTTACAAGCTCAAGATGATCAAGAATCTTTCAACATTTTTAAGACTTAGTCCTTTACAAATGAAGGTGACACCTGTTATAGAGTAGATACATTGACTAGCTGCACAAAAGACATGGAGCATGAAAGCTGCATGGATCAACCATTTGCAATGGGAATGGTAGATGTTTCAAAATCTACTAATCCTAAAGTGCACAAAGAATATTGGGCAATAAAAGCCTTAAATTCTGACTTAAAGGCAGCTGGTAAGAAGAGACTTCTCTAACTCAATGAGCTTGAAGAATCCAGACAAAAAGCTTATCATAATGCAAAGTTATACAAGGAGAAGACAAAAACGTGGCATGATAAAAGAATTTTGAGGAGAGAGTTCATGCCCGAAAAAAAAGTATTGATATGCAACTCAAGGTTAAAGCTTTTTTCGGGAAGCTGAGATTAAGGTGGACAAGACCTTTTACTATGGTTCAAGTATGGCCTTATGGAACTATAGAGATTTAAGATGGTGACTAAAAATTCAAAGTGAACGAGCAAAGGCTGAAACATGATAATGATGGAACGCTTAACACTTTGAAAACTGTCATCAAGTTTAAGGAACCAATAGGTAAGTCCTAAACTTAAAAAAATGAAAAAATAATAAAAAGTATAAAAAAATTATAAAAAAAAGTCAATTGGTTTGATTTTTGTCTAGTTAAAGACGTTAAAGAAGGGCGACTATTTGGGAGGCAGCCCAAAACTTATTTTCCTTACTATTTCATTTTTCTTTCATACTCACCGTAGCACTCTTTACCGTGTCGTTAAATTTTTAGTTCTCATAATTTTCAAGGAGGAATTTCTTGTACAGCTTAAAACTAAGTTCTCCACTCTTCCCAAATATGTGCTTAGGAAGATCTATAGCTGTAGACTTGAAAGAATGAAGACATTCAAGCGTTTAGGCCTTCCTGAAGATGTACGCTGGATAATGAAAGCTAAGGTACGCTTAGCAGATGAGATTCATGAATCATTTATTAAACCTATGCCAGGAATGGGAAGAAGTTCTTACTCCAAAAAGAGAAGAACTAAAAGAATGCAGGTCTGTCCTAAATGTGCAAGGTGGAATTGTGATCAGCGCTGTCGTAGTAAAGGTATAGTTTCTATAAATCGAGAAAATAAAATTTAATTTATAAAGGATCGACTAAGTAAGGAGTCATTAGATGATATTATTTAGACTCTTGAGACATATCATAATGGTGATTTTCATCGTGTTCTTTTTGATTTATTTGACATATTCAACAAAGAAAAAGAGCATGATCATCTTAGGAATCTAACGTTAAAAGACCCTGTTTGCCAGTTTATAAGAAAAATGAATGGGAAGCAAAACATTGATTCATAGAAAGCGTTTAAGTCGTTACTGAACGTAAAACCAGAGGAAGATGTGAGCCAAAACCACAACTACTGTACATAATCATGCTTTTTTCAAATCTGTCTTATATTTTCAGTAACTTTTGACTTTCGTTATTTCTTTTGTTGTGGTTTGAATTTTTTGACTTTCGTTATTTCAGCCAAAACCACAACTAATATATTGCATGGTTTGAATTTATTTGTTGACTGTGGACCCCAGGGTGTTACAACAATGGCCTTCATCAAAATATAAAATTTAAATTAAGAATAACAAAATTCAAAAGTATATGAGAATCATATAAAATTGAAAAACGGAATTTACTTACTACGTCAGTACATTACATGAAATTCATAAATACAACTGCCTACATTTTCAAGTAAAACATACGTTTACATGGTCGAAAGATAGTCTTACAAAAGTAGGTCGAATAGACTATATCAGACCAGATTGGGAATAGCGAAAATGCAAATAAGGATACAGCCACTAAAAGAAGAAAAGAAATGAAGTTCGGAACCAAGTTGAAACCATGATTGTATGCAGTGAAGAAGCCACTACCAAATGCTATCATCATGCTTATTATGGACATGAAAAGTGCACCCAGACCAGATATCAACTTAAATGGTAGTGACTTGTGAAAATCCTGCTCTGCATAGCGTGAGATGAGGATAGACAAGAAAATGAGTAAGGAGGTTGAGGATGAGATCAATGTAATTGCATTAGATGTGCCAAATACTTGGAATGATCTTTTTTGCAAGTGATTAGGAATTCCAGTATTGTCAATGAGACCACCTGGTGTATTGAATGAAGCATAAAATACTCCAACAGCAATAAGAGTGGAAACTACCATACAAGAGTTTGCTACTCCCTTCATCCATGATTCAGCTTTACTCAATAACTCTTGATGCTCTTTCATGAATAGTTGCTTAGGAGTCAAGCCTTCTGCATTCTTCATGTCTATAAATGACGGTGGCAGTATCTTCTTCACCTCCTACAATATATTCCAAATGATATATAAATGACATCGGTATAAAATATAAGATCAATGCTAAATTATTTTATTCACAACTATACTTGATTTCTTTTGCACAATCATTGATGGTCTACCTAGTGTAAATGTAAAGCATACTGATTATAAGACTCAGTTGACTTTTTTGAAGAGATTAAGAAATTGATTAGATTACTTTACTACATTTATATTTATCATTTTTTCTTCAAACTAATTTATCTAAATATAAATTAGCATATAATTTGATCTTACACAACAATATAATTAAATAAAGTATTTAACTTCCTTAATCTCTAAACAAATGAACTAGACCATATATCTATAAACGTAGCTATTATTATTAAAATACCTCAAACCATGATAACTCAAGGGTCATCTGAAATGGTGCTCCTGAAACTAAGTTTAGTCGATGTAGTGGTGGTAATTTTGCAGCCATATGTAATAAATTGCTTTGATCTTTGTTATCCAAATAACATGCTATGAATTCTTTGATTGGGCCAATGTCTTGTAGGAGTTTAAAGATATCAGCATGACGTTGTAAAATGGCAATGTGAATTATGCTTCGATTTCTTTCATCAGCTTCCCATATCAACTCAGGATAGGTACTCATAAGCACGGCTAGAAACTCAAAATTCCCAACTTCTACAGCATCAAATGCCACATGTGAAGGTACTCTTATGCTGCCCAAAATTTCCTTGTCGTCTTGGGTAAGAAATATACTCCATAGGAATTGTACAAGTTGACGTTGCTGAGTTTGTTTCAAACCTGAGAAACACAATTTAACCATTTGCTTCAGAAATGAAGTCAACCCTGTCAAAAACTTAAAATGTGTTGAATTATAAGAATGAGATATTGATTAGGTTATAATCAAATTTTAACATTAGTCTCCACCAGTTTTTTCCAAGACAAATTCCAAAAGTTTATAGAAAAATTATTAGTAAGTGCCAAAAGCAAATGATGAAAAGCATGTATGAGAAAACAATAAAATGGCGAAGAGCAAAGAATTCACATGCCTAAAGGCTTTCGAGCCAATATATGCAATACTGTCACATTTGCTTCATCCTTCTTAAAAGCAAGATCTGGTTTCTTCTTAAGCAACTGTATTGCTAAATCTGCACAAATGAATTTAAAAAAAAAATGAAGTCATGATTGTATCTGGAAAAAAAAAGTACAATTGTATAAAAAGATAAGATATCACGCTTCAAATTATAAATATAATATTTTATAGTCTTAAGCTTTTATCAGTGTTTAATATACTAACCATAGATTCCATTGTTAACACAGTAGAATAACAGGATGATCCAGTCTGTTTCTTCAAAATCTTGAACTGTTTTAGAGTATAGATGCCATGCCATTTCACTTTTCCCTTGTAAAGCAGCCATGTGAAGAGGAGTTATTCCGGCGCCACCCCTTATTGTTGGCAAGTTCTTATTTTTTGTTTCCATTATCTTAACAATATGCAAATTCCCAGTTGCTGCAGCGAAGCAAAACGCCGTGTTTCCATTCACGTCTTGCAATTCCAAGTCTTGTGAATCGATAATCTTCACCAGCTCCTCCACAAAATGAATACTATTCGCTCCGGCAGCCACATGGAGAAGTGTGGCCCCCCGCAACGTTATGGCGGCACAAAGTAGAGTCCAATCTTTCTCTAAGATGGGCTCTGCTGCTTTCCAATCATCTTTCATGGCCGCTTTGTGAAGGGGAACACATATCTTTAGATATTTATCTTTTCGCTCTTCTGAATCAAGTTAATATGGATTGACATAATATAGAGAGTTAAAGGTACAGAAGGAAAAGACTATTCACTACTATATACACAAACTGAGAAGGGAGACAGAGAGAGAGAGTACGTAGGTCATTCAGAAGATGAAGGAGAGGCCTCCTAAACTGAGGTGAAGCAGCTCTTTGAAGTTGTTGTGCTGCTACATTTACGAAACTTGCTTTTGCTTCTGCTTCTGCTTCTGCCTCTGCCATTTCCCTTTGAAGCAAAACACTGTCCAAAAATAAGTTACGTGAGGCTTAAATTTATTTGGGAAAATTAGTGTGAAACTCTAACAGAATGTTTGGATGGAGAGAAAAAGTTGAGGGAGGAGAAAATGCGCCGGAAGAAAATGGAGAGGGGAAAGAAGTGGGGGCAGAATTTTATGGTATGTTTGGATGGTTTTTATAAATGCTTATTAATCATGATTTACGGAATACGAGATAGTTTTTATGGTTTATGAAATAACTTTTACGGTCTACGAGGTAAATAAGTGGAGGAGATTTATCTTGATCTACGTAAATCGGATTTATATAATAAACTCAATTCAACTAAACTCATCCAAAGCAAAAGGAAGTACGTACCTTGATAGGGTTGAAAAGATGGATGAAAGAAAATGGATAATATTTATAATTACAATAATATACTTATTTAATTTTTAACTCATTTTTCAAATAATTTTTACTTAAAGCCATGAAAAATAAACTCATATAAAAGAGTATCACCATCAAATTAAATATTAAAGTCAAATTAAAATGAAATTATTTTTATATTTTATTTTAAAATCAAAATCTTAAGCTAATATATTTCTTAAACGTAAATTTAACAAAGTAACAACAAAATATTAAGAAACTCAAGCTCTTTTTATTTCTTTTAATAATAATAAAGTAAATTTGACAGGAATGAATTAATTTAAAAATTCCATATTATAATTAAATAATAATATGATCCATGTGGCCAGAGAGATCAGAGATAAAAAGAAATTAAGAAAATAAAAATGGTTAAAATACAAATTTAGAAACAAAGTTTTGGAAACGGTAAAAATAATAATAAATAATTAAAAATTGTATAAAACTGTTAAATCAAATTTAACAATTTTATTAAATTTACACTATTTTTAATTATTTATTATTATTTTTATCCATCCTAAAAGTTACCCTACAATAAAACTTTGGTGAAAATTTATACCTTATCCCCGATTAAAAAATGTGGTAGATATATTTATATATAAATCTAATATATATATATATATATATATATATATATATTTGTATTATGTTGTGGGTCATATTCGTGTGTGTGTCAACTGTCAAGCATCTGACAAGTGAGCTGACCTATGATGATGGAGCGGGTGAAGGTGAACCGTTTTGGAAAATTAAATCTCTATCCAGAATCTCTCCATTTTTAGCAGAAAATTTAGGGGAGAAAACATTAAACATATGGGATCATACCATTTTTTTCCTCCCACTTTTCTCTTTCCCTCATTTTCTCCTACAATCCAAACAAAAGAAAATCTATTTTTCCCTCCATTTTCTCCCTTGTTTTCATCTTTCCCATAATTTTTTTCTCTATCCAAATACATTATAAAAGAGGGATTTAATTAACTAAAAGTCTTAAAGTTGCATAACCATATGTTACTATTTTCTGCGTTGTAACATGTCATTAAATTCTCTACGGTTTTTATTGGACTTTTGGATTTTTGTAATCATGTATCAGACTTGTTATAGCATAATTATATATAGGGTTATGATTGGTATAAAAAAAATGACTATAATATACATTTAGTCTTTAAGTTTACACAAAATTTTATTTTAGTCCCTCATATTTATAAAATACATGTTTAGTCTTTAAAATTTAACATATTAACATTACTAGTGAAAATTTCTGATGAAGTAAAATTAAATAGTAAGTGTGTAATTTTGACAAAACAAACTTAAATTTTATAAAATTAAGAAATACTTGTATATCAATAAAAATTAATACCTAATTTAATTTTAATGCAAACTGGGACCCTAATTTTTTTTTTTTTTTTAACTTTTCGGGGGTGTGGGCTTAAAAGCAGCTTAAGTTGTTAGTCACGAAGGTAATGGCCGAAGATGGGAAAGATGGCAGAAAGAATAGTTGGTGTCGAAAGGGGTAGCAGGGGAATATTAAAAACCTTTATGGGTAAAATAGTCCCATCATCATATCAAAGTATCATCCGTCTCCTTTAAATCCCCACTTTTGGACCGGGCCCAAACAAAACAATTTTTCTATACCTAACAGGTGTTATGTTTAGTTTAGTTTAGTTTATTAGTGTGTTTGGATGGTTACGGATGTACAGAATTATGATGTAACTTTTATAATTTAATTATAATTTATGGAATACGATATAATTTTTATGATGTAATTTTATAATTTATAAAGTAAATATGTGAAGAAGATTTATCTCGATTTACGTAAATCAAGTTTATTTATGTATAAACCCGATTCACATAAATCGAGATAAAACTCTTTAACATATTTACTTCGTAGACTGTAAAAGTTATTTCATAAACCGTAAAAACTATCTCATATACCGTAAATCACGATTGAAACATATTTTTAGAGGTTCTAATCGTTATTTCAAATTTTCTTATAGTTTCAAATTATGGTTTGCGTATATCAAGATAAAAATCATCTTACATACTTACTTTATAAATTATAAAATTTATTCTGTAAAAATTAATCTAAATAAATAATATTTGATCTAGTACCCAACCGATAATAACTAGTCCAAATTTTAAAACCATAAAATCGCGCTATGTTTCTCCAAACAGATGAGAGAAACGGTAGAAGTAAAGTTAAAAGTGAATTGTCAGGAAAATAGGAAAGCCACATATGAGAGAAGTGTGGTCCCTCTGACGTCTTATAGCAGAAGATAGGTAGTGGAGGGGACCGCAGCGTAGAGAAGTGAGGTCCCCTACTTCTCCCCATATATGAGAGAGAGATATAGAATTGTCAGGAAAATTAAAGGTAAAATAATAAGGTTAAATGTGAATTGTCAGTTAAATAGGAAACAAGGCCAGCTTAGATGCCCAAGTGCTAAGGTAAAAGAGTAAAGAGGGTATGAGGTGGATGATCGGAAAATTGGGTTGAGTCCATCATGTCGTTTTTTTTTTAATTATGAGTTGGATTTAAAAAATGGAATTTTAAAAAGAAATCAGGTTTAAAAGGGTTAATCTTAGAGGGTCTCTGTAGGGCCAACCCGTTAGGCCATTTAATTTTATTTTTTGTTTTAATTTGACTATTCTTCCTACTCATACCCTTACTTACTCCTTCCTAAGAATCTTAAAAATTGATAAATTTACATATAATGGTAATTTACTAATTCTTGATATTTTTATCCCTTAAAGAGAGTCTACTACTTAAAATGAAGTACAATCAAAATTCCTTGAAATTGATGATAGTAGCGAAGAAGATGAAAACGATAGTTTTATCGTTTTCATAATCATGTTGTTTAGAGTGTTTAGCTTTTTGTATTCTTATGCTTTATATGAGACTATAAATTACTTATGCTTTATATGAGACTATAAATTATTTGTACACAATATTGTTTATCTTTGATTATAAATTAATAACTGTATTTATTTTATTACATGAGGTGTGTAGACATAGAGTTAAATTTTATGAAAATGACTTGTGGCCCTACAGGCCAACCGAGCCTGATAATTTCAGATCGGATTTTAAAAAATAGCAATTTTTCTTTTCCCAAATCTAATAAGACTAACCCTTTTAGACTTTAACCCGTGAAACAGAGCCGGACCGGCCCGCTCTAATGAGGTGAATGGGGCAAATTTGAAAAGTCATTCACGGGTCAAAAGTGAGTTGTCAGGCAAATTTGGAAATAAAGGCAGCTTGTGTACTAAATATGCATAGGGTAAAAGGATAAAGAGGTTAATGATGTGAATGGGGAAATTTGAAAAGCCATTCACGGGATCATGCCCCAGTTTTTGACCTTTACACTTCCTTGTTTTTAAAGGAATCAAGTTCCAATTTTCTTCACATTACCCTTCTCAAGAAAGAAAGAGATGAGAGATTACAGTGTACTCCCTCCCTCCCTCCCTGTTGATAATATAAATCGTTTTTTAAAAAAATGATTTAATACACAATATAAATTATTTTAAAAATAATTAATACTAATTTACCGATTTTATCTTTGTAGTTAAAATTTAAATATGATTTATTATATTTTTCTCCCTTCTTCAACATCTCATTTAATGATTTGAAGTCGGGATACTTTGGTTCATACCAAAAAAGAAATAAATAAAATATTTTATAAGAAAAGGGGTAAAAAGAAGCTGCTAACTATTACATTAGTCTGGATGATATGATATGAATCACAATTATAAGTGATGTTAGTTTTATATAATAAAAATAATGAAGAAGAAATGTGAGTTGAAGGAAAAGGCAGAGAGGATAAGAAATGGACATATGGATTAAGCGCGTGGGCAAGCAATTGCAAGCACCACTTTCTGGATCTGATGATTTACGCTTAAACAACCACGCCATCTTCTCATATTCTAAACTAGATGCCCTCTAACAGTAACTACCGGAGACAGAATAAGCGAAGTGAAGTTTGAAATTGTTAGAACAATGTGTTGTATGTGTGTTATATGTGTTATCATTGTACTAGTTTTTGGGCTATAATATTTTGATTGGACCGAAGGTGTTGGGTTCAAGTTGTTGTAATCTTAGTTTAGCCCATGGCCTATAGACGATTTGCTGGTTTGTTATTGTATGTAACTCTGCACAGTTTTATTATAAATAAGAATTGCCTTGGTCAATAATAGTAGACTTGGCTTTCTATTCTTTGTATTTTCGCCTATGTTTGGCTCTCATGGTATCTAGAGCTAGGTAGAGTTAGCCTATGTCCAAAAAGTCACAATGCAAATTTATTCTTTTTAGCCTTGTCAGTGATCACGTGGAGAGAAAATTGCTATGAAGTTTCAATTTGTCCAGATCTGATTCAGAAAATTTCCTCACCGTTGGATCTCTTCAGTGGTAATTTTTACTTCAGTTGGTATTCTGTCATTCACATCCTGAAAGAAATTCACAGCGATCTCCTCCTAGTTTATCTTTCCTCTAAAATCCTTGAACATTCTTGCACATTTCTTCAAATCACCAGGAAGTTCTACCCTACCTTTTCCTTTTCTTTTTTTTTTCATTGATGGGGCCGAATCTTGATGCTTCGTTCGATTCCCTTCAAGCCGATTGGCCGTTCTTTGATGCCCGCTGATGAATTCAACCTTGAATATTCTTGATTTCTATTCCACAATACCGGTGATTCTTGAACTTTCTTGAACTTTTCCAGGTTCCTTGCGTCTCCTCATTTTTTTTTCTCTAGCTTTGCCTCCCTGTGTATTTGAGATATTCCCTTTGGTGTCATAGCGTCATTGAAGCAAGAAATTGATGTCCATCATCCTCTATATCTTCACCCATCAGATACGCAGGCGGCGACTTTGGTCTCTCAAGTTCTTACCGGTGCAGACAACTATATGGTATGGTCGCGCGCTATGAAAATCTCCTTGCGAGGTAAAAACAAATTATGTTTTGTCGATGGCACCTTTGATCGGAACAAACTCCCAGAACTTCAAGCATATTGGGATCGTTGTGATGCTGTGGTTTTATCTTGGTTAATAAATTCAGTACACAAGGACATCGCCTCTGGTATTGTGTTCGCTGATACGTCTCAACTTGTTTGGAAAGACCTTCAGGAACGATATGAGAAGACGGATGGGACTAAAATCTATACATTGCACCGTAACATTTCGACTATTATAGTCAAGGGAACTCAAGTGTTTCTTCCTATTTTGGCAAATTAAAGGAATTATGGGATCAATATTCTTCCTTATTGCCACTGCCATCGTGCAAATGTGATACAGCTCAAGATTTTGTCAAGGTAACTCAAGAACAGAGACTCTTCCAATTCTTAATAGGTCTCAATGATACATATCAACAAGCACGCTCCCAGATTTTGTTAATGGACCCATTACCTACTGTGAATCAAGCCTATTCTATGATTGTTCAAGATGAAGATCATCGCACCTTTTCCGCTCATGGGAGCAGCAATCCCCTCAAAAATATGACCATGAGTGTGAGAGGTGGTAGGACAGTCTGAGGCCGTGGCAGAGGCAGGTCTCAAGAGACATGTAGTTACTGTAATCGGAGAGGTCATAAACGGGAATCATGCTATCAGTTAATCGGATTCCCTACTGGCTCTAAGGGCTCAAAGGAACCAAAAGCTGCAGCCAACCAAGCTGTAGTAGATAAGTCCACTTCTGCTTTGAACCCTGTGATCTCTGCCTCCTCTAATCAGATACCTCCAGCACTCACCCAACAACAATATGATAAGATTCTTCGCTTACTCCAAAAGGATGATGAGGAGATAGCTGCTGGAGTAACAGATGAGATTGGTGAGTATATGTCAGGTATTGTAAATGCTATCCCTGTTGATTTGTCTCACTCTCATTGGATACTTGATTCTGGGGCAACATGTCATATCTCTGGTAATCTGAATATGTTTAATTCTGTTAGTCCTTATACTGGTCCAGTTAGAAGAGTTAAAATGCCCAATGGAGATAGAATTCGGATTACACACATTGGCACAATTGTGTTATTTGATGGCGTTTTATTGAATGATGTGTATTATTGTCGTGATTGTTGTTTTAACCTGGTATCCATATCCATGATGACAAAACAACTCAATTGCTCTATCTCCTTTTACCCAAAAATGTGCACTGTGCAGGTAATCGCTACTGGGAAGACACAGGGGATTGGTAAACTTTGTAACTGTCTATATCTCGTCAAAAATGACTTAAAGATTGATGCAGTTATGAACATGCAAGATTCTAAGCAAGTTAATTCTGAGTTGTGGCACTATAGATTAGGTCATTCTCCTTATGATGTAATTCGACATATAAATGCTCTTCGAAATCATGTTAACATGTTCCCTTCAAATAATTGTGATGTATGTACTCAAGCAAAACAAACTAGGTTACCTTTTCCTTTGAGTAAGTCTAGTACTCATGCCCGTTTTGAACTCATACATGTTGACACTTGGGGGCCTTATAAGGAACCCTCTCATAAAGGTCATCGATATTTTCTTACTGTAGTTGATGACTTTTCTTGATGTACTTAGGTTTTCTTAATGATAAATAAAACTGAATGTGCTCAACATTTAAAGAACTTTGTGGCATATGTGCATACCCAATTTTCAATTACTGTCAAAAGAGTCAGAAGTGATAACGGAGTTGAATTTCTTAATCATGAACTTACTTCCTTTCTGCATAGTCAAGGTATATTGCATGAAACATCTTGTCCATACACACCCCAACAAAATGGGATAGTTGAGCGAAAACATCTTGACCTCCTTAATGTTGCACGGAGTCTTGTCTTTCACTCTGGTATGCCCATTAGATTCTGGAATGAAAGTATAAAAACAACAGCCTTTCTAATCAATCGCACTCCCTCTAAAACTCTTAACTATAAATCTCCATATGAAGTTTTGTATCACCAGCAACTTGATTTGAGTTTCCTTAAGGTTTTTGGTTGTTTAGCATTTGCTGTAAATCAAATTGTAAGTGATAAGTTTCTGCCTAGATCTGATCCATGTGTTTTCATGGGATACCCAGCTAATCAAAAGGGATATCTCTTGTACAATTTGCATTCTAAATCTCTTCTTGTTAGTAGGCATGTCTCTTTCCTTGAGAACCGCTTCCCTTTTAAGGACTCCATCCCTACTAATCAAAGGGGGGTGATCCTTGGAAGGTCTAAGCCTTTTGATTTAGATGTTCATTTCCCTACTACTTATATTAGACTCCCCAATAACCACACGGATCAGCAGACACCTAGTAATGCAGAAGCTGAAACACTTCCAGAACCTGTTGAAACAGCTGACTCAGGTAATGCAGAACATGATAACCTTGGTAATAAAACTCCAATAAATGCAGAGGACAACATGCAACAGGCCGCCAGACCCCTAAGGAATAAGAAATCACCAACTTGGCTCAATGATTATATATGTGCAGCTGCTGCAAATGTTCAACAGAAGGTAAAAACCACTTGTAAGTATCCCATTCACGAATATGTTTCTTATGGTAATGTCTCTTCTCATTATAAAGATTATTTACTGTCTACTGATGTTGTTCTTAAGCCTTAAAGTTTCCATCAAGCATCACAAGACCCTAATTGGATGGAGGCTATGAGGAACGAAATGAAAGCACTAGAGCATAATAAAACCTGGGAAATGGTTGATCTTCCAAAGGGGAAGAGAGCGATAGGATGCAAATGGGTGTACAAGGTGAAGTACACGTCTACTGGTCAGGTAGAAAGGTACAAGGCAAGGCTTGTAGCTAAGGGGTATAGTCAGCAAGAAGGTATAGATTACTCTGAAACCTTTTCTCCCGTTGTAAAAATGGTTAACATGAGGGCTGTTTTGTCACTTGCAGCAATGCATAATTGGCACATGTTTCAAATGGATGTCAATAATGCATTCTTGCAAGGAGACCTGTATAAGGAAGTGTACATGAAAATACCTCAAGGATTTGATTCTGTTGATAAAAATAAAGTTTGCAAACTGCACAAATCCTTGTATGGCTTGAAGCAAGCTTCACGACAATGGAATGCTAAACTCACGGAAGCATTAATACAAGGGGGGTTTAGGCAAAGCAAGTATGATTACTCTCTTTTTATCAAACAAACTAGAACTGATGTGACTTTAGTTTTAGCCTAAGTGGATGATTTGGTTATAGTTGGTAATAATATTGAAAGCATAAATGCCTTAAAGATACATCTTCATAACAGATTTAAGATAAAGAATTTAGGTAATTTAAGATATTTTATTGGTATAGAAGTGAGTAGATCAAAAAGGGGAATAGTTTTATGTCAACGCAAGTATGCTTTAGATCTGATTTCAGATATGGGATTGAGTGGATCGAAGCCACTTTCAGTTCCTATGGAGCAAAATGTGAGATTATCAGTTGATGGGAGACAAGACAGCAGGTTTAACAGAAAGAGGAAACAACACCGAAAAATGAAAAGGAGGAAACAACAAGATCCTCTTCTGCCTGACCCCACAGTATATAGGAGGTTGGTAGGTCGCTTATCATATCTTGTTGTTACTCGTCCTGACATTGCTTTTATTATGCAGACATCGGTGCAAGTGGCTACCAGGTTCCTCTTAAGGCTCTACTTACCCCCAGGTTGAGCGTTCGAGGCCTGGGGAGGTCCCCTTATGGGGGGGATAATCCTGCTGGGGGCAGGATGAAGCTCTGGCTGGGGTGAAGCCCCAGTCCGGCACCGCTAGGGACCCTAGGGACCCCGAGTGGGAGACGGGAGACGCCGTGCCGTTACAGAGTCAATTTCTCAGTGCTCCTAGAAAGGCGCATATGGAGGCTGCCATTCGGGTTGTGAGATATCTCAAAGGGAATCCTGGTTCGGGAATATTTCTGGATTCTAGAAAATGTTTTAATCTGGAATGCTATGTTGATTCTGATTGGGCAACTTGTCCGGATACTAGAAGGTCTGTCACAGGCTACGCCATCAAGCTTGGGGGCTCTCTCATTTGTTGGAAGTCAAAGAAACAACGTACGGTTTCCAAGTCTTCAGCTGAAGCGGAATATAGGGCTATGAGTGCTGCTGTTTTAGAGGTTGTGTGGATATCACAGATGCTAGCTGACTTGAATATTAAGGGGTCACAACCAACTCAAATCTTTTGTGATAGCAAGGCTGCTATTCACATTGCAACCAATCCGGTATTTCATGAGAGAACAAAGCACATTGAAATAGATTTCCACTTCGTTCGAGAGAAGTTGATAGAAGGTTGCATTACTTTACATCATGTGCGCTCCGAACAACAATTGGCAGACTTGTTAACGAAGCCCCTTGGTTATGACGATTGTAAAAGATTCTTGGCAAGTTGGGAACCATTAACTTATATGGCTCTCAACTTGAAGGGGTGTGTTAGAACAATGTGTTGTATGTGTGTTATATGCGTTATCATTGTACTAGTATTTGGGCTATAATATTTTGATTGGACCGAAGGTGTTGGGTTCAAGTTGTTGTAATCTTAGTTTAGCCCATGGCCCATAGACGATTTGCTGGTTTGTTATTGTATGTAACTCTGCACAGTTTTATTATAAATAAGAATTGCCTTGGTCAATAATAGTAGACTGGGCTTTCTATTCTTTGTATTTTTGCCTATGTTTGGCTCTCAGAAATATTAGATGAAGAAGTAACTAATAAAGAGAAAGAAATAAGGCAACGAACAGAAGCAGCAAAAGATTTAATTACCTGAAAAATATAGAAATACTTGGATGGATGAGGAAGATGAAATTCTAGCGCTGAAAGCCGTCGTCGAGTTTCAATCTCAGTCCAATAATGGAGTCCACGCGAATATATATACCCTTAACAGATGAGAGCCAGGAAACGGTCGAGCACGTTGGTGGGTCGGTTTACACCCTGAATTTATAAAGATTAGGTTTAAAATTTTGGAAAAATTTTAATAAAATACCAAATGAACTTATCAAACCTAAAAAAGTCTGTTAACACTTATAAATGACAAAGAAATCCTCTAGTAGGAATCTGGAATTTCAAAGTTTAATGTTTTTACTAAAATACCCTCCCCTTTCTCTTCCTTCTCTCTTCTCTTCTTTACCTCTCCATCAAATTCCATTAGAGAAGATGATGAATAGTACTTCCTCCACTTCCTTCCCTGTTTTCTAGATCTCCATCTCCTTTCCATTACTCAAACAATCGAAACTCTTATCTCAAGATTCTCAATTGTCAACCATTTTCCGATTCTCCCTTCTCCCTCTCGTTCTCGGCATCCGTAGGTAGCGTTGGAGTTCTCATTCTTGACTTCTTTGATTCTCCCTTCTCCTTCTCATTCTCAGCTTCCGTCACCTTGCCCTCTCATTCTATTTGGTGCTGATGTTTGATTCTGAAAATTGTATATATGTCATTATGATTTGTTTTTGCATTTGAATCTATTACATCAATCAGTTTATGAAAAACTTCTTAGCTCAATTTGTTGGTAACAATGTAAGTTTTTTTGGAGTTTATATTTAAGCAATGGATATTGTAATTGGAAATGACAAATGCAGAATGACATACTGATAAATTATGTGAAAGGTATGGTCATGGTGGGTGGTATCTGACAAATTCAGTAATAGAAATAACAAAAGTGTTAATAGGTTTAACAAGATTCATAATGAGAATGACAAGAAGTGCACCTCTTTCGAACAACACAACTGAATCAGACCTGTGTTCTTTTTTGTTATTCCCATTATGAATCTTGTTATTTCCTTTAAAAACTTTGTTATTTCCATTAATGAATTTGTGATAGTCCACCTCTTTGGACAACACAACTGTATGAGCACCTGTGTTCTTTGTTTTTATTCTCATTATGAATCTTGTTATTTCCATTAAAGACTCTGTTATTTACATTACAGACTTTGTTATTTCTGGTAACTAATATATATGAGAGTCAACATATTTGGGCCAACACAAATGAATTAGACCTGTTTCTTTTCTTGTTATTCCTATTATCAATCTTGTTATTTCCATTAAAGACTTTGTTATTTACATTAAAGAACTTGTTATTTCTATTAATTAATTTGTACGAGTCCACATATTTGGGCCAACACAAATGAATCAGACTTGTGTTCTTTCTTGTTATTCCCATTATCAATATTGTTCTTTTGTCAAAACCATTACAATTCTTGTCAAAACCATTACTAAATTTGTTAATCCTATTACAAATTTTGGTGAAATTCCATAAATGTTCGTGAATCCTAACTTACATGTTTTCATCAGCAAACTCTTTTGTCAAAACCTTTACGGATTTTGTCAAAATCATTACTAAACTTGTCAATTACATTACAAATTTTGTTAATCTCATTACTTTTCACCTTCTTCTTCCTCAGCCTCATAGATTTCATCAAAATCATGACTACAAGTCCTTCTAATATGTAAACCCAGCACAATTCGTCACAACCTCGCTATCACCTTCCTCCATTTTTTTCCGGCAACATTTTTTCCTCCACTTTTGCCCTACCATCGTCGCCGACAAGTTCCTATCACAACACCAAGTTCCGATGACAACGAGGAAAGGAAAGAGGACGGTGGTAGAAAGCACTAGATAAGCTTCTAGAGTCTTTTAAGAAAGAATAGCCTTTTATAAAGCTTCTTGAACAGCTTCATTTATTCTCCGATGAGTCTGTGTCTCTTGTATCTCTGTTTTTTTTAAAATGGTCTGAAGGGCATTTTGGTCATTCATCTAAACTTCTAAAACCCAGATTCCCACTTTATGCCTTATATTTCATTTGCAAGTTATAATAGACTTTTGTGGGTTAAGCAAATTCACATGGTATTTTAATGGAATTTTCCTTAAAATTTTTGTATCAAAAGTGAAAGGAGGCTTAAAAATGTCAGTCATGTAGGGTTATAGGTCGGCCTTTTAGGTTAATATATATATTTTTATTTTTAAAATTATTTATATGATAATAATATTATTAATTTTTTATATTTTGTTGATAATGTTGTAAATATTTAGTTATTATTATCTTTTTGAGAATTAAGTTTTATAAGAATATCTTGTATTAAGAATCCTAAAAATTAAAAATTTATAAAAAATATTTCTTATTTTATAAGAAAAATACGTTAGATATTTCTTATTTAATACAAAGTTTCACATATGATGGTAATTTATTAATTTATTTGTATTTTGTATTTGTTATAGATTTATTATCATTTTGATTTATTATTTATTGCATATAAAGATTATAGATGTAATATGATACGAGAGAAAAAATTCTTAATATTTTTACTCCTCAAGCAGAGCCTACTACTCAAAGTGAAACACAATCAAATTTCCTTGAAATTGATGATAGTGACGAAGAAGATGAAAATGATAGTCATCATACTCATGTTGCTTAGAGTGTTTAGCTTCTTGCTTTCTTATATTTTGTGTGAGACTGTGAGTTATTTGTGAACATTATTTTTTTTACCTTTAATTATGAATTAATAACTATATTTATTTTATTGTATGAAGCATGTAAACATGTAATTAAATCTTATGAAAATGGCTTCCGTTTTTCTTATCTCAAGCCTTGTAGAGCTGTCTTTTTTAGGCCCTGACTCGTCAAAGGTCGACCCTGATTCCCAACTCTACAGATACTTAAGACGTTCTCCCACTTGTCTTTAATATATAATATATAATCCAATTAATCTATTAGGAGTGATTAAATAAATTATTTAATTATATTATACTTCCTCCGATCCATGATACGTGACACTTCAACTATATCATGATAAATAAAAAATGATAGTCAAGTCATTTAACATGTTTTAAAATACAAATATTTTTCACTTTTACCCTTCTTGAAAAATGTATTTAATTACACTAGAAATGTTATTTTAGAGAAAGATAAGATATGATGAGTGAGCAATGTTGAAAAGTGAGTATTAATTATATGGGCAAAAAAGGAAAAAAAACATTAATTAAACTGATAGTGACTTATATTCTAAATCATGACTTCTTTTTAGAAGTGTCATATATTGTGGACTAGAAAGAGTATGTTACATCATCTTTTTAAATTCTGGATCATGCCTCCTTTCTAGAAGTGCCCTATATTATAGATTAGAAGGAATATGTTACATCATCTTTTTAAAATACCTATGTGTAGTATATAAATATATATGTCATGAAAATTAATTTAAAAAAAAGACAGATATAAATATTTTAAATAATTTATTTAATTTTCTTAATCTTTATAAATTAGTCAACTAGATTTTATATTAAGAATTTAATCTACATAGTATTTGTTTCTAATTCAAAATACACAAATAAAAAAGTAAACAATAAAAATAAGAAAATATGAGAGCTGAGCTGGGACAGAAATAGTTTTTTTTTAATATGATTTACATAAATTTAAAATATGATCAAATTATAAATGTGATTTATATTTAAATTAACAGTAGTAAAAACATATCTAAATTGTAAAAAACAGATTTTAGTTGTTTTTTCTCTAAAAGCAATTGTTTATCTATAAACCAATTTTTTTTAAAAAAAAAATGCTAACCTAAATACTTCATGTTACTCCCATCATGCTTTTTCAGTGCCCACCACCTCCCCCCACTTACGTTTGGTTGTCTCTACGAGTCGCTGTGCCGACCATGACCACTCGCCTTCTTGAAAACGGAAACCAAAAAACACTATTATAATACAAATACAAATTATTTTATTCAAGACATTAAGGAAAACCCCAATTAAAAAATAATATCATAAAAATTTCATAATTTCTAATAAAAGAGTAATGATTGACAAATAAAAAAACTATCATTTATAAATTTTAGAACTTTTTTTATATTATTATTTAAAGTAGGATCTTAGTGTTATTTTCCTAAATATTAATAGTTTGGTCTGCACGGTTTTAACTCATTTAGAATCCTTACCAACCCAATTTTTGAATTTGAGCATGCTTGTTTGTTGCAGTGAGAAGCTCTTCGATCCAAATCTTCAAGCAAAGATCTCCCGAATAAGCTGAACAATATATACAAAAGCCTTAATCCACCTCTACCCTTCTTTTTGTTTTTTTCCCCAACCCCTGATGAATGATATGATAGGGTTGCTGGGCCATCATTTTTTGCCAGCTAACATGACTCAGGAATGCCTCATGGATGACTAAGGCTGAGCTGGAGATAGCAAAGGACAAAAGGATACCAACCAAAAATAGGTACAACTTTAGACTTGTTTGAAATAATGATGATAATTTTTTAAAATAATTTTTAATTATAATTTAATATGTATAAAATATGTAAGAGAAATTATCTCATTTTATATGAATGTATTTATAATATGTTGATTCAAATAAGTATTTTAAGGGCTAAGTAGTAACGTCAAGTTATATCTGAGTTATTGAGTTGTAAATAAGTTAAAGTTATAAGAATTAAACAATTAATATTTTTACTCCATTTCACAATTATTGGACTGAGAATATATTTTATATATAATCATGAGACCAAACTAAAACATTGTATAATACAAGCACACTAAAAATATGCGTTCATAGGTTATTCTATTAGTTATTCAAGAGGCCCTAAGTCATACATCCAATTATTTATGACAGATAAAATTCTTTTATTTAAATATACATTTTTATCTTTCATTTATTACTATATAAACTATTATTTTTCTGAAAAATATATAATAAAATAATTATAAAATTAGAAAGTTATTAATTTTTATGATAAGTTCATGATGTTCAAAGTTTTTCTTAATTAGCATAAAACATATTTAAAATATCTCAAATAGAACTGAAACAGCATTATAAAACTGATTCAGATAAACTCTTTCTTTTGTGTTTATCCTTCAACTTCTTCAAGTCAATAATAGACACCTGCTATAAAAAATAAAAATAAAAAAAGTCAATAAAAGACAAATGGCTCAATTATTAACAAACAAGGCAGATGGCTCATCACGTGTTTTTTGTTTTATGATTAAATCATTCAATAATCACTCGTGAGTCGTGTCGACAAAAAAAAAAAAATTAAATAATCACTCGCGTGTGATATTCCCCTCATCCCCACCCCCAGCTCCCTGCTACGATCCGTCAATTTTGCCGACAGGCAAATATAAAAAGCCGTGCAAAGTAATTATCCAAAAGGAAAATGGCAAGTTAATCATTCGGCCATATGCGAAGGACTGTTTTGTTTCATTTGATAAATTCCTACCCCTCCATCTATTTTGGAGACGTTTGAATTTTTCGAAAGTCCAATGTTATTCCCATTCGTACCAATAGATAACTTAAACGTGTTTATGTAAATTAATATAAAACTCTTCTCATAGATTTATGAATTCATAAATCGTAAAAAATATTCTTTAAAAAATAATCCAATCACATGTTCAAAAAACAATTATGGTGAAGTAGAGCCAATAACAACAAATCCCACAAGAACTTTCATATTCCTAGGCAAATGGCCTTTGGCAGATTCATGAATTTTTAATGGCAAATTTGCACATTAAGATCATGTCACTGGCTGATCTGAAGAGAAAAACCAAGTGTGGACCACCTACAATTTCATTTTCTTGCCTTGGACCATTCGCTCTCCTACTTCAAGCTTGTTCCATCCATATCCTATCCCCTGTTCTCTGATTAAACAATGAAAATGCAAGCTTACTGCTGAATAAAACACCAAGTCTATAGCTTAGATTTAAATTAAATCTAAAAAGATTAGCTGAATTTTTAAAACCAATATTGGAGCTCATCAATCACCTACCTGGAGAAGAGTGGTCCAGGATCTCATAGATAATGGATCAATAATTCCACCATCACCCAAGTGTCATGAGTCCCAAGACTAAAGACACTTCTTCAAGTCCTTTGAACACTTCAAGCATGCTCCAAGAATAGTTGGAATTGACATGAATAGCTCCATTTTCCTGCAAAACAAATCTAATGGTTTTGTTATAAATCAAAACAAGGAATCCTAACAAAAATCCATCTTAAGAGATATGAGGGGCAGAACTAAAGGAAAATCAAGCTCATAAAACTGATTGATGTGGACCTAATAAGAACCCATCCTAGAAAACTCAAATTACAAATCGGTTAGCAAATGTCGAAGCAGAAACACATCACTGATTAGCTGTTTTAAAGCTAGACTCATAATATGACACTGAAAAGGATTTGATAAAACCATTTCTTAATATAAAGTTAAGAGTCTTGGAAGTTTCTTATCTAGAGTTAAAAAGACTGTATTGACATGGATTTGTGTTTCTAAGTCATGGCAGTATCCAAAGGATCAAAAACCAACTCAAAAAATCCAAGTAAATTCGGTTACTCAATGAACATTGCAAATAAGGATATTTTGAATGAACCAAAGAAACGGATATTTGAGTGACTGCAAAGAAAGACATTTTTGTTGAACAGAAAAGGAAATGGACATTGCTCATTCAAGAATTGGGATCAGAAAAAGAAATTGATTCATCCACACTTTACCAAACCAATTAAATTCAGCAATAAAACAAAAGGGAAGGATCCAAGTCCTTATGAAACTACAGTCACTAATATTTTGGGCAACATAAAGTATAGGGACCAAAACTAAAACTTATTAAAACTTGAAAGTATAGGTACCTAAAGTGAGTTTAAACCTTATTTCTTTTTACCAAGTCATCTTCTACCTCAGCAGTCCACATAAGCAAATTAAACACCCAACATAAGCAAAGTTAACAATGTTAACCTTAACTCCAAGTCCTAATAAAAATAAGAGCACCAATGTTCCAGGGGAACAAAACTTAAGGGATGAGAAGCCATGATTTGCACTAGAGGGACCAAAATCAAAATGCAATCAAACTATAAGGACCAACAGTGATATTAGCCCATTCCTATATATAGGAGGAAAAGAAAAACAAGTGAAAGAGATTACCGTGGATGTGAATCTGTTTGATTTCTGAGGAGGCTTCTAAGGCAGTGAAAAACTGAGGAGGTCGTCTACCACACACAAGAACATCTATCATTATAAATAGACATGGGAGCTTCAAAAACTAATCTTCAAGGACTCATTTGCGATTCAGTTAATCTCCCAACAAGGTCCTCTTCACCAGAATTTCCTAGAATTTCAATTACCCTTACATTGTAAGGGGCTCTTAGCACAATAGATTTCTTAAGCATGATTTCCGCTAGCTTTTTAGCCTCTATCAAGTGGCTTTGCTCACAGAGACCAACTAAAAGAATACAATAAATATCAGAATCAATGGTTATAATGCATCCTGTATTTACAGTCTCTTCAAGCAGGAAGAACCCATCCATCACACGACCCTTCAAACAGAGCTCTCTTAACACAAGGCTACAAGCCAAGCTATCAGGTTTGAGTGAACCTGCAAGCATTAGTCTGAAGAGTCTCTCTGCTTCCTCAAAATTTTTTGTCCTCATCAAAGATATCACAAGCGAATTGTAGAAATCTTCATATGATACTCCATGTTCCCTAACTTTGTCACATAACCGGTATGCCTCTTCAACATGACCCTCAGCACAAAGGCTGTCAATCAACATACTAACTGTTACATGATTCGCAGAACAGCCTGAATCTCTCATTTTATCTAAAATTTGCAATGCTTCTTCCCACTTGCCCTTCTTAGAGAAACTCTGAATAAGACATGTATAAGTAACAATATTTGGTCTACAATCCCCACCTTCTTTCTTCATTTCCTCCCATAGTTCCATTGCCCTTTCCATAGATCCAAAGCTACAAAATCCATTCAAAAGGATTGTGTAAACCACAGAATTGGGTGAACATCCATGTAACTTCATATCCTTGAGCATAGAATATGCACTCTCTAACTGACCTGCGTTACAGAAACCCTGAATCATTGTCATGTATGTAATCATATCAGGATAGAGATTCTTACAACTCATCTCTTTAATCAAGTTTTCTGCCATCTTTATATCACCCATCTTGCAACACAAACTTATGACAATATTGAACATGGTAGTGTCAGCACATAAATTTAATTCTTCCATTTTTCTTAATAGCCATAAAGCTACATTAACCATGTCATCATGGTGAGCTTCTTTACAAAGTCGCAAAACTTCCTTGAATGTCTTAGCAGTAACTAAACACCCCTCAGATTCATACGAACTTATCACATCCAATATGATCTGTGGATTTTGATTAATGGCAACTGATGCTTTCTTATACATGTAAGCACTATGCTTGTATCTACACTGTAGTCCAGCCCAAATGAAAAATCTGATACCCAAATGAGGTTGTGAAGGAAAGCATCTATCTAAGACTTGGGAAACACATTGAGCATCTAGTTTGGCATTTTCCATGGATAATGACTTCTCTATACTGCCACTATTTTTATGCAGATGATTATAAAGTGCATCAGCAACAGAAGCCAAACCCATTTTTTGGGTAGAGAAATTACAGTTTTGGAGTCGCCTTAAACATAACAGCAATCGATAATTTACTGAAAAGGGCATATCTTGATAAGTTATCGCTGAGGGTTAAATGTTGGAAAAGTTGAAAGAGCAGAAACCTGGAAAAGCAAGCGAAGAGAGAACATGGGAGTGAATACTGGTGATCAGAATCAAAAACAAAATCAATCATTTACAAAACAAAGACCGAAATAAATGATTGATGCACTTGAACGGAAATTATTGTAATCAATAAAATAGCTTGAATACAAGAACAAAACACAGCCTCCAATAAGAAAAAAAAGCCAGAATTCAAAGCTCCAAATAGAAGTACACATGGATTCACTGAATTTATATCTTGGAATTTCTGTCATACCCACAAGAGAAAACTAACAAGAAAACTTTGTCATTTAAAGGACTATCCAATTCTTTTAACAAGAAAACCCACAGGGTAAAATGGTGAAGGGTTGAATGCAAACCTATCTTGTGAACTGTTGGTCCACAGATTGTATGAAGCTTGCAAATATAACTCAGCCCTCAGATTCAGCACACTTCATGACACATGAAGACCCTGGAAAATAGTAGAGATTAGGAATGCAGAACTCATGACATCTGCATATATAGAGGAACAAGAATCAATGCATGAGGACAAGTACAAGGAGAAGAGATGCTGGTTGCATAAAGAAAGTATTCACTCTCTTGGTTTACATGGCATCTGCATAAAGAATACACAAGCAAGAGTCCAGAATCAAGTGATCAACTATATACGCTACCCTTGCCTTCGTTCTCTACATATCTTTGGAATGGCAGAATTTGATTCTGTCATTACAAGCCGAACCTTTTCCACCAAAGGCAACGCCAGCTTTCTCATTTTGCAACATACTCTCATTGCCTTTCAAAATCCACCTTCTTTTGGAATTTGAAGCATCTCTCATCTCTATCTCTAATTGATTTCATGACACTGGACGCAAGCTCCAACTAATCATCATCTTAACTAATTCCTGTGTCTCTGAGTTCTAAAGTTGTTCATATATGAAATTCAGAAACCATTTGAACTAGTTTTGGTTTTGCAGTACTTGTGCATGGTGATGAGGATCAATGTAGATTGCAATGGCTGTTGTAGAAAAGTGAAGGGAGCCCTTCTTGAAATTCCATGTCAGCAAAAACAGGTATGCACATAACTCAATTATCAATCACTCCAATCATATCAACAAGGGATCACAGGTATGCACAAGATCTAATCAAAATAAAAGCATTAATCAAACAAAGGATTACTTTTTCAGCTAGAATTAATCACCTCAACATTACTGTTTCTGCTTTAATGATTACTTCTTTTGTGAGGTTGGAGTCTTGCTTTACATTTTTAAACTTTTTCGTGAGAAGCAGTCACCAAGCTGTGTGCTATGGCTGGGCTGCGCTGCAAAACAAAGCAGCTTTGTGAAATATAGAGTTCATACAATTAAAAAACAACAAAAGAAACAATAATTATCAAGACTAATGATAATTGCCCATGAGCCAGAATCGCTCATGAAGAAAAGGTGTGGCTTATGAAAGTAGGAAGGAAGAGAAGTTGCTTGGAGGAAAGAGCGAGCTTCTGCTCAACTCTAATCCCATTCAAGCATTCACAAGAAAGTCCCTGTCTTAGATCGAGAAGCAAGGGAGCAGAAGATCGATAAGGAGCTATTAAAAAATTGATTGAAGTGATCAAAAACCTAGAAGGGGTTTAGGGCAACTAAGATTTCTTAGAAAAAAGCTGAATAAGACAAGGGGAGAGAGAGTAGAGGCTGAGGAATCACCAATTGAGGATTGAGGAGGGAGGAAGGAGAGATTGGAGACGTCAACCACCGAGCGGAGAAGATGACAAGCACCAACCACTAAGACCGGAGGGTGAGAGAAGACAGTGAGCAAGAGGGTGAAGCTTCAGCGACTAGTCAAGCTCTTCCATGGCCGTCGCTTCGCACAACCGAAGAAGAAAAGTCAGGCGATTTTTCAGAACAGGAGATGTGAAAACTAAAAGCCAAAAAACATATTAAAATTGTTTTCCACTTTTAAATAAATGCCTGTTTTTTATTTTTTAAAAAACCTAAGTAAAAACAACTTATTGAACAGGTTTTATTGTTTTTTTTTTAAAAAAACAGTTTTTAAAAATGAAATCAAACAGCCCCAATCTCTGAATTTCTGTGATTGTCACAAAAGAAAGACAAAGTTTTTATAATTCTCTTTTTGAAGAAATAGAAGATAACTAGATATAACAAAAAACTATGTCATAAATAGAGGAAGCATTAAAATGCAGAACTTGTTCAACCAAAGAGCAATCAAGACCATATAAATCATACACTTGTTTATAAATTACAAGTCAACAACAAAATATAAATCACATCTGATCATCCTCCTTCGTCTCTACCACATGCAGCACAACATTTGAATCTAGCTGATGCATGCATCTCTACTAAAAAAGAATAGCCAGCATTGCTCTTCCAAATTTCCAGGTTTTCTTGTTTCTACAGTAAAGTTGCTCTTTAAACGGTGGAATCTAGCCTTCATGTGGTGGCATTGCACTTTCATGTTTGGAACGCAAATTTTAATTTACAAAATACGAATGAATATGTTGAAGGCATCAGAACTCTCAGCACTCATATTTTTAATAATGATTACCACAAGCTAATAGTGCAAAATATTGCATTGCACTTGATCTTATTGTGATTGCCACAGGAAACAAAGTGTCACAGATGATATTTAAATTCCATCCGACATTGATCAAAACTTGAAGGAAAGACTAAAAATAATTAGATCCTCAAAAGCCTATTCAAGCCACAATTAACCAAATTCAATAAACAGAGGAAACCAAAATATGCAAAATTCCAGAAAGGCCAAAACCAGCTGAATCAACAACTTGAAGAATGAAATAAAAAGAAAATCTAATTCCAGAAAAAGAGTCAGTTACAATGAAGGCCCTTCCTAAAACTCAGAATAGAAAAGAAAACACATGGAAATGATGGTTTTACCTTTCTAAATTACCTGATGCATTATAAGCATCACCTCACCATCTTGCTATGTATCTAGCCATCTCTGTTCAACTCAACTTCTTCATCTCGCCACTACATGTCTACACCCGCCCGATTTACTCCCTCTACTCTCTCTCTCTCTCTCTCTCTCTCTCTCTCTCAATCTCAACTCTGTCTCCAAATTCAATTTCTCATCCTTTCCCAATTTCTCTTCTGCTTGACAGCCCTCTGCTTCTTAACACAATTCTGGATCCCTGATGCATCTAACTTTCGCACATCCCTGTACAATTTTAATTTCCGTCTATGGAATTAATGTAAGCACTCAGACCAGAATGTGACACACCATTAAGCTTTTTAAGTTGCATCTGAACCATTTTCTTAAACTCCAATAAACCAATCTGTTTCGCAATATAGCAAAATATATTTTATTTAATATGGCAGCGAGTTATGTTTTGTTCAATATATAGCCTGTTTTTATAAATTACTCAGCAAAACATAGGTTTATCAGAGTATAATTCTGTCTATCTTAAATCTCCAATGCCATTTCAACATATATGCCCATAATGACAAAACATGGTGAAGACCAAGCATCATAAAGAGTTTCATGTATAAAAATGAAGTCTGTAATATCCCGAATTTTGGTACTAGAGGCATAAGATTAAGCTTAGATTAAGTGGACTGCTAGACCCGGTTTAGCAAATGTCTCTATGAGGTATGTTTAAATTCCCCAAAATTCCTTTATATCATTGGATATTAAAATGAATTATATTGGTGAGCTAAAGAGCTCGGAAAATAACAAAACGAAGTAATTGGAAGTCACACATAATATAGTAAAGTGGAACACAAAGTAATTTTGCTACCGGTGAAATTCCCTGTATGGCAGTGATGATTGTGTGACATGTTTCAATGGGTAAATGATGGTAAAAAGTTATGAAACTTTTCAGAATGAAAGTGGACTTATCAAGCTTTAATTTGATAGATCATATAAGTCATTTGGAGTTGTACACAAAGAGAAATGAATTTTTGAAGTTAGCCCAGCGAAATTAATTATTTTCTGGGACAGCATTCAAATATTAAAATTCTGGGAAGTTTGAGCTTCCAATTGGCCAAATTTTATATTTTTTCTTAAAACTAGACTCAATAAGGGTCGCATAGCCTTTGGAATCACTACAATTGGATATTTATACAATTAGATATGAATTTTCAAAGTTAATGAAAAATCTGCAGAATTTGGGTATTTTGTGCGAATATTCAATATTTGGGCCAATGAGCTTGTGACACGTGGCAGATGAGTTGGCTGATGCATTTAACCATTCTTCATCATCTTCCTTCAGCCATTTTTCACCGTGAAAAATGCAGAAATGAGAGAGAGAAAAGAGAGAGATGAAAATGGAGAAAGAAGAGAGAGAAAATTCTTTTCTCCGAAACACTGCCGAAACGGCATCCTTTCTCGAAGTACCCTTTAGGAAAGTTCTTCTACTCATCGCATGCTTCATTTCTACGGTTTTGGATTTTTGATTGGAGGTGTTTGGTGTCGTCTCCCTTGCCGGGTGTTTCCGGAATTCCGAACTGTTTGTGGAAACGGGTAGAGGTAAGCGTAAGCTTCCTTTTTAACCGATTAGTTTGTCGTTTGGATGAGTATAGAGGAAGTTGGGTACTATTCATTGATGGTTTAAAATGATATTTCAATGGCTAAATCATATCTAATGAGTGTTTAAATAGCTAATCATTTGATTAGGAGTAGCAAGGAAGTGATTAAGCCAAAGAAAACGAGAAACCGACAAACTCTTTATGAGAACTATAAATTTCTGTTTCTGTTCTGGATTTTTTTGTGGAGAAGGAGTAGAAATTTGATAATTTTGATGCTTCCATTGGCTTTAGGAGGCAAAATTGTGTAGGTATGCAAGTGTTCATGATTTTTGGATGCTTGTATATGAATTGGGAATTTTTGGAAATTGATGAATAAATGCTGTGTAATTCATTGTCTGAAGCACTGTTACTGTGCGTGATAATTCAAGGAACAAAAATTTTCTGAAAATTCCGAAAGTTTTCAGATGAAAAATAGACACAAATACCTTTAATTTGATAGGTAATAATGCTCAATTGGATTTGTGTGCTAGAAGTTCTACGTTTTTGAAGTTAGGTCATGCAAAACTGGAATTTTCTAAAATAGTATGTTTGTGCGTGATTTTTCAGGGACCAAACCTTATCCAACAATTCTAAAAATTTCCAGAATTAAAGTAGAGATATAGATATTTAATTTAAGGGGTATTTTGTAATTTTTGGACAAGTATATTGGGAGATATGCATTTTCGAATATCTGCCCTATTTTCTGGAAGAACATCTGAAACAGTTGGTGTTTGGAAAAATTCTGGGAATGGTGTAGTGGTTGTGTTTAAAATCGAGTATTTTTATATAAAACTAAATTTAAAGGGCTTCAAATAGAGCTTTGAACCACCTCAATTGGAGTTCTATAGAATTAATTATGATTTTTCAAAATTTGGTCAAAAATGCTGGTAGATTGAGTACCATGCGAATTTAAGAAAGAAATTGGCCAAATATAATTGGAATGAACTCCAAGGGTGAAAGTAAGCCTATAGGGCTAATGTGGGCCATTGGGTATTCACTTTTGATGGCTCTAATGATGTTATCACTTGTCTAGGGCCATGAAGTGATAAAGAAGGAGCAATGGTTGGCGGATCAAGGGACAAGAAGAGAAGGACATAAGTCTGAAAGGTAGTGAACTTATCTTTTCTACATGTATGTGATATGTATGTCTTGCATTGATTATGTGACTGCTTTGCCTATTTGTGTGGAACATGTATGATTGGTTGAAGTTTTGCTATATTTGTGCAATGACCATATGTATGTCATAACATCGAGCATGCAGCATGTCATTATGTTGGCATGAAATAGTGTAGACAAGCATGTCATGCATTCATATATATCTGGCATGCATAGTGGTAATATTTGCTACTGAGATTCTCTCGAATCTCACTCTTCCCAAACAACCATTCAGACAGGTGAGCATTGGAAACGTGCTGAGATCAGAAAAGAGGTATGCACGAAGAGGAATGTTGCTGGTTGTTTGAAGGTCTGTAAATATTGTGTAAACCCCTGGTGGGGAAAATTTTATATTATAATCAAGCAATATTGTATTAATATTATCAGTATATTCATGATATTCCTGTGTGCCCACTGAACTACGCATTGCTACTCTGAGTAAGGTTAGTAATAAGGGATATATGAGGCGGGTCAAAAGTCTACTAAACTAATTCATTGCTCTAAAAGCTGTAAATTTCCAATAATTTCATCCATTAATAAGTAAGAAGGTTTAATGCCACTTGCAATTTATATACGAGCATAAACCTTTTAGTTAGAGTGGAATATATGGGTCATTCTTTTCATTTTTTTTATAGCATCGGGCTTCAAGAACGAGGAGTTTGAAGGCAAATAGTACCTTTCATTTGCATAGGCATTTCTAATTTCATCAAGTAAACGCCAAAAAAAAAACAGAATAAAAGAATAAGCATAACGGTGGTTAACACCCTCTGTTCCCAGAGCATTTAAGTTGAAAAAATCAAGTAGTTTTTTCAAATAAACACACTAACAAATTTCTTAATATAGCATCACAAAGATTGAACAGAAAAAATCGAAGAGAAGAAAACAATGAACAGAAATCTGAGAGAGACACTGAAAAGTTTCATAATCAAATATTAATAAAGAAGAAGTTCATCCCAGAGAAGCAAGCATTACAGTTGTTAGCCCCCTCTGTTGCCAAAGAAACATTGAGCAGAAGAAATAAAAGGCTGAGAGTTCACGTATAAGAGTGGTAAATGCGGAGGAAGAGAAAGCATACCTGAAAAAAGAGGATGAAGACGAAGACATCCCTGAAACTCAATGAATACCGGAGCCGACCACCTGAAGCAAAGGAAGACAGCAACCCAAGAGCCACGACCACAAACAGCTCGATGGGGTTCGATTGTTAGAATTCAAAGAACAGGTCGGGGACGGGGAGTCGAGGGCCGAGGACAAGAGATTGGGATCAAAGGAGGCTGATTCAGATTTAAATAAAGGAAGGAAAAAGGAAACAAGGAATATACTCTATTATTTTTTTTAGAGATTAAATAAGCAAAATTTTAAATAAAATTATTTTTCTTTTTACTCTACGTGTGTGCCATTCAATGTGCCCAAGCACCCCTGCATCCAAAAGTCACCATAAGTTACCATGTATTACGTACTGTTGAAAGCCAGAGATTCTTTCGGTGGAGTGTGTGTGTATTTCTACGGTCAGCATGATATTGCTGACCAGTGCCACTAATCACTCTCACTTAGTCTTTCAATCTCACCGTGCATTTCGGCGTTTCCTCATCTCTGTTCTTGTTATATATTGATGTATCATTCAGTTTACATATATCAATAAAATGAGGGCTCTAATAGCTAATATGGTATCAGAGCAATGGTAGAAACACTCCACGGCCAAGTCAGAGTAGTGATAGACCTGAGGAATGGTGGAAATCGAATGGCTGATGCAAAAACAGAGACAGCCGCTGAAGATCACGTCTCGGCAACCAAGGGCGCGTTGACGCACACTGCCACACCAGGGATGATCGGAAACCTCCGACGGGCGAAACCCAGAAGTCTGACGGTGATCTGAATGGCATGTGAAATTCATGCGCCATCATAGCCCTCTGTGCGTGAACATCACGTGCCACCGCATCTGCCGGCGGGTGAGCTACACGCGCCTTCTCTACAGTACTCTCCGACGACCTTTTTTCCTCAGAATTACGGATCCCTATGAGTTTCCTCCCGTTTTTCCTAGAAATCCAGTCACAACAAGGGCCAATCCAATAGCATTATGACTGGTACAAATCCATAAACTCAAAGCTCTTCTTCACCTTCCAATACTTCTGTTACTGGTAATATGGTGACAACTCTAGATCCACCAGATAATCAGATTATGGCCATTATTCATAGGTTCAATGGGCAAAATTATCTCCAGTGGTCCCAAACTGTGCTAAGATACATCAGTGGAAAGAGAAAGGAGAAATACATAAATGGAGCAGCACCACAACCTGATCCAAATGATCCAAGTTTTGACACATGGTTTGCTGAAAACAATCAAGTTATGACTTGGTTGTGTAATTCTATGACTGATAACATTTATCTCCTGGCAGATACAGCAAAGGAAATCTGGGATGCAACAAGAGAAACTTACTCTTCCCTTGACAACACTGCTGCACTGCTTCATCTAAAACGACGACTTTGAGATCTGAGACAAGGCAACTTAACAGTTACAAAATACTATAATGCCTTGATGAAACTCTGGCAACAACAAGATCTCTACGATGTACATCCATGGGATACAGTCAAAGATACCAAGTTACATAGAAAACTAACAGAAGAAGGAAGAGTCTATGATTTCCTTGGACTCAATGATTCATTTGAGGAAATAAGAGGCCGAATTATGGGATTAAAACCCATGCCTTCTCTCCTCGAAGTTGTCAATCATGTGTAGTTTGAGGAGAGTCGGAAACTCCTAACTCAAAGCAGCAGCAGCCCTAACACAAGTGAAAGTTCAGCTCTTATTATAAGAGGACAAAAAGACGAACAAAGAAATAGCAAATGGTGTGCTTACTGTAAGAAAAAGGGGCATATCAAAGAAGAATGCTGGAAGCTGCATGGCAAGCCATCAACCAGCAAACAATACTCCTCTTCTAATATCACTACAACTGAGCAGAAAACAGGAGATATTGATTTCCTGAGTCAAGAAGAAATACAGATGTTTCGTCAGATCCTGAACAAGCAAAACAAGTCCAATACTATTCCTAGTGTGAATCTAGCCCAATCAGGTAATTTTGTTATAGCTCTCAACATGGTGATGACTAGTAAAGATACTTGGATTGTTGACTCAGGAGCCACTGACTATATGACGGGTAACGAATCTTTAATTCACAACCTGAAACTCTGTCATGAACACCTTAAAGTAAAAGTTGCTAACGGTGTTTTCACAAGGGTCGAAGGGATAGGAAGAGTCATATTATCTGATGACTTGGAATTAAAAAATGTTTTGTTTGTACCTGCACTCACCTGTAATCTAATATCTGTAAGTCAGCTCACTAAAGGACAAACATGTAGAATAATTTTTAAGAGTGATCTTTGTATCTTTCAGGATTTAAAATCGAGGAGGACGATTGGGACTTCTAGAGAATGGGATGGACTATACTACCTTGAAGGATCCAGCTCGCAAAATGGAAGGAAAGCAAGAAAAGCACTCGTTAGCTCCAACACTCAAAATCATGATGTACTGTTGTGGCACTGTTGGTCAGGTCACCCTAGTTTTGAGTATATGAAGCATGTATTTCCTACTCTATTTAATAAAAATTCCACTCCTTTTCATTGTGAAACTTGTTAGTTTGCCAAGCAAACTAGAACCTCATTTCCTAGACAGCCTTATACACCCTCCTCACCTTTCACATTAATCCATAGTGACATTTGGGGTCCTGCACGAGTAAAAACTCTTACCAAAGCAAGGTGGTTTGTCACTTTCATAGATGATCACACTAGAACTACTTGGGTATATTTAATGAAAGACAAATCTGAAATAGCCAAAGTATTTCAGAACTTCTATACCTTTGTATGCACATAGTTTAACACATCCATTAAGGTACTACGAAGTGATAATGCCAAAGAATATTTGAGCAACACCTTTAACAAATTTCTTGATCAACAAGGAATTTGTCACCAAACTTCATGCCCATATACCTCTCAACAACATGGAGTGGCCGAAAGAAAGAATCATCACTTATTGGAAGTAACCCGAACCTTATTGATGGAATGAAATGTTCCCACCATTTTTTGGGGTGATGTTGTACTTACTGCAGCTTATCTCATTAACTGTATGCCATCCAGAATCCTTAAGTATAACACACCAATTCAAAAACTCCTTGAACACTTTCCAAATTGCCCACTTATTAATACATTACCTCCAAAAGTGTTTGGTTGTGTTGTCTTTGTCCACAAAAATGATGGCAATAAATTTGCTGCTCAAGCCGATAAATGTATATTCCTTGGCTACTCCTCTACTCAAAAAGGGTATAAATGCTACTGTCCTACTTCCCAGAAGCTTATTATTTCTCAAGATACTGTATTCTTGGAAGAAGAAGCATATTATCCTAAATTACCCATTCAGGGGGAGTATATTGATATTAAATGGCTAATCCAGGAAGAAAACAAATCCAAAGACTTATCACCACCATCTAAACCTGACCATAAAGTCACCATTGACCTATTTGCTTCAATAAACCAACCTAGTTCTATCCAACGAGAATCTGAACATAACCCAATCCAATCTGAATCTACACCTAATAAACAACAAGCACATGTTGACAATAATTCAGGGTTGGATACTGAATCATAATAAGAGGAAGAGTCCAGGCTACAAATTAGAGATGAACCAGGTACTGGTAGTACTATCTCTCCCATTCAAAGGAACGACTATGAATCCAATTCGAGATTAAATCCTGAAGAACTAGGTTAGCCTATTGCATTAAGAAAAGGGGTAAGAGCTTGTACTCTACATCCAATTCAATGCTTTGTTTCATACGGTAACTTGTCTGAAAAAATGCAAAGTTTTGTTGTAAATAGTACACAGATAAAAGTTCCTAACTCATTTCAACAAGCTATGGCTAATCCAAACTGGAGACAAGCTACAGAAGAGGAGTTAAGGGAACTCAGAGACAATGAAATATGGGAGATTACAACTCTTCCCAAAGGCAAGAAACCAGTTGGATGTAGGTAGATCTTCACCTCAAAATTCAATCCTGATGGTAGTATCAACAAATACAAGGCAAGACTTGTTGCAAAAGGCTATACTCAGATATATGGCATCGATTATCAGGAGACATTTGCTCCAGTGGCTAAACTTAATACCATCCAAGTACTACTGTCAATTGTAGCTAATTTGGATTGGTCACTACACCAACTGGATGTGAAAAATGCATTCCTGAATGGAAATCTGGAAGAAGAAGTATATATGGAGATTCCAGATGGAATTTCAGCCCTTAACAATTACGTGTGCAAACTCAACAAGTCTTTGTATGGACTTAAGCAGTCACCTAGGGCATGGTTTGGTAGATTCACCAAAACAATGAAAGGACTTGGATATACCCAGGGACAAGCAGATGACACATTGTTCATCAAACGTGTTAATGACAGAGTCACCATCTTGATAGTCTATGTTGATGACATAGTTATAACCAGAAATAATGAAGGATCCATCGCTCAGTTAAAACAAAATCTATCAACTGAGTTCCAAGTAAAAGATCTTGGACAAATGAGGTATTTCCTAGGCATGGAGGTGACAAGAACTAAAAAGGGCATCAATGTATCTCAGCGAAAGTACATACTAGACCTGTTACATGAAACATGAATGTTAGGAGTGATAATTGAATATTTATTACACTCATTTGTATCTCTTGATTAATAAATTTAGATTGTTTAGTAAAAATAATGGGCTTTTATACTTATTTGGGCTTTGAGTGTTTTATTGGATTTAACATATTTTAATAATAAAAATTTCAGATTTACAACCCTTCTCTATTTTGATCATAACTCTTGAACCAGATATCCGAATGATCTCATTCTTGTCTCATTTTTTAGATGATTCAGAGGGAAACAATTGATATGAAGACTTGAAGGGCAGATTTAGACAAGAGGATAGTCAAAACTGCAGTCAATGTTATATGTATTTTCTAGATTTTTATTGGGCCCAAATTTTGTAATGAAGCACCATTGAGTATGGATTTTCTTTTTGGGCTGAACTGATGGGCTCTGGCCCATTTGACAATTAGGTTTTAACCTAAGTTAGCTGAAACAATAGACAGAATGGATTTGGGGACATTTTTGGATTGAAATCAGAAGTTCTTAATTCTCTGAAATGTTCTTCGTGTTCTTCGGATTTTCCAGCCATGTCCGGCTAAGTTTCTGTGACTGGCCTATGGATTGAGGATTCACGTTTCCAATCAGAGGACATACTTAAATCGGTAATGTAATTTGTTTCTATTTACTCTAATCGGATCCGATTTCTGGAATAGTTTGAATGTTTGTTTTAATATTCGGATCGGTACATCCCAAGGACACAGTTCGAATCGGGTTACAGTGCTACTAAACGATCGGACAGTAGCACGCCACCCATATGAACAGAACCTAGACAATCTTCTAGTCGAGGGATTTTCTGGACGAATACAGAGATTTCGGTTCATCAGAACCAATCACGAGTTCGTTGTAATCTTTGTCCGATAATGGTAGGAAACTATGAATCCCAATCCTAGGTCAGTCAATTTTAATCTGTTTGGTCCAGTTCATTTTCGATTTCTGTTTTTAATCTGAGTTTATTGTTTGTTAATAGTCTAATTAAACCCCCCAATCGATAATTATTTCGAATGTTTTAGACTGCATGTAAATTCTGTGGGAAACGATCCAGGTTCTCTGTACTACAAATTCTCATTGAAACTGGTTATTTTGCGAGAACTCGAAAATTCTCGATCAAAATTTGGCGCCGTTGCCGGGGAATTTGCATCGGTCTAGCAGTAACAGTAGTGTAGTGTTTGAGTCAGGTGGTTCTGGTGGTTTGGCAGATTTGTATCTCAACCAAATCACTCAGCCCCAGGTCTTTTTGAAGGAATCAAGATTCTGAGCAAAAGTTACTTCCTTTTGGAAGTGAGATCACCCCTAATTTTCCCAAATTCCATCATCTAGACCACTTTTTCACTGTTTTTTGGTCTCGGTGGGACGTAGTCGTTATTTCAGAAATTGTTCTAGGATTTCTACTAAACTTTACGACTTGCTCTAATTGGGCTAATTTTTGGTGATCTGGAAGAAAATGTGCCTCTGAGCATAACTCATGCTTTGCCATGAGCTCCCATATAGTTTTGCCAAATTCTATCGTTTAGACCACTTTTTCAATTTTTAAGTTTTTTATCGCATTTTTGGGTTCCCGGATAGTGTAGAAGTTGTTCTGTGCAAGTCCCATAATTTTTAAAAATCATTTGGTAGTGTTTTTGAATTTATTTTGGTCAATTTCCAGTGTGGGCTTGTGATTTTGCGTTTTTGAGTGTTCTAGTGGTTGTCTTAATTTTTCCCTATACTGTATGACTAGGAGCAGCACTAGTGCACCTGATCTGTTGGACAATAATCCTGAAATAGAACGTACTATTCTTACTTCTAGAAGGGCTGTTAGGTTAGGTCAGAGGGTCATTACTGAACCTGTTTCTGATTCTGACACTGATTCTATTGGCAGCACTTCTAGTCCCTCAGACACTATGGCAGATCAGGGAAATAATAGGACTTTAAAGTAGTTGACTGCACCTGGTGATAATTATCAGCCATTGTGCATCCAATACCCTACCCTTGGTGCTAACCTTGATCTTAAATCTGGACTTATACATTTGTTGCCCAAGTTTCATGGTCTTGTAGGTGATGAACCGCACAAGCATCTGAAGGAATTCCATGTGGTGTGCAGCATAATGAAACCACAACATATTGATGAAGACCACATTAAGCTGAGAGCTTTTCCTTTCTCTCTTGAGGATGGAGCGAAGGAATGGTTATATAATCTTCAACCATCATCTATTGGAAGTTGGGCTGATATGCAGACATTGTTCCTAGAGAGATTTTTCCCTTCTTCAAGAGCCACTACAATCAGAAAAGAAATCAGTGGAATCAAGCAATTTAATGGCAAAAATATGCATGAATACTGGGAGAGATTCAAGAGGTTGTGTGCTAGCTTCCCCCATCACCAGATAACTGAGCAGCTCTTGATTACTTATTTCTATGAGGGTCTTCTACCTAATGACCGAAATCTTGTGGATGCTTCTAATGGTGGAGCCTTAGTCAACAAGACACCCCAAGAGGCCATAGATTTAATATCCACTATTGCAGCTAACTCTCAACAATTTGGCACTAGAGCAAATAGCAGTGCTGTGTTCCAGATCAGTGGATCTAATGATTCTCACCAGCGATTGGAGAATAGACTTGATGATCTGACCTCCTTGGTGAGGCAATTGGCAGTGACTCAAATGGTGCAGTCTTCCACTCCACAGTTGGGCTATTCATGTGGTTTCTGTTCTGATCCCTCCCATCCTACTGATTCTTGCCCCACCTTGCAAGACAACACATATCAAGATCAGTCAGTGGCTGCTGTGGGCGTTTTTCCAGGGAAGCCACAACACCAGCAGCAAAATAATGCCTTCTCCAATACATATAATCCTGACTGGAGAAATCATCCCAATTTTAGGTGGAGCCAGAATCTGAGTCAGATTCAGAACCACAATAGTAATGTGCAGCAGAATTCTGGAAATTACCAACAGAGACAGTTTCTACATAACAAACAGAATTTCCAACAATTCACACCTCCACAGCCAGCACAACAACAGCCGACCAGCAGCAGAAGCAGTGGTTCATCACTAGAAGAAATGATGAAGCAGCTTGCAGCAAACAGTTTGCAATTCCAGCAACAAACTGAGGCCTCTATCCAGAGTTTGCAGACTCAGATTGGACAGTTGGCAACATCATTGAACCAACTCCAGCCTCAGGGATCCAATACTCTCCCTTCACAGGTAATTCCTAATCCGAAGGGAAATGTTAGTGCTATCTCCCTACTTTCTGGTAAGCAATTATAAGGGCATAAACCAGCTGCAGATGTGACTGAATCCACATCAGAAAAAGAGTCAGAAAAAGTGAAGATTGACTCTAGAAACAAAGAGGCTGTGAAGCAAGGTGAAGAGAAGTCTGGAGTTCCTATTCCTATTCCTCTTCCTTTTCCTCAGAGAGCACTTCACTCCAAGAAGTTGGCAGAAAAAGTGCAAGACAGTGATATCCTTGAGACATTCAGAAAAGTTGAGATTAACATCCCTCTCTTGGATGCCATCAAACAGATCCCCAAGTATGTCAAGTTCCTAAAGGAGTTGTATACCAACAAGATACGACTGAGGGGGACTGAACGAGTGAGTTTGAACTAGAATGTCTCAGCGCTTCTCTAACAACCCATGCCTCACAAGTGCAAGGACCCAGGTACGTTTTCTATCCCTTGTATTATTAGTAATTATAGATTTGATAATTGCTTGGATGATTTAGGTGCTTCCATTAATGTTATGCCTGCATCTATTTATAAATCCCTTGGTCTTGGTCCCTTGCGACCTACTGGTGTTGTTGTCCAACTAGCTAATAGGAGTAATGCTCATCCTACTGGTCTGATTGAAGATGTTTTGGTTAAGGTCAATGAATTGATATTCCCTGCTAACTTTTACATTCTAGATATGGAGGATGAATCTCCTAGCAGTAGATCCCCAATCATTTTAGGGATACCTTTCTTGAAAACAGCTAAGACTAAGATGGATGTGCATTCTGGTACTCTTTCCATGGAATTTGGTGATATTGTTGTAACTTTTAATATCTTTGATGCCATGAGACATCCTAGGGAAGAGCATTCTATTTTGTGCATTGATGTGATAGATGAGACTATTGATGATGTTCTTTCTGCTTGGTATGCTGATTTTCCTGATTTTGCATCGGTGGGAGATTCTGTGATATGTGCATGTTCTGACACTGAATAGTGCCATGTTTGCACTGAGATTGATGATGCACTATATGGAGATATTGACTTGATTTCTGATTCTACTTTACTTGTGGATCATGATATTGATTGTGGTGAAACTGAGCTTCATTCTAATGTTCATTATGATTATAAACTTAACCCTGATGTTAACAGTGAGCTGCCTAGCCACAGTTCTGCTTCTGTGCATGTAGTTTCAGGTATTGCACGTGTACACACTTCTGAAATGGTCCAATCACCTAAGCTCCTTCCTTCCATTCAGCAGTCGCCTAAGTTAGAGTTGAAGTCATTGCCAGTTCACTTGAAATATGCCTTTCTAGAGGTAGATGAGCAACTTCCAGTCATTGTGGCCAATAACCTTCTACCTGATCAAGAAGAGAAGCTGCTGAGCTTGTTGAGGGCCAATAAGAAGGAAATTGGGTGGACGTTAGCTGATCTTGTTGGCATTAGCCCTTTTATGTGTATGCATCGGATTCTTTTGGAAGCAGATGCTAAGCCAGTAAGACAACCCCAGAGATGTCTTAATTCTCTCATTTTAGAAGTGGTTAAGAAGGAAGTGACTAAGCTTCTATAGGCTGGCATCATCTATCCCATCTCTGATAGCCAGTGGGTTAGCCCGGTCCAGGTCGTTCCTAAGAAGTCTGGAGTAACTGTGGTAGCCAATCAAAGGGATGAGCTCATTCCTACAAGAGTTCAGAATAGTTGGAGAGTGTGCATAGACTACAGGAGACTCAACCAAGCTACCCGCAAGGATCACTATCCTTTACCTTTCATTGATCAGATGTTAGAGTGTTTGGCTGGTAAGTCTCACTACTGCTTTTTAGATGGTTACTCAGGGTACTTCCAGATCCATATTGCTCCTGAGGATCAAGAGAAGACGACCTTCACATGCCCCTTTGGAACCTATGCTTATCGAAGAATGCCTTTTGGCCTCTGCAATGCACCTGGCACCTTTCAGCATTGCATGGTAAGTATCTTTTCTGACTTTCTAGAAGATTGCATGGAGGTTTTCATGGATGATTTTACTGTGTATGGGTCTGATTTTGATGCATGCTTGGCTAGTTTGTCTAGAGTCTTGAATAGATGCATTAAGTCTAATCTTGTGCTAAATTTTGAAAAGTGTCACTTCATGGTTGAGTCAGGGATAGTGTTGGGACACATTGTTTCCAATGAGGGTATTAAGGTAGGTCCTGCTAAAATTGATGTTATCACTGCTTTGCCTTACCCCACATCTGTACGGGAAGTTCGTTCTTTTCTTAGCCATGCAGGTTTCTACCGACGTTTCATTCAGGATTTCAGCAAGATTTCCTGACCCCTGTCTAACCTTCTACATAAGGACACTGAGTTTGCATTTGATGCAGAGTGTAAGATAGCCTTTGATCACTTGAAGCGTTGCCTGACTACTACTCCAGTTATCCAACCACCAAATTGGTCTCTCCTATTTGAGTTGATGTGCGATGCTTCCAATTATGTTGTTAGGGCTATCTTGTCTCAGAGGGTCAACAAGGTTTCTCATGTTATTGCAATGCATCCAAGACCTTGGATCCTGCCCAATCCAATTATAGCACCACTGAGAAAGAACTTTTGGCTATAGTGTTTGCTTTTGATAAGTTTAGGTCATATCTGCTAGCCAGTAGAGTAATTGTTTTCTCTGACCATGCTGCTTTGAAGTTTCTTTTGAAAAAGACAGATGCTAAGCCTCGACTTATTCGGTGGATGTTATTACTCCAAGAATTTGATGTTGAGATCAGAGATAGGAGTGGAGCACATAATTGGGTAGCTGATCATTTGAGTCGTGTCACTCATTCCTTTTCCCTCGCTGCCATTCAGGATGATTTTCCTGATGAGCAGCTTTTACAGCTGCAAGGTAAGCTTCCATGGTATGCTGATTTAGTTAATTACTTGGTTGCTAGTGTTTTACCTTCTGATTCTACTAGGGCCCAAACTCTAAAATTAAAAAGTGAATCTAAATATTACGTTTGGGATGACCCTTATCTGTGGAGATTTTGTGGTGACCAAGTAGTTAGGCGATGTGTACCTGATCATGAGTTTGACTCCATATTACATTTTTATCATGCTTTTGCCTGTGGTGGTCACTTTGGACCCCAAAGGACTGCTAGGAAAGTCCTAGACTCTGGTTTATTTTGGCCAACCCTGTTTCATGATTCTCATCTGTTTTGTAAGTCATGTGATAATTGTCAGAGAGCAGGTAGTCTTTCTCGTAGGCATGAGATGCCCCAGCACCCCATATTGTTTTGTTAAATTTTTTATGTTTGGGGTATTGATTTTATGGGTCCATTTCCTGTTTCTTATGGTTTCACTTACATATTGTTTGCTGTTGACTATGTTCCAAAATGGGTTAAGGCGAAGGCCACCCGGTCTAATGATTCTGCTATGGTGGTAGATTTTGTCAAGTCTAACATTTTCTGCAGGTTTGGCATTCCTCGAGCCATTATTAGTGACCGGGGTTCTCATTTTTGTAACCGGAGCATGGGTGCTTTGTTACGGAAGTATGGAGTGATTCACAAGGTGTCCACAGCATACCATCCACAGACCAATGGTCAAGCTGAAGTCTCGAATAGGGAGATTAAGCATATCCTTCAGAAGACTGTTAATTCTACCCGGAAGGATTGAAGCAAGCGATCAGATGATGCTTTGTGGGCTTATCGGACTTCCTACAAGACTCCAATTGGGATGTCTCTATATAGGCTTATTTTTTGTAAGGCATGTCACCTTCCGGTTGAATTAGAGCATCAAGCTTATTGGGCCATTAAGCAGTGTAATATGGATTTGGCTAAGTCTGGGATGGAACGGAAGCTCTAATTGTAAGAGTTGGATGAGCTTCGATTGGATGCCTATGAGAGTTCATGGTTGTATAAGGAGAAGACCAAGGCATTCCATGATAAGAAAATCCTGAGGAAAGAGTTTTTTGTGGGCCAGAAGGTTCTTCTATTCAATTCCCTTCTCAAGTTTATGCCTGGTAAGCTTCGATCTAGATGGGATGACCCTTTTGTGATTGCTAATGTTTTCCCTTTTGGTGCTGTTGAGTTGTGTGATCCACCTATAGGGAGGACCTTCAAAGTGAATGGACATTGACTCAAACCATTTTATGAGGGATCACAGCAGCAACCTGAAGAAGCGGACCTCATACTCACTGATGCCACTATCCTCCGTAAACACCTGGGGAGTATTCTTCTTTTCCTATTTCCCTTTTCTTTTATTTCTTGTGTTTCTTTTTCACACTTTCTAAATAATACACTTTCTCCTTCTATCATTGTTTAGCTATGTATATTGTGGATTTGGACATATTGGTTTTGATGGATTGGATCATACTGTTTGGGCTTAATTTCTTACTTTTTGGTAGTTGATTTTGGTGATGCTGATTGCATGATTTGGTATTTACCTTTGTGAGATTTTGGGCCTACATGAATGAGATTCATCTTTACCATTCTTCCTTTTTCTGTGTATCTCTGATTCTGATTTATGTTCTCTAGAACTTGCTCTCTTTCTTTTTAAGGCTACATTTTTCACTTACATGAATAAATATGATGGAGGCTTGTTTAGTTTCTTTCTTTTATTTACCATTTTGACCAAATAGCCTTCCCTTACACTATTAATTTCCCTTTGTTAGCCCCTTTGTGCCTTTTTGACTAATTCTTTTCTTCAACCACATTACTAGCCAAAGTGTAAAACCATGTTATACCACACCTTAGAATTTACTGAGCATTGGTTTCACATTAGTGTGGGGGTTGCCCAGGAGTGCCACAATTTAAGTGTAGGGGGGATGTTTGGATGGTTGATTTGGGAGTTGGGTCATTCTAAAAAAAACAAAAACAAAAGAATTTGAGTGTATATTTGAAAGGGGATATTCTATTGATTTGAGTGTTATTATTTTCATGCTCTTTCAAATTTCTTTGGTACTTAGCCTCACATATCCATATTTATACACACCTTCACCTTAGCCCCATTACAACCTTGAATAATAAGCTCTCTTGATTTGTGCATGTATGTGATATGAGTAGTGGAGAAGTAGAAATTGAGCAAGCCTATGGTAGGACAATTTCTTGAGTAGAATTTGAGTGATACACTTATTTACCCTATACACTTTAGAGAGTTATTGAGAGAATCCTCTGAGAGACCATCTTATGTGAGTAGCATCATTGATCGAGACTACCGTGTTTTGTAATTTGTAATGCAAGGATTTCAGTTTTAATTGGTTGGTCTTTTGAAGCTTTGTGTCCATTATTCCAATTTTACATTGTTGGCAATTGTTAGAAAGGAGAAATTTTTCTTTTAAGTTTTGCTCAGGAGTGCAAAATGATAAGTGTGGGGGAATTTGATAATTGAATATTTATTACACTCATTTGTATCTCTTTATTAATAAATTTAGATTGTTTAGTAATAAATAATGGGCTTTTATGCTTATTTGGGCTTTGAGTGTTTTATTGGATTTAACATATTTTAATAATAAAAATTCCAGATTTACAACCCTTCTCTATTTTGATCATAACTCTTAAACCAGATATCCGGATGATCTCATTCTTATCTCATTTTTTAGATGATTCAGAGGGAAACAATTGATATGAAGACTTGAAGGGCAGATTCGGACAAGAGGATAGTCAAAACTGCAGTCAATGTTATATGTATTTTTCTAGATTTTTATTGGGCCCAAATTTTGTAATGAAGCACCATTGAGTATGGATTTTCGTTTTGGGCTGAACTGATGGGCTCTGGCCCATTTGACAATTAGGTTTTAACCTAAGTTAGCTGAAACAATAGACAGAATGGATTTGGGGACATTTTGGATTGAAATCAGAAGTTCTTAATTCTCTGAAATGTTCTTCGTGTTCTTCATTCGTTCTTCAGATTTTCCAGCCATGTCCGGCTAAGTTTCTGTGACTGACCTATGGATTGAGGATTCACGTTTCCAATCAGAGGACATACTTAAATCGGTAATGTAATTCGTTTCTATTTTCTCTAATCGGATCCGATTTCTAGAATAGTTCGAATGTTTGTTTTAATATTCGGATCGGTACATGCCAAGGACATAGTTCGAATCGGGTTACAGTGCTACTAAACGATCGGACAGTAGCACGCCACCCATATGAACGGAACCTAGACGATCGTCTAGTCAAGGGATTTTTTGGACGAATATAGAGATTTCGGTTCGTCCAGAACCAATCACGAGTTCGTTGTAATCTTCGTCCGATGATGGTAGGAAACTATGAATCCCAATCCTAGGTTAGTTGATTTTAATCTGTTTGGTCCAGTTCGTTTTCGATTTCTGTTTTTAATCTAAGTTTATTGTTCGTTAATAGTCTAATTAAACCCCCCAATCGATAATTGTTTCGAATGTTTTAGACTGCATGTAAATTCTGTGGGAAACTATCCAGGTTCTCTGTACTGCAAATTCACATTGAAACTGGTTATTTTGCTAGAACTCGACAATTCTCGATCAAAGAGCACAACCTAAAGGAACACCGATGGAAGAAGGATGTCATCTGGAAATTAAACCAGATGGTATCCCAGTCAACTCAGAATGATACAGAAGACTTGTCAGGAAACTCATATACTTAATTCACACACGCCCAGACATTAGCCACGTAGTTGGAATAGTAAGCCAATTCATGCACCAACCACAGGTAGAACATATGGCTACAGTTTACAGAATCCTGAGTTATTTGAAATTTAATCCTGGAAGAGGAATCTTTTTCAGAAAAGGAACTACTAGAAATATTGAAATCTACACCGATGCAGATCATGCAAGGGACAGAGAGACTAGAAGATCCATCTCACGATATTGTACATATATGTGGGGAAATCTGGTTACATGGAGAAGCAAGAAACAAACTGTGGTATCAACAAGTAGCGCAGAAGCTGAATTAAGAGCAGTGAGCAAAGGATTATGTGAAGCAATTTGGATTATCAAGTTATTAAAAGAGTTGGGAATTCCACATGAGGGACCATTACAAATTTGGTGTGACAACAAGGCTAGCATCAAAATGGTTGAGAACCCTGTTTATCATGATAGAACAAAACATGTTGAGATAGACAGGCACTTTATTAAAGAGAAAATTGAAGCAGGTATCATGAGATTGTCTTACATTAGATCAGAAGATCCGATTGCAGATATAATGACAAAACCACTTAGCAGAGCTAAATTTGAAGGATTACGATGCAAGCTGGGAATGATGGACATATACTCTCCAGCTTGAGGGGGAGTGTTGAAAGTTAGAGATTCTTTCGGTGGAGTGTGTGTGTATTTCTATGGTCAGCATGATATTACTGACCAGTGCCACTAATCACTCTCACTTAGTCTTTCAATCTCACCGTGCATTTTGGCGTTTCCTCATCTCTGTTCTTGTTATATATTGATGTATCCATTCGGTTTACATATATCAATGAAATGAGGGCTCTAATAGCCAATACGTACTAAGCTAATTTAAAAGCACAATAATATAATCATTAGTACCTTGAATCATCTCCACCTCTCATCATTTGAATCTTCAAGAATTGACTTAAGCGTTTTGAAAAGTTGTCCTTGGATGAGCATCATGGCTCTTAGTACTATGGTGAAATAACAACTAATGGTCTACTCGGACCTCCCAAACTCAAATTGTATTACCCTATTTTTCATATGATGACCAAGTATATGCAAGAACTTAGCCACTTACTCATCCATTAACATGTGTTTAGTTGGTTTCAGACCGCCCATTGTATCTAGCATGCCACAAAGTTTATCAAATGTTGACCTATACATCCTAATTTGGTTGTAACAAGTATTGTCACTGCCATAAATCAACTCCCTAAGATGGTTTCTCTTAGTATGGAAATTAAGAGTGTAGGAATGGTCTTGTATGATCCTACTGTTCAAAATAGTTATAGCGCACATCATGTTCATCAACATTGTTTGAAAAGCATGGATAAGCATTAACCATCCAATCATTAGATGGAGATCTGCTTCCTCACTATCTTGATCCATATTTTTGGCTTCAGTTAACCATCCACATATGTTTAAATAAAAAAAACATGCAGGTTGCAATCAATCAAACAACATATATGCAACAACAATGGTAAAGTACATGTGAACATGAATATAATCGAAAATATAAATCAAAGTTTGTTTTTTACTTTCTTCTCAAACTTCCCCTCCAAATTGCCCAGCCTCTCAGCCTTGTAAGCATTAAAATTTTGACTGACTTATGGAATGATTGATCTACAATTACCACCAATTGATCATATCTCATTCCTTTAGTACTAACCCATGGATATTTTTCCTCTTTCACACTGAATTGATAAAATTTTACATTGTGGGGATGAATCATTAGTTTTTCTTGTTCATTTATATATTGAAGCCCTCTAACTTTTTTTTAAAATAAAAATTTTATAAAGTATTAGAACTATAATACCTTTGATTTTCCTTTGTTCCCTAATCCTTGTAATTCCATTCCGGTTAAGAAAGATGGAGCAGAGTATTATGAAAGCCTTATTATGATGAAGTCCTTGTATTTTCTATTTGCAGAATAGATCAAACCCAAATATATGATCCCAGACCAAGTGCACAGTGTTGTTATCAGACATCACAGTAGAAGGGTAACAAGCCTGGAATTCCACCCCACAAAGAATAACATCCTCTTATATGGAGATAAGGCTATCTATTCATTCATAATATATTGCAGTTTATTATCAATAAACTTTGGTGCTTATGGTTAGAAATCCTAATTCATCTTTCTTTGGTTTCATTCTAAAAGAAAGGACAAGTTGGAGTCTGCAATTTTGAAAAAGTAGATGAGAGGATGGTCTATGGAAATATACATTCATCCATAGTAAATAACATTGGGTGAGTTTTTTCTTTTAATTTATTTTCTGGTCAAACCATGGTGCTTTAAATTGATATATAATTTTGAAGGCTAATTGCAATTTGGCAACTTTGCAGGTTTAACCCTAGAAATGATTGTATGTTCTACTGTGCTTCGTCAGATGGTACCTTTAGTCATACATAAATATAGGAATATTATCAACGGGAACATCCCAACAACATAATAAAAAGCATATATCGATTCATCATTAGATACATAAATAAATATTAATCTAAAAAACTTACATAAGTCTATAGGAAACAAAAATAAAACAAAAGAACAAACGAAATGATAAGAAAAGCTGAGATACAAAACATGGAAGAAGAAATAGCAAGCAGAATGATCCGGTGAAACGATCGAATGCTAAATCCATAGGTTGAAGGAATTGTATAAAAAGAGTATAGAGTCAGAAATCGAACCTGCGAGAGAGTGAGGAGCAAAGACCTCAGCCACAGTAGAGCAAGTGAAGCAAACAAAGCGCAAGAATATCTCACCAACTGCAGTGTTGCTTTATGGCCTGTTCGGTTCAAAGGGAGGGGATGCGAGGGAGGGAATGGAGGGGAGGGGATAGATAGGGGTTACCTTGTTTGGTTTAATTGGAGGGGAGAGGATGGGAGATAATAACTAATTTACCATTTTATCCTTATATGTTAGTTTACATTTTTTATGCTTATATAAATAATTTAAATTAATTTTTTTGAAATGAATTTTATTTAAATTATTTTACACCTCAATATAAATTAAATAAATTATCAAAATTTAAATTTGTTTTACCAAGTGGATACAAATTTATTTTAATTCACACTATTAGAATTACTAAAATAATTATTGGTAAACAGAATGAGATTATAATATTGTGCAAAAGAAGCATCACAAAAGCTGTGATAGACAAGGTCAGAACTCTGTGAGTGCGTTTTTTTATTTTCTGCTCAAGGGTATCACTGGAAATATGAAAAAATCTTGTGGGTAAAATAGCCAAATATTTTGTTCCCTCCAAATCCTCCCAATTTAGAGGGAACAAAATGGAGGGGAGAGGAGGGATTTGGAGCCCCTCATGTGGCTCCCCTCCCCTCCAACCAAATAGACCCTTAGACTTTGCCGTAAACCACTGTGCTCTCAACCTCTATTGAACGTTAAAGCTTCTCTCAACAATGACAGGCTCATTTTATTGATTTTTTTAGTGTGGGTAAATCTTATCTTTTTATTATATGAGTAGGGTTAAAATTGAGGTTTTATCAAAGATTACAAACCTTTAATGAGTTTTTAAAGGGTCCTCCTATAAATGGAGATTACCAAATGTGTAATCTGTTTTATAATTATAATCTACATTATTATAAATAAGCCCAATCAAACAGGCTATTAATAACTGGCTGCCCGCCCCTTTGGTGGAATATGTGAATTTACGATAGAGCCCTTCATTAATTGACGTGGCGCCCCATCCCGCCCTCCGCTCGCTCTCCTCATTAATGCGCTGGCACTCTGTATACCGCGGGATGGAATTATGTAGGTACCCCTGGCGCCGTAGGACCATGTTCCACTAATACATCTTTTAGTATTTTCACTTTTGCCCCATGTTTCACCTATGCTACAGTATAAATATTTACACGTTTGCCCCATGTTCCACCTATGCTACAACACTGGGCCTGCCTCTTGGGCCTGGAGATAGTGGGTAATGTTGTAAGCCCCTGTTAGACCAATGGATGAGCCCTTCACATTCAGTCCATTGCTGTTGAAGGCTTACAATATGAGAGTTTTGAATTTATGGAGTGCAGATAAGTTATTACCGCACGTTGTTCTTGAGGTGTTTAAGAAGTTTTAGGAAGGCTATTGCACCCTACTGCCGGTGACTCTAGTGTTCTCTTATGGATATTATGGAGCGTCTTCCACAAGCTTTATGGGTTCGCATGTTGATTTTTGTGTATCGTCGGTTGATTAGAGATGCGTGTGTCTTGTTGCTGGACCTGGATAGGTTGTTGGCCTATGTATATTATCAGTCACAGTCATCTCCCTCACCAGTTGAATACGCGCGCTTAGTTGATGGTGTCCTGGTCACTCTTTTCGACATGGGTGTTATTATATCAATTGTGGGTCATGATGGAGCCCATTTATTGTCGAGGGCATGTTGTTGCTTCCGTCGTTTCCCGGTATTTGTCATAGTAGACCTAGAGGGTATGTGAAGTTTGATACGAGAGGAGTTTTGGATATGTCCGCCTTGTTGGGCGATCAACGAACTATTTATTTGTTATCAGAGGACTATCTGTTGGTAATAGGATACCTTTTGGGGTCTTTCGTTGATCGCGTTTTTTTGTGATATGTTGTTGGTGGTCCATTTGTTGAAGAATCAGATATATGTATTATAGACAATAGTGAAGAACATAAGATTCTTTGTAGTTCATTTGTTATGTGTATCCCACTTGCGCACCATATGATTATGTTAGTTTTAGGGGTTTGGTGTTGAACACTATTCAATGTCGATTATTGCACGCATATTAATATACACATTTACAGTTAATTATCAATATAGTTACCCGTATATGCTGGGCCTATTGGATTGCCATTGTGGGCCTCATGTTATGTAATTGGGCCACACTGGTGGTGTTTTGTGTATTTGATTGCAACCCGACGAAACATGACGCGCGCTTTAATTTGGTGATGAGCAGGACACGCGAGTAGTTTAAGTTGCATTTTAATAATCCTACCGCACATTTAATTTGAATATGGACAAGTCTGGCATGCATTTAATTAGAATATGGTTGGGATTGGCTCGCATTTAATTTGAATTTGTACAGGACACTGCGCACTTTTATTTTGATTGGAATAGGATTGGCGCACACTTTAATTTGAATTTGAACAAGACTGGCACCCACTTTAATTTAAATATGAACAGGACTGGCGCGCACTTTAATTTGAATATGAACAGGATTTGCGCGCACTTTAATTTGAATTTGAACAAGATACGCGTGTACTTTAGTTTGAAAGTGAATAATGCTAGAGTGTATACATAATTGTTGCACATCTTGGCGTGCATGACGTTTCTATGGTCAGATACATATGATGCACGCCATTATTCATTTATTGATATATGATCGCGCAACGAAATTATGTTAATATTCTGGTGGGAACATAATAATAAGATATTGGAGGTCCATTAATATATAATTAAGCTTGATACAAGTATTGGGGGTTTTGATTAAATGCTATACGCGCGTCATGTGTCCACTCCATTTACATACGCGTCTAGGAATAATCTTCTGTTGCAGTTAACTCTACTGCCATAGATAAGAAAGAAGACTAAGGGTGTGTTTGGTTTAATGGAAGTTAGGTTATGTGAGGTTTATTAAAGTTAGTTAGGTTAGGGAAATTATGAGCTTTATTTAATTCCAGAAGAGGCGAGGGAAAGTTTAGTTTCTTATTTAGTTCAGAAGGTAGGTGAGGAGAACTAATTATAAATGGACAAATATACCTTTTGTCTATTTATTTATATATTTTCTTTCTTCTTTTACAATTTTTTATTAATAGAATTTTAATTTAACTATCATGAAAAATAAAAGTGGAACAAATTTAATAAACTTGCTTGAATTGAGAATGATGATCATGACCAAATTTATTGCTCCATTTTTTGTAGAAAAAAAAAACTTATTACTCTAATTTTTTACATTATGAGATATTAGATAATAGAAAATAATTATCTTTACATTGAATCGAATTCTTTCATACATTATCATCAAAAATCCAAAATCTAACAGATAAATTACATATTTTGTACATCAACTTCCATCATTATCAAAAATCAATAAGTAATAGACCACATCATTACATAAAATCAAAAATTCCATATATGGTTAGCAAACTACACAAATCTCATATTACTAATTCTTTCCAAATATCTATATTATTAACAAGAATTAATTACTAGAAACCATGCTGCTAATTCTTTCGTCCTTGGCAACGACCTCTTCCGATCTGCTTCAATGACTATCCCAAATGATTGATTACTACTTGTCCAGGCTTCATGATATTTTATCAAGGATAGGAAGCTCATGAAAACTTTGTCATAACAAATCAGAGCCCCAAACTCCAAAATAATTACTAGAAGGGTCAAAAGTTTGTTGCAAACCTGTTCCATGCCAAAGGGGTATAATGTGAGATAATGGGACAATTGAAAGAAAGGTTCCTTTTCTAAGAACAAATCAAATATGAGTATATATATTATGACTTACATAAACAGCATAAAATAAGGCGATTATCATACTTGCTAGGTATATAGCTGTTGCATAGATACGAACAGGATCAAGCATCATTGTCAACTGCCTCTTGGGACCAATGAGGAATGTCGTGCTGTCATGAAAAAGCACTCTAGCTTAGCATCTGAAGAAAACAAAACGGCCAAGGAACTGAGTTCAACAAAAAGTATATAAAGAGGGGCCGCCAACAATTCAATTGAAATATAAATTATTTATACAAGTTAAATTTGCAAGAGCAAGGTGAAATGTTAAGGTACAAAAAGCAATCATATCATTATCAAAAAGTGTAAGTGAGCAAAGAGTATGTATGTATGTATGTATGTATGTATGATATTTTACACTAGAGTAAGAGACATATGATACTACATTTTGTCAGCATGAAACTCATAGTTAGATGCCATCTTTCATCTCTCTAGCACAGGAAGGAAGCCGCGTGACGTCTATCTCTTTTAAAACATTGATTGTAGGACTAAGTGCAGAAAGGAAACGAGAGAAAAGGGGAGACGTATCTTGTTAAAATGGAGGACATCTTCCTTCTCCTCATTAACAAACTTCTAAAAAGTAATATCAAAATATGATGGATAACATGTTCTCTCAAAGAAGTGTTCAAAATTCACGAATTCAAACATAAAGAACAAGAGACATTCTATAGTCAAACACATTAGAAATCTTCTAATACTTCAGCTGCTGCGAAGTGGAAGAGGGTGAATAGAATGGTCAAACAGCATCATAATGTAATTATTCATCTGTAGAGGTAGTAGATACCTTCCAAGTGAAAGCAATTTGCCAAGAGTGAATGCTATTCCAAAATTGATTAGATTGAAGAAAACAACAATTAACTGAGATAAAAAAATGAAAATTATCATAGTAATAGTTACTAATGCTTGCCAAATAATTCTGAGTAACAACACTCATTATGATTCATAGGCACAAGATACACTAACTCTAGAAAATTGACAATTTGAAACCAATATGCAAAAGAACTAGGAAAATTTTGAGACACTTCTAGCTAATTATTATATAGATTTTATTCATGTGAAGTATAATGTACTTTAAAGAGAGGGCAAGTTGAAAATTTCTTAAATTTTTAAGCAAAATTAATGACACTCCTACAAAAATAGGGAATAGTGGCACACTTTTTGTTTTCTTCTAGAATTTTTTTTAAAAATAATTGGCATGCTGTAATATTTTTTCAAGGAAGTGACACAGTTGTTTGCGGGTCTTATGTAGCACTCCATTTAATTTTTTTTTTAAAACTAAAGTAATAGTTGTGGCGCTTGCTCAAGGAAGTGCTATAGTTACTATGCACTTTATGTGACACTTGGTTTAGTAAACACCACACAAAGTAATATTTTTTTTATTTTTTCAAACATTTCTCTCTTCTGTGATGTGCTTTTATTATCTTTATCCTCTTGGTCCCTACTCTTCATTCAACATGTGCCATTACTTTTTATCCTCTTAATCCCCACATTTTTTCCTTCTTTTCTTTTTGTCACTCGTCATCGTCCCTACTTTGATCAGTACTTCCCTTTTATTCATTTATTTCATCACTTCTCACATTTTCTCCTCCTCCTCCTCTTTTCATTTTTGACACTTCCTCCTCATTTCTTAAGTCGCATTTCTTGCACCAAACCGACCTCGCTCCTCCTCCTTTTTGGTCTCATTTCATCCTTCTTATAGTTTCATTTCATCATGTAAGTAAGTACCCACTCATTTTTCTTTTTTTGTTTAATATTTTAAAGCTATGTATAGCACATTGTCATCTTAACCACCTTTTTTATTTTTATTTTTTTTAACATGCATCCAACTTTACCTTTCTCTTGTTCCTTTATTAATTTTGTTTCCAGGTGTTGTGCTTAAGGTTTCAGTTCACTCAATTCAGGCTTCCTATACACTGTAAGTTTTTTTAAAATTTTTTATCTTGCACATCTAATTTTATTAGTAGTTAATAGTTTAATTTGCTCAATATCTTTTATATTTAATTTATTATGAAATATCAAAAAATTATTCTCATTTTTATATGCTGAAAAATAAATGATATAAAATTAAATGCCATTATATATAAGTTGTATGTGAAGATATGTAGTAGTTATAATTTTTAAATGTTGTAGTAATTACTAACATCGATGAGTTACATAAGCAAAATAATTATTTATTTTTAACACTTATATTTTACTTAGTAGTAATTTTTTAATTAGTTATTTGTTAATTTATATCATTTTGAAGTTATTTGATTGTGTTTTTTTTTATTTTGTTATGGATATGGAAATGTGTTTAAAGTGTATTATCAATTATAATTATAGGGTTTTAAAAGAAAAATAAGAAAACAATTTTTTTTTAAAAAAATAATACTCCTTACGGCACTTTCTTATAAAAGTGTCACAAGAAGCAAAAATTTTAAAACAAATATATTGACTTCTTGTGGCACTTGTTCATGAAGTGTAGCACTTCTTCAATAAAGCGTCATAAGAAATGTAAATTTTTTGTGGCCTTCCTTAAAGAAGCACTACTAGAAGTATTCTTTTTAATATATATGTGCACGCGCTCTCTCTCTCATTATAGCTCATGGCCTTTGATGGCGATGGGATATGTGGCCCTTTTTAGTACTTGTTTGGATTAGCGGTGGAGAATTAGTTTTTTTTTTCAATCTAACTTTTGCATAAGTTAGATTAAAAAAAGTTAGATTATAAATGTGATTTATGTTTGGATTAGCTGTGACAGGAGTGGCTTTTTTTTCTAACATTGAGTTTATTTGGATTAACGTTTGAAAAACTCATTTAGGTAAAACATAAAACATGACTGAAAAGGGTATGAATCTTATTGAATATATATATACACACACACACACACAATTGATGTGAAAAATGTAAATAAAATTTTATAAAATAAAAAATTTCAATTATTATTGAAAAAGAAGAAAAATACACTAAAGTACCTAATTAAAAAAGGATAAATATATATTTCAATTTGAATGCCATACATGAATTGGATCATAATTGAATTATCTAATCCTAACAAGTTCGTCTTTGATCGTGTCATGAACGTTATTCACATGTGTTGAAGATAGTGTGTGTGTGTGTGTTTATAATTGGACCATTTTTGTTATAATTGGATTATTTTTTCTAAAGGAATATATATATATATGTATGTATGTATGTATGTATGTATGTATGTATGTATGTATGTATGTATGTATGTATATGATGATGATGAATTCCAATTCAGAATCTCTAATATCCGAGCACAGGACCATCATATAATTTTTCAAGAAATGAACAGAATTGTAACCAGCATTGGAGAAAATCCTTAGGTATATCATACAAGTAATCTTGCTTGTACCTATGTTCTTGGAAAGACAACTAATGGTACTCATGCAAAGTTCTATAAGTGGTACGAGTTAGTCAAGAAAAATGAACTAGAACATTCAGAAGAAACAGCTGAGAAATTTTGTAAATATTTATCTGAGTATACTGTTCATAATTGTATATATTGTAAAGAAGATGAAAAAAGAGAAAAAGAAGGAGAAATTCCAATTGATGAAAATATCCTGTAATAGCAGACAACAATGACTGAAGGCCATGAAGAAATTCAAAAGAAGATAAAAGAAATCAGGAAGAATCTCAGAAAGGTGAATAAAAAGTTGATGAAGATAAAAAAAGAAATTGAAGAATTGACAAAAGAGGATAAAGTGTCAGCAGAAGAAGACAAAGAAGAAAAGGAAAAGCACTCAGAGAAGGAATCTCATTCTAAAAGAAAAGGACGAGGAAGTTAGAAAGTAGTCTCAATCTGTATCCGACAACATCATGTGAAGAAGAATCTAGTCAGATCATGTAAAAGTAACTAGAGTCATGTAAAGTAACTAGAGTAGAGTCATGTAAAGTAAGTAGAGTTATGAAAAAGTAATCAGAGTCTGTAAACTAGAGTTAGATTTCAAATCTATTTAAACATCTATAAGCCTTTGGGCAAGGCATCGAGTTTCTAATCAATCTTGTAATCTCTTGAGTACTCTCTACTCTCAAGTTCCCTCTGTAAAAATTTTCTCATAAATAAAGCCTCCATTTCAGCAACCCTTATATGGAAAGAAGAATACATTTGTTTATTTGACATTTAAGGTATGGAGTTCTAAACTCTTTATAGAGATTTAGGGAAGTAGTTTTATCAGATTCTAAATGAGTATGGTCTAGAATGGGATTATGAGATGCATGTTATCATAATTTTCATATAAGAGATATATATTATGGTACACCTCCAGTAGAAAACGAAGGAAGGCTGTGCTGTTATGATCTGAAGGAAGAAGGTAAAGGGTTTGTGGATTGACACCCTATAATATATTATATGCATGAAAGAGGGCATAGATCCTTCTATAACCCGGATCATATTTAGTCACCCCCATAATTTGTTTTTTATATTCTGATTATGGTTTTCTGTATCTCATCTGTCCGATTTTGGTATCAGAGCTCACTTTTAGATGATGATAAAATGAAACCTTAAATCTCTATAATCTCATATTATTGTTTAGATCTCTTTTGTTGATTAAAAGTGTGTTTAAAAGATCTTCCAAGTATCCTCTGTAGTTGTAGCTTGTTTGATCTGCTATACGAGAAAGGAAATCTTTGTAATTAGGAATAATAACTGTAAAATGAATCTAATAGAAGTAATGGAACCTAGAATATATGAAATAGAACCTAATAATTTACCAGAAAGTTCTTTTATAGGACAAGATAAAGAAGAAATCTGTAATCTAACTCATTTTATGTGAGGAGGAGAAGGTGATAATTTGTGGAATTTAATAAATTGGACTAACATGTTTTTAATAAAACAATTAGGATGTTATATAAATAGAAATATAATAGATTTGGAAGAAGTTTATAACATAGAAGAATTAGAAAATAGAATTCCTAGAGATATAAGAAAAATTATAAAAAAGGAAATTCCTCGAGAAAGGAAAAAAAGATTAATAGAATTAGGAAAACCATTAGAACATAAAATATATGAAATTAAGAAAAAAGTAAAAAAATATGAAAAAGGAAATAATAGAAATAAAAGAAGTTATAAAATAAATTATGAAATATTTAGGAATAAAACCAAGGAATTTATTAGAACCTATAAAAGATGATCCTCAAATAAATATGATGAATATATTTGATGCTATAAAAGAAATGAAAGAATTGGAAAAAATGCCTAAAAACCAGATAGAAGAATAAAGTTTAGACACAAATGTAAAACAAACAAGAATTATGACATCGTCTTTAGCACAAGGACAACAAGTGTTAAACAAAAATATATTTACAGTATTCGAAGAAATAGAAAAATTAGAAAAAGGAATAAAAGATAATAAAATAACCCATGAAAATGAAAAACAAAAAGAATTAATAATAAAATAAGAAAAAATAGATAAAAAAGAAGAAGGATAAAATAAAAGAATCACATAGAATAGCAGAAATAATGTGTAAAAATAGTACTATAGAAGAATTAATAGAAATAATAAAACCAAAAGAAAAATTAAATATGATGGAAGAAATAGAATACTTTAAAATAGAAGAAATGATGGGTAAAGAAGAAGAAGAATTAGAAAATATAAAAAGAGAATTTAAAGATGTAACAAAAATAAAAACACCAGAAAATTTAGAATTAAATATGGCTGAAGAAATTGATACGTCAGAAAGTACTGTAATCCAACCAACCCAAATAATACCATCAGAACCACCTCATAATGAAGGAACAAGTAATAGACAACTAGAAAATGAAGATTTTGAAAGAGAAGAATATTACCATAAAGAACCATTAAAAGAATCTAATTATATGGAATTTGAAGCTAAGTTTAAAACATCAAGAAGTTCAAAATATACACCGCCACCTTTAGAACAATTTGAAACAAGACAAATACCTAATTTAGGAATATGGCTAGACATGGATTGTTATACAGATAATGAGAGAATATTAGATTAATGGAATAATCAAATTTAATAGCATTAATGAGAAAATCAATAGATACAGGACTAGTAAGCCTAGTAATTGAAGCATCATTTTTAGGAAATGTACATAATTGATGGAAAAGTAAAAGTGAAGAATGTAGACAACAAGTAAGAACAATAAATGAACCATATGAAGGAAGAAAAGAATATTATGCAATATTAATAAGAAAATATGAACAGGTTTTAAGAAATGAATTTATAGGAAGAAGTGCTGGAGCAGATGAAAAAACAAAAATTGAAAAAGCAATATTAAGTTTACATTAAATAGAAATATGCTCTTTAGAACCAAAATATTTAGAACAATATATATGCGAATATAAAAAATATTATTATGATGCAAGACTAGAAACAGAAGAAAAACAAAAATTTTATTTAGAAATGTTTTACAGAAAACTATCAAGATTAATATCAGAAGAAATAAATAAAGAATATTATAAAGCTTTTGGAAATAGAGGAGAATTAATAGCATTTGTAGATACAATGGGAAGAAGAGAATATTTTCTAAGAGAATTTTTATCTAATAAATGTAAAGAAGCATGGAAAAACATGAAATATTATAAAAGAAATAAAATGGTAATTCAATGTAATAAATATGAAACACCACATAGATGGGGATGTGAAAATGAGAAAAAGAAATATAGGAAGAAAAAATCAGGAAAATATAATAAATTTAAAAGAAAGAAATATAAATTTAAAAGATATCTAAAATACAAGTATTATAATAAATTAAACCAAGAAAATATTTTAAAAGAGGAAAAATAAGAATTAATTATAGTAAAAGACCTAAAAAATGTAGATGTTATAATTGTGGAGAAGTAGGACATATATCTACAAAATGTAAAAATCCAAGAAAAAAGAAACAAATGAAAATTTTGGAAGAAGCTGAAATATATAATTTAAAACAAATAGAACTGGAAATACCAATATTTAGTGATATAGAAAATGAAGAAGTAGAAATATATAAATTAAAAGAAATTACAGAAACAGAAACAGAAGAATCAGAATCAGAAAGTGAAGAAGAAATGTGTATATTTATGATGAAAGAACTAGAAGAAGGACAAACTAGTAAACAAGAAGAAGATGAAAATGATGAATATGAAGAATATAGAAATGTAAATGAAGGATCAGTAGAAAGAAGAATGGTATTTAACCCAAAATATTTTAATAAAATAAAAGATAAGAAATTAGACATGAAAACTAATCAGTTACAAGAAGAATTGTTTATAGAAATGGTCAGTAAGAAATGCAAATCTAAAAGAAATCATAAAACACATTATGTAGTATTAGAGAAAAGACATCCTATAAAATTAACATTAACTGAAGGAGTATTAAGAATACCATTAATAAGTAAAAGACTTATAGAAGAAAAAATAAAGAAAGTACCATTTAAAGATGAAGTAACATAAGTTTATATAGTAGGAGTACAATTACTAGTAAAAGCTTATTTTAAAGAAGGAATTGATACACCTATAGAATTACTCATAACTGATGGAAGAATAATTAGTGATATAAAAGACAGTATAATAGGAATGTTGACAGGAAATTTAATATATCAAAAAATAAAATTTACATTAAATACAAATTTTGCAATATCAGTAACAGACGAACATATAGATACAATAAGTATAACTGCAATGATAGGACTTGTATTTACTAACAAACATAAAATTTATAATAAGAATAAAGGAAGAATAAGTATATAAAAACATTTTATGTCAATATTAAAAGAATTACCTATAGATCCAATAACAATAACTCTACCAGAACAACTAAAAATAGATATAGATAGAACAAGAGAATATGAAAATATAAGAAGATCAAGATTACAAACTAATAATCAGTTAGGACAAAGATCATTAAGTTTTAATTTAAACCCTAGAAGATTAAGTCATGAATCAAGATTAAGCTTAAGTTATGATAAGGAACGTATAATAAAAAATAGATTAATAAGGTCAAGAAGTAATAGATTACCAGAAATACCTTTAACTACAAAATTAGAAGAAATAAAGCCATCAGAAAGTAGAATAAAAACACAAAATATAATTAGAGTATAAATTAAGAAAAATATAGGATGGATACCTGTAAAAGCTTTAATATTAGAAGAAGTAAAAGAAAGTAATATAGATATAGAATACTTAGATGAAAATGTTATATTAACAGAAGAAGGGAAAAAAAATATAATAATAAGATTTAATCAAAGAGATATAATGGAATTTTCAATAAAAATAGATAAGGAAATGAAAAATTTGGGATTAATATTAGGAATGGATTTCTTAGAAAAACTAAATAATTACATAATACAAGAAAAAAGAATAATTATTAATATAAACAATGTAACAATAATAATTCTGAAAGTTTTAGATGAATAATCAAAATAATCAATGGAAACCATAAGAAGAGGAATGGTATCTGGGAGATCTAGATTATATAGAAATAAATGGAATATTAAGAAAAATAAATCATACAGATGTAAATTTTATGATATTTTTAAAACATAAATTTGAAAAAGAAAATTAAGAGACTTATATATATAAAATTATTTATTATAGTTGGAAGAATATATAAATACAATAGAAAATGTGCAAAAAGAAAATATTATGCAGAAAAATTCAGAAAAATAATGGATGTATTATCAAGAGTTTAATATGGTAGACTGATATAGAAATCATAAAGGACAAACAATAAGAGTATATCATAATAATAAAGTATTAATAAAGAAAATAATTAAAAATGCAAAAAATGGAATGATAATGATAGAATAATAATAAAGAAATATTAGAAAATGAAAAAAGACAAAGAACATTTAAAGGATTTACAATAAGATATCAAGTTTATTTAAGAATAAGAGATAGAAATGACTTCATAAAATATTGGAAGAATAAACTAAATATATTAAGTCGTGGAAAATAATGACCAAGTTATATTATATACTCATTTAATTATGAAAAATACAGATCTAGAAAATATCATGCTTTAATAGACACATGAACAAATTTAAGTGTAGCAAAATATAATGTTTTACCACCAGTAATGTGGAAGGAAAAGAAAATACCTTTAAAAATGGAAAGTGCAGAAAAGGAAATTCATTTAATGGAATATGAAGCTTTAAATGTTAATATTCAGATAAGAAATTATGAATTAAAATTGAAAATATTAAATCAGTTTAATGAACCATCATGTGATATAATCTTAGGACTAGACTTCATAGAACAATATTATCCTATACATATGATAGAAAAAGCTTTTATATTAACAACACCTTGTAAACATGAAGCTTGGGGAATAAGAATAATAGAACCATATAGCAGAAAAGATGAGAAATTTCAATTAAAAAATAATGAAAATGAAGTTCAATTTTTACCTAATAATAAACCAGTTTATATAAAACATATGTTAGCAACTTTAACAATAAGAGAAGTAGAACAAAAAGAGAAGAAAACAATAGAACAAAGATTAGAAGAAAATTATAGTGAAAATCCTTTAATACACTGGGGAAAACATATACGCGCGCGCGCGCGCGCGCACACACACACACAGAGCATGATTCTTAGAGCACGAAGCCGGGAACAGTGAGAGGAACAGCGGCACTGGCGGAGTCAGAGGAGAGAAAAGAGTGGTCGGAGACAAGAGAAGCGAGTGAAGAAGTCTCAGAGAAAGGAGGAAGAAGGCGAAGAGTGTAAAGACCTCATCTCATTATCGATATTACTCAAATTAGCAATTCTGCAGCTTAGTGGACACATGACAATAACATAAATATACTGATCTATTAATACTATAATGCTTGATTACATCAGAAATTTCTCATAGGGGTATACAAAATAGCTACAGACTTTAGATTACTCAAAATAAGGTCTTCAGATAACCAACAACTCCTCTTGTACTAGTCCGTAACCTCCAGTTGTCAGAAATTACCATCTTGCCCTTCGAACAACTGTTTGCCGCTAGAAACTTACATGTTTATGGAAAGGGTGAGATTCAGGAGAATCTCAGTAGTAACATGCTTTCGAAACATATAAAATGTGAAAATAGATATGCAATGTCATGTCATGTAAGATGATCAAAACGATATGTGTATACACTTGCCTAAGGTCAAACTATTTGTTTGCCTCTTGGTCGACTTAGTGCCCTTGTTGGGTCCCTGACTACAACATGGCGAATTGGTGTGTCTAGGACACTGGCTCATGTTATAGTGGATGATATTCATAATAGGCATCATATAGTATATGTAGAAAGAAGTTACTACCTGGAAAGTACCCTTTCCTTACTTGTCAATTGTTTTAGCTCCGTTTTTGGCTCGACTATCGTTATATCCTAAAATTTTACATTTAGGATAAACGAGTTATTATTTATTCGTAACTCATTCTAAACTCATTGTGTTAATTATCTTTGTTAGAGCAAGCTTTTCACCCAAGAGGGGGGGGGGTGAATTGGGTGATTACAAAATAATTGGCAAATCTAAAAACAATATATAAAACTTAAAGCACAGTTAATGAAAGAAGAGATATCACCAAAGTTCACACAGAGATTTATACTGGTTCGGTCTCAATCACTTGACCTACGTCCAGTCCTCAGAAGTCCTTCTGAGCCTTTCACTATATCTTCCAAGATTCAGTGGGTTCTTGGCACCTCAGTACAAACAGCAAGTTCCTTCAGACACTTGCTCCCCCTTACACAAGGTAATTTCAAATCCCTACTTAAGGTTCCTCAACCTTAAGTTAATACAATTGAAAATGATTAAGTATGACTGACAAATCTCTCTTTCAGAGTACGTAGATAAAAGCTGAAGTACAGATGAAGATTTAAAGCCTTTTTGAGAAGATATCACTTGTGGAAAATTCAGGCGTATTTCTGCGTTATTGTATTTTTCAAATGGCTGGACATATATAGTGTAGCCTTTGAATTTCGTTGTAAATATGTCCGTTGATTCATAAATGCTTCTGTCAAATGTAACAGTGCTTGTCTTCCATTACTTCTGAAGTGCTTCTGCTACCATGAATAGTTGTCGTGGAGTGTTGAGTTGCATGTTAAGTGCGTCATAGTGGAGTACAGCTGTAACACACTCATGAATATGACCGTTAAGCAATATTTGTATCTCAACAGATTAATATGGATCACTGGAGGTGTTTCATAAAAGAGACAGTAAAACCATAGAGAGTGATCCTATTTCCGCAACTGAGTATTAAAATGATATACCATAAGATTTTGAAAGCTATTTGGATAAATCAGTAATAATTGAGTTTCACTCACAAAACCAATTGTCGTTGATGAAGTTAAAAACAAATGAATCAAAGTCAATGTAGGAAGATGTATACTTGAACAATAAATCATTATATGAGAAGATGCAAAATCACTAGAAGTGAATATAATGTCTTTGGAAGTGATTTTGAAAACTTTGAAAACTTCTGAGAGTGATTGCTGGTTCACTGGAAGTGATATTGAAGAATTCATATTTCACTCGAGTGAATTTGGAATCACTGGAAGTGATTTTGTAAAGAGTGATTTCTTCTTGGAGTGATTTCCAATTCATTGGAAGTGATTTGTAACTTTTCAAATATCACTCGAGTGATTTATGATCACTAGAAGTGATTTGGTGAACAGTGAAATCTTCTTGCAGTGATTTCCAATTCACTGGAAGTGATTCAGCGAAAATCTAACATCACTCGAGTGATTGAGGATCACTGGAAGTGATTTGAGAATTTTGACGGATCACTCGAGTGATCTCAGCTTCACTGGAAGTGATTTGTAAAACAGTAGATTTTTCTTGAAGTGAAATCCTAATAACTGGAAGTGATTTGCTGCATCACTCGAGTGATTTACAATCACTGGAAGTGATTTGGCGCATCACTCGAGTGATTGAGAATCACTGGAAGTGATTAGCAAAACCGTGGAAATTTCTTGAAGTGAAAACAAAATCACTGGAAGTGATTAGCCTGATCACTCGAGTGATTCACAATCACTGGAAGTGATTTGGCGGATCACTCGAGTGATTCAGAATCACTGGAAGTGATTTTCAAAACAGTGAAATTTTCTTGCAGTGATTTCGCGATCACTAGAAGTGAAATAGCGGATCACTCGAGTGATTTCCAATATCACTCGAGTGATCTGTAATTTTCCGCAATCACTCGAGTGATTTCAGCGATCACTCGAGTGATCTGGAATATCACTCGAGTGATTAACAAAATCACTCGAGTGATCTTGCACAGATCACCAGAATTGATTACTTTGCTGATAATTGATCCATGAGCTTCCAAAACATGATTTGTTATCATCAAAACATGGAATCTAACAATCTTGACTCAAAGTTGCATAATTACATAAATATCCATAGGAACTCGACCTATGCTCATTTGTACCCGGTCCATTATACTTTACTTAAAACTATGACTTGGGTTGATCCTACGCAATTTTGCGTGGAGAATTCATTTTTTATCTCGGATTGCTCAAATTCATGCCCAAATAATGAAAATACCTCTTGGTAGCCCTTTCTTAGTGCTTTGAAGGGTAATTCGGTCATTTCACACTCAAAGCCTTTTTTCACTTCATCATCAACATGAACCTTAACCAATTTTCCCTTCTGAACTCAATGGAACTATCCATTGATAAAATTTAAATTCTTTCTTTATGCCACACATCTAGCAGCAATTTAGAGTTCTCACAAGAGTTATGTCGGTTTCGTTTTCTATTGCTTAATCATCTCATTTCTACTTTTAATCACATGATTAGCTATTTAGAAACTCATCGGATATGATTTAGAGAGAATTCAAACATTACTTCCCTATAGTCCATTCATTAGAAAACAAGAGAAACAACACCATTAACCACTAATAACAACATGAATAACATCAATTAAGGTAGAAGAAACAAGTCTTGAAGTTTACTTCTTGTTTCTTTCACTTTCTCTCTCTAGGTTGCCAGCTCTCTCTCTCTTCTCCCTTGAAGTTTTGCCTTGAAAACCATAGATTTGATGGTGAAGAAGAGATTAAAAGAAGTGGTAGAGAGTTTAGGAAGCTTTAACTTCAAGATTACAACTCCTTTACCTTATTTTGTGATCTCTCTTGCTCCTCCATGTTCTCGTTCTCGTTCTTGTTCTTCTGTTTTGTTCTGATTCAATTGGCACAAAGGAATGAGAAGGAAATGATGAAGAATTGGTAATATAGATATATATATATATGTATGTATGTATGTATGTATGTATGTATGTATGTATTGAGTCATTAAAATGGCTCTTATATGGTCACACTTATTAATCCATATCTTTAACTATCTTGCATGATAATTCATTTCCTTTGTCATGCTTCTTCATCCACTAAAATAATAAAATAATGAGATATATAGAGAGAAATAATATTCTCAAACTATTCCATTATACCATCCTACAAGTGGTTAATCATAGCCTTGTGCTTTATGGCTCTTGACTTTTCTTGGGTATGAATTCACTTAGTAGTCATTTCCCTCCTTTTTAGTTCTCATCTAACTAAAATAATTGGGAATATACTCATTTCTTGCTTTATGACAAAATTACTATTTTCCCTTACCTTATTTTCTTGTTGGAAAATGTCACATAATCAAGACTCCCACATAGAAATTCACTGGTAGCAACACTACCTTGTGTTATAACATAATTATGCCGTGTGTGACCTCTAATTGCTTCGTTTTGTCACTCCCTGTGCTCTTTAATACCCTCAAGGTATAAAGAAATTTTAGGGAATAAAATTGTACCTTACTAGGACACTTGCTATAAATCGGAATCTAGCAGTCTACTTAAGTAGAACTTATTCTCAATCCTCTTGTCTTGAAATTTGGGATGTTACAAAGAGAGGGGGAGGTTTTGGAAGAACGAAAGAGGGAGAGCAAGCGCTTGGAGATGAGAGATACAGATGAAGACGTAGAAGAAGGAAGTTTCATGAAAATGTTCATGGTTTCGGGAGGAGCAAATTCGATAATTAAATGCCACCAATGGATCTGTGCGGTAGCTCCAATGGTCGAAAGTCAGCCAGAAACAGCTCTAATGCTCTAACTTTCAGCTTCTATGAGAAGCGGCTTTTTTCTTTAACGTCTAGCGAAATGGAACGCTTTCCTAAACGGTACTATTTTCTTCAACTGAGTTTTTCAGCACCAACTGGGCTTTTTTTGCCCCCACTATGTTCCCAAACAGACCTCTAAATGTCATAGTTAGTTTAAAAATAATATCACAACTGCCTATTTTTGTAGTAGTGTGAGGCTTAATCTTTTTTTAATTAAACTTATTAGAAATCACTTATAAATATATACATCCCTTATAATCAATTCTTTAATTGATTGAATTCTAGCACATGGATTTTTTATTAATAAAAATTCATACGGAAAAAGTTATATTAAATCGTTATTAATAATAAGAATCATAAGCAATAATATTTAATTGAAGAATTAGATACAAGTAAATAAGCCCAAGTTTAGTCCTTCAGTAATTGACATTAGTACATAACCATAGCAAACGTGTGCATTAATGCCCAATAAAGAGTAGTTTTCCAAAAGCACTTGTTTTTCTATTCACATCAACTCAAAAACTCCAAACCTCATGTTTAAGTTGTCAAAATCATTTCCCTTAAGATTAACATCTGTTAGGTTAAATTAAAATTCTAATATCATACTTTTATTATCAAACATAAAAATAATTATATTTTCATTTATCAAAATGTTATACTCCTTTTCCGTGGATGATATATTTTTGAAATGAAGGGTTTGAATTTTATCAAATTTTTGTATAAAATGGCGGAGCAATCCGGAGATGGGGTGAGAATTATTTAATTGCCGTCCCCAAAATCTTTATAGTATGCATGCCTAATGAAGTGTAACATTGGCCCAGGCTAAAACCTAAAAGCGTTTATCTTTATCTGATATGAGTTACCGGGCACCAGCCAGCTGATGCGACCGCTTTCGTGCCCCCAACAAAATGCTAGGATAACTATCACTATGGTCCCTTAATAAAATAAATAGCTTTTTTAGTCTTTGTCCTTTTTATAATACATACTCCTAGCTTAGAAATTAACGTCAACAAAAATTGGTCATGTTGGTGTATCTTGTGATCTGAACTGGGAAGCTGATTGTCTCGCTTAAAAACGTCTTGCCTAGACACAAGGATTCTATTTCTGTCACCTACTAGTTTTAGTTCTTTAATTCATATGAATCATGATTAAGACTGGTAGTCGTCTTTTTACATTTTCTTTTTTATAATTATGGAAAAACTTTTAATCATGTTGATAAAGAGTTAGCTTATATTACAAAAAAATAGCGGATTAGTCATGGAATTTCATTCCATCGATAATCCGTCCCTAATCCCTCATAAATTCTGTCACTAAAATTAACGACGGAATTTAAAGACAAAATTTTTTTGTCATTAAATTTGCGATGGAATTATATTCCGTCACTAATTTCCCCCACTAAAACTTAGCGACAGAATTTAGAGATAGAATTTTTCCGTCACTAAATTTGTGACGGATTAGTGACGCAATTACATGTTGTCGCTAAATTTCGTCCCTAAAAATTAACGATAGAATTTAGAGACGAAATTTTTCCGTCACTAAATTAGTGACGGATTAGAGACGAAATTAAATCCTGTCGCTAATTAGAGACTGAATTTCCGTCGCTAATTTCTGTCTCTAATAGCTAAATTTTTTAATAATTAAATTTTTTTCCAAAATTATAAAATTTTTAAATTATTTTAAATTTATAATATAATATTAAATTAAATAAATAAAAATTATCAATTCATATTTATTTTTGAAATTAAAATTATAATATAATAAATTTGAATTTTTAATAATATATTATGTATAAATAAAATGAAAATTTTATAAACACAAACAAAAAGATAAAAGATAAAATAAAATAAATAAAAAAAGATATTAATAATAAAATTTAGGTAGAATATTTACATAAAATAAAATAAGAAAACTAAATTGAAATATTCAATAATATATTGAATTTTGTATTCCTATTTTTGTTTGCAAGCGAAATATATATATGTGTGTGTGTGCGTATGTGTGAATGTGTGTATGTGTCTATATATACATGATTTTGCATTTAATTTTCATAGATTCTTCTTAGCTCAACTGACAAAGGAATTAGCACACGCACGAAAGGTCATGTCTTCGAATCTTAACTTGGTCACAAAATACAACGAATTTGTGACTTGGACATGTGACGTGCGGTGGAGGGTGACATGTGGTGGTTGACCGGGACACATGGCGGCCGAAGGCGAGGTGGCAGTGGCTGATTGGTACACATGGCTGTTGTCGGCGAGGGACATGTGGATGCTCTTGATGTAGACAAGTGGCACATGTGGTAATTTAAATTATATATAAAAAAAATATTTAACGATGGATTAGGGACAGAAAATTTTATCGCTAATTAGTGACGGAATTTTTTGTCGCTAATGGGTCAATTTTGTCTTTAATTAGAGACATAATTTAGTGACATAATTTTCCATCGCTAATTAGGGACAGAATTTAGGGACGAAATTTCTGTTACTAATTAAAGACGGAAAAATTTTGTCACTAAATTTGGTCTCTAATTAGAGACAGAACTCCAAATTCCGTCACTAATCAATTAGTAATGATCTTTTTAACGATGGAACAAATTTCGTTGCTAATATAGTTTTGTCGCTAAGTTGATTAATGACGGAAATTCCGTAACTAATCTACTATTTTTTTTTATAGTGTTATAGTATGCCAAATTTTCAATTCAAATCAATCTGAAAATTTTATATATATTAGTGGGTGATTTATAAATATGCCGGCAAAAACGGAATTAATAAATAGCTTATTTGTGGACAAAAGAAAAGTAGCTTATTCAATACCGTTTAATTAATTCAAGGAAAGGGGTAGTAGATGTTAAAATATTCAATTCTTAAAGTAGTAATCAATTCAGTTAAAGGAAAAAGTGGTAAGCAATTATTTAATTAATGAGTAATAATGCATGTTTTAAGGCAAAGCCATCCACGTCGTCATAGTGACATAAGCCAACGTGGGCAAAATGTCTGATAAGACGTGCTTGTGGGGGCAACCAAAAAATACCTAAAAACAAAGTTTGAGCACTTAAAAATGTCTAGTAGCATTGGACAAAAGAAATGTCCGGAACTGGAAAGGAAAACAAAATAAATTGTTTTAGATAAAGAAATACAATATGCCATTGATATTTTATTTATAAGTCTAAATTATCTAATTTTTATATATTAAAAAGAGTTAATTAACTCATTAAGAACAAAATTTCCAACTTTTTAATTTATATATGATGTTTTAAAAGTGATAACTCCCCATTTTTAATGTATTTGAGATTTATTTTGATATAATTGGGGAGTTATCAATGCTAATTTAAGATTATTTTCTTATAAATTTATAAGATATCAAATTGATGCATTATCTTGGGGATCTAAGTAAAAGAACAAATAAATAATGAAAATAAATTACATATTCAAAAAGAAGAAAAGTTTTTCTTATATTTTTAGAAAATTATGAATGAGCTCCTAAAGATTTCACAAAGTTGCACTTTAGTCCCTATTCACAAGTTTTTTTTTACATTTAAGTTCCTTGGTCAAAATGCACATTTTGAACAAGGGACTCCCTTAGGTCTGGGCAAGCAGCTGTGAACGAGGAGGGGGAGGGGGATCATTCTGGTTTGGAAAAAAAAAGAAAGGAGAGTAACAGTGGCGGCTGGGAATTGAGGAAGCTGAGAGAGGAGGACGGTAAGCTGGTGTTTTCCACTGTTCATCGTCTTCATCATTTCAGTGACTGAATCACTGAACCAGAGCGAGAATCACATATCGAGAGCAGCTGAGAATGGGGTGGCAGCGTGGGCGAGCTTGAGAGAAGAGTGCCGCTGGTTCTGAGGAGTAACCAAGAGCAGCGAAAGGTGAGAATGGATCATTGAGGAAGCTGCTTTTTGGAGGGAGAGCAATGCCGTTTGTTTTTCTTCATGGTACTGTCATCTTCGCTCACCTTCTTGGAGCTTCACGAGGGATCAGAAATCATTGCGACTGATTACAGCAGCGATTTTGGAGGCAGCCCACACTGTTAGAGCTCATCTTCAGAAGCTCAGTAAAGTGACCGAAGCTGAGATCTGAATAAGAGGGCATGGCAGCGTCACTGTGAGTTCTGAAGCTCATAAACCAGAGGGAGAAGGCTGAGAACAGAGGGAGTTGGATGGACTGTTCTTCATCTTCACCATTGCTGAATTGAAGGACGAGAAAAGCAGAGGAGGAATCGCTGCAATGTGTTTGATTCTGGAGCTTGAACCTGAAGCTTAAGAGATCGGGAACCAGAGCAGAGAGCTGCAGCTCGCGCAAGAGAGAACAGAGACAAAATGGAAATTGAGAGGAATGAGAGCAAAGCACTGTAGCGTCCACTATAACGTCAGTGTGCATGTGCACTGTAGCGGAGCACTGTTCATCCCACTGTAACGTCACTTTTGGGTAGCTAACGTTCTGCTTCATATGCTTCATTCTCCTTGTTTCAATTTAATTCTCAGTATGATGTTAGATTCTGAATTTATTTTAGTTGTAATGGGATTTATTTTGAATATGTGTGGCTAATTTGTTTGAACCTAGAGTAGCTATGAACTAATTTGGGGATTTGAGCATGTATGAACCAATTAATTGTGCTTTTTATTAATTTTGTTTACTTAATCTTGGATTGTTTATCTATTTAGTACTTGATCACCACTAAATATGAATTGAGGAATTTAGATTAGCCTTGGAAGAAGGATCTTAATTGGACCATAGGATTAAGTAATGTGGGATTAGAATTTATTCTAATTTTCCAATAGGATAGGAATATACCTATTGGACCCATATAATCATATTAGAGTGAAATTGGAAATTTATTGCATCTTGAGTAAGTTAGTTAGGAATAACAATTTTAACTTGAGAGAGGGGTATTAGTAATTGGAAGATACTTATATCCATTTAAACTCTAGATTAACAAATTAACATTAAGTGCATTTAATTGGGTAAATACATGCTCTAACCTTGAAAAAGGGATTAGCCACTCTAGGTTGTTTTCCTCTACTGAAATTTCAAAAATATTAAATTTAGGACTTTTGCTTTTGCTTAAATTGATCTTCAAATTATTTTCTTTCTTGATTTGCTCAACTTAAATGAGCATGGGAAATTTAATGCCTAATCATTAGTTTAATTGAATCTCTGTGGGATGACCTTGATTTGCTACTATACTATTTCCACGGCCCGTACACTTGCGGTGCTCATTTAAAATTCAGTAGCATCGAGTTTTTGGCGCCGTTGCCAGGGATTCAAGGAAATTGGTGATTAGAATTAGAATTCCTTTAGTAATTTTAGCTTGAGCAATTTTTGTTTTTTTTTTGTTAGTTCTTTGTGTTAGTGTGATACTCTTGAGATTTGTTTAGCTTTCCAGGTACTTTAGTATATGCCCCGCAGATCCAAAGGTGCAAAGACACCACAAAAAACAAGGAGCATCCAAGAACTTTTGGAAGCTACAAGACCTCATACTCGAGCAAGGAAGGGTGTAAAAAATGATACTACAGTGATGGCTGAGGATGAGAATGACCGTTTGGGTGTCAATGATTTCTTGGGAAGACAATCTCGTGGGTATCAAACAGGAATCAGAGTGCCTGAATTCCAAGCTAATAATTTTGAGATCAAGCAGACTATGCTGAAGATGCTTGAGTTACATGGTCAATATGCCGGGAATGATTTAGAAGACCCAAATCGGCACTTGATTCAATTTCTGGATGTTTGTGACTCATTCAAGCAAAATGGAGTTCCTAATGATGTGATCCGCCTTAGGCTTTTTCCTTATTCTCTATAAGGAAAAGCTAAAGAGTGGCTCAACAATTTAGAAGAAGGTAGTGTCACTTCTTGGGCTGTGTTGGAAGATAAGTTCAGATCTTGTTTCTTTCCACATAACAAGATGGTCGATGCAAGAGCTGCTCTTACTAATTTTTGCCAACAGTTTGGGGAACACTTATATGAAGCTTGGGAGAGATTTAAGTTTCTTGTTAGGCAGAGTCCTGACCATAATTTTGAGAAGTGGGTCTTACTTCAAATCTTCTGTACCCGGTTGACTCCTGAATCTAGATCAGAATTGAATGCTGTCACTAATGGAGGAATTACAAAGCAACCGGTGAATTATGTTTGGAGTTGCTTAGATGACTTATCAGCTGACTTTATTCAAAACAACAATGATAGAAGATCAGTGAAGTCAATTGAGAGAGTTAATGATGACACTTCATCACAATTGGTGGGAATGTTAAATGCTCTCAATAAGAGATTTGATCATCTAGAAGCTCAAGTACACCTATCCAAAAGTGGACACATGGGGGTTAATGCTATACATGCTTCTTGTGATTATTGTGGAGATGGACATGCTATAGGACAATGCCTTATGCCTCAATAGATTGAGTCAGTCAATTATGCAGGAAATTACCATACAACAATCAGATTAATCCATATTCCAATACCTACAACTTTGGATGGCGTAAAAATCCCAATCTCTCTTGGAAACATGGTGCAACTCTTAATGAAGCATCTACTTCTAATTCAAAGCCAATGACACCTCCTGGTTTCTATCACATGGAAAAGGAAGTTAAGCCTATTCAAGAGCCCAAAACTGATCTTGAAGCAATGATGTCTCAGCTTATGAGTTTTCAATTGAAGAGTACTCAAGATCAAGCTGCTACTAATACAACATTGAGTTCATCCATCAAGAATCTCGAGGTTCAAGTGGGGCAACTTGCAACTGCTATGAATGCATTACAGCAAAGGGAATTGCCAAGTAATACTGTGACTAATCCTTGTAGCAATGGAAAAGAGGAATGTAAAGCTCTCGTTTTGAGAAGTGGTAAAGAGTTACCTGAGATTTCATAAACAGTGAAGAAACCTTCAGCTTCTAATGGCGACGAGACTCCTACGATCATTATAAAGAATGATGAAGAGTTTATTCAAAAGACAAAAGTTGATAGTGAGTCTATGAAGGGTGAAGTGAAGAAGAAGCCTACCAATGAAAATCTTAAATGGGTACCACCTTTGCCATTTCCTCAAAGATTCCAAAAGAAAGCTTTAGATGAGCAGTACAAGAAGTTTTTGGGGATCTTCAAGTAATTACACATCAATCTCCCTTTACTTGAAGCTTTAGAGCAAATGCCTCAATATGTGAAGTTTCTTAAAGAGATGTTGAGTAAGAAAAGAAGATTTGGTGATTATGAAACAGTACCCCTCACTGAAGAATGTAGTGCTATTATTCTCAACAAGTTGCCTCTTAAACAGAAAGATCCTGGTAGTTTTTCTATACCTTGCATAATTGGAGAAAAATTTCAAGGTGGAGCTTTATGTGATCTAGGCTCAAGTGTCAATTTGATGCCATTATCTGTGTTTCGGAAATTGCAACTTGGTGAAGCTCATCCAACCTCTGTGACACTTCAGTTAGCTGATCGAAGTTTAGCTTATCCAAAGGGTATTATTGAAGATGTGTTGGTTAAAGTTGATAAGTTTATTTTTCCAGCTAACTTCATTGTGTTAGATTGTGATGAAGATAGCACTCTTCCACTCATTGTAGGAAGGCCTTTTCTTGCTACAGCTCGAACTTTGATTGATGTTGAAAAAGGGGAGATCAAGTTGAGAGTGAATGATGAAGAAGTTATTTTCAATATGAACAAGGCATTGAAGTATCCTAGGGACACAACTGATTGCTTCAGGGTTGATATACTAGATGATGTGATTCAAGAGACTTTAGAATCTTATGTTATAAAAGACCATTTGAAAGTGTGTTATTTGGAATTTATGATGTTGAAGAAGGGAATTTGGTTGAATGCAAGAGGTTACTTGAGACTTCTTCTCCTTACAGTAATCGATCAAAGCAATTTGAGTTGTTAGAGATGGAATCAAGGCAAACTTCTTTGAAGCCTTCTATTGAAGAAGCACCAATTCTTGAGCTTAAGCCCTTACCATCACATCTTCGATATGCTTATTTGGGTGAATCTGAGACACTTCCTATTATCATATCTTCTTCTTTATCTGAAGACCAAAGAGAAAGGTTGTTGAAAGTTCTTCGGGATCACAAAAGGGCTTTGGGTTGGACAATTTTTGACATCAAAGGTATAAGTCCTTTAATTGTGATGCATAAGATACTTTTGGAAGATGATCACAAGAAGTCTATTCAGAATCAGAGAAGATTGAATCCTATGATGAAGGATGTAGTCAAGAAAGAAGTGATTAAATGGTTGGATGCTGGAATCATTTACCCTATTTCAGATAGCTCCTGGGTTAGTCCAGTACAATGTATTCCTAAGAAAGGAGGAATGACAGTTATTGCTAATGAGTATGATGAGCTCATCCCCACTCGTACAGTTACAGGTTGGAGAGTGTGTATGGATTATAGAAAGTTGAATAAAGCAACAAGGAAGGATCATTTCCCACTTCCTTTCATCGATCAGATGTTAGATCGATTAGCTGGTAAGGAATTCTTTTGCTTCTTGGATGGGTATTCAGGTTATAACCAAATTGTTGTTTCTCCTGAAGATCAAGAAAAGACAACGTTCACATGTCCTTATGGTACCTTTGCCTTCAGAAGAATGCCATTTGGTTTGTGTAACGCCCCTGCTACTTTCCAAAGATGTATGATGAGCATATTCTCTGATATGATAGAAGAGATAATGCAAGTCTTCATGGACGACTTTTCGGTCTTTGGTGAATCATTTGAAGAATGTTTGATACATCTGGATAAGGTGTTAAGGAGATGTGAAGAGACGAATTTGGTTCTCAATTGGGAAAAGTGTCATTTCATGGTGACTGAAGGGATAGTCCTTGGGCATAAGGTTTCTAAAAAGGGCTTAGAGGTTGATCGAGCAAAGACTTCTGTGATTGAGCAACTTCCTCCTCATTCTAATGTCAAAGCTGTGAGAAGTTTCTTGGGGCATGCTGGATTCTATCGTCGATTTATTAAAGATTTTTCAAAGATTTCAAAGCCTCTTTCACAATTACTTGAGAAAGATACTCCTTTCCACTTCAATGAGGAGTGCATGAAGGCTTTTGAAGAATTGAAGAGTCGATTGATTTCAGCTCCTATTATTATTGCTCCTGATTGGTCACTACCTTTTGAAGTGATGTGTGATGCGAGTGACTATGCTGTTGGAGCTGTGTTGGGGTAAAGGCATGCTAAGATCTTCTATCCCATCTACTATGCAAGTAAGACACTAGTTGCAGCTCAGGTAAATTACTCTACTACTGAAAAAGAAATGCTTGCTATAGTGTTTGCTTTTGAAAAGTTTAGAGTCTACTTGATGGGTGCTAAGATTTTAGTTCACACTGATCATACTGCTATCAAATATCTGTTAGGGAAGAAAGAGTCCAAACCTAGATTGATTAGATGGGTTTTATTGTTACAGGAATTTGATGTGCATATAGTTGATAGGAAAGGAACTGAAAATCAAGTTGCTGATCATTTATCTAGGATTGTGAACTCTTCTGATTGTGTGAATGATTTAATGGTTAATGAATATTTCCCTGATGAACAGTTATTTGCTATTAACAGTTATGATTTGCCTTGGTATGCTGATATTGTGAATTATCTGGCATGTGATGTGTTACCTCCTGATTTGACTTTCTATCAAAGAAAGAAATTTTTGCATGATGTTGCCTACTATATATGGGAAGAACCATTTCTTTTTAAGAGATGTGCTGATTTGATTATTAGGAAATGTGTGCCTGAGGTTGAACAAGAGGCAATTTTAATTGAATGTCATGCATCTGCATATGGGGGACATTATGGGGGCAAAGAACTGCATCTAAAGTGCTTGATTCTGGTTTTTATTGGCCTTCTTTATTTAAGGATGCTCACCATTTTGTTTCCAAGTGTGATAGATGTCAAAGAACAGGTAACATTTCTAAGAGACATGAGATGCCTCAATCTGGGATCTTAGAGGTAGAGCTATTTGATGTTTGAGGGATGGATTTCATGGGTCCTTTTCCAGCTTCAAGAGGAAACCAATATATTCTTGTTGCGGTGGAGTATGTGAGCAAATGGGCTGAAGCTATTGCTTGCCAAGCTAATGACGCCAATACAGTAATTCGCTTCTTGAAGAAGTATATCTTCACAAGATTTGGCACTCCTAGAGTGATCATTACTGATGAGGGCACTCATTTCAATAATAAGAATTTCAAGGCTCTATTGGTAAAATATGGAGTGCACCACCGAATGTCACTTGCATATCATCCTCAAACTAATGGCTTATGTGAGTTGCTAACAGGGAGATTAAGAGGATCCTAGAGAAAACTGTAGGCCCTACAAGAAAAAATTGGTCTGATAAACTTGATGATGCTTTGTGGGCTTATAGAAGAGCTTTTTGTACTTCAATTGGCATGTCACCTTATCGGTTGGTTTTTGGGAAAGCTTGTCATTTGCCACTTGAATTGGAGTATAAAGCATGGTGGGCAATCAAGAAGTTGAATATGGATCACAACGAAGCTGGAGCTAAAAGGCTGTTGCAGCTAAATGAGTTGGAAGAATTGCGATTTCAAGCATATGAGAGCTCAAGATTATATAAAGAAAGGACAAAGAAATGGCATGACAAGCATATCTTGAAGCGCAATTTTGAGCCTGGGCAATTGGTTCTTGTCTTCAATTCAAAACTCAAGTTGTTTCCTGGGAAGCTTCGATCTAGATGGTCTGGTCCATTTCGAGTGGTTTCCGTGTCATCAAAGGGTGCAATTGAAGTTAGAAATGAGAGCACAGGAAATTGCTTTAAGGTGAATGGGCAAAGACTAAAGCACTATCAAGGTGGTGAGGTGGATCGACAAGCAATGGTTTATCACTTGGCACAACCTTCATGAGTTTATCATATAGTCTGGCTGAAGACTTTAAACTTAGCGCTTCTTGGGAGGCAACCCAAGGTATTGTTTGATGTGTTGTTTTGATTTTGTAGGACTTTTGGTAGCCCCTGATGATGCATTCCACTTTGATAGCCACAAGATAGAGCATTCAAAAGCACAAGACAAGGATTGAGAGGGGAGTATTCTTCTACTTTTCTTTGTTTTGTTTGAGTTGATTGTTAATAACATGTTCTGGGATATGAGTGCTGGTGATAGTCTAGTTTTGCATGTGATTGAAATTTGTTGTTGACTATTAAGTTGAGTGGTGACATTTGTGAATTGTGCTTATTAGTGAACATTTGAAATCTTTGGAACTTTGGCTATCCTTACACTTGGATATGGTGATTTCTTCAATTCCATTACTTAGTATTACGTGTTCACATTGAGGACAATATGACATTTAAGTGTGGGGGTGAGAGGTACCATTGATTTTGCATGGTTTGTCCTCAAGTTTGATAAATTTCATTGATTTTGCACATAAATAGAAAAATTTTGAACAAAAATTGTGTTTTTCATGGAAGCTTGGATTTTACTTGTGCACATTGGCAAAGTTGGGTTGATTTGAATTTAAAAGGATTGAGTCTTATTAGAATTCGGTTTTATCTTCTTGAAATGTTAGTAAATAGGCAAGTGATTTGGCTTAGGTAAGTGACTTTAGGATGTCAAATGCCGGTGAGAAATTTGAGCCTAAATATTCATTTCTTTCAAGAGGGAGTACACTTATTGTGATTTCATCTCTAGAACTTGTCTTGAATCTCTTTTGAAGTTTTAAACCTTTTTGCATACACAAAGATGATTTAGGCATTCATTTCATAGCTAGTTAGGCCAAATGACCATCCTTATCATATGAAAATCCTTTGCTTTACCCCATTTGAGCCTCAACTTGTTTTTAAAAGAAAATTGCATTGAGTAAATAGCCCATTGTTTAATAAATGCAATTTTTATATTTTACCCTTTTCATCCATTTGCCACTTTAGTAAGTGCTAAGTAAGCAATTTTAGAACAAGAATGAAAGGATTATGAAGCCTATGTTATATGATGAATTGGTGTGGATACTTGAAGAAAAAAAAACAAGAAGAAAAGAGAAAAAGTGAAAAAAAAAAGATTGAAAAGAAAGGTGTATAAAAAAATAGAATGAAAAAAAATGAATATAAAAAAAAATTTGTGAAGATTAATGAATAAATGTTGTGTATAGTAGAAGTGAGTTTGCTTTCTTTAAGTGAATAGTCTTTCATTTTTCATGGATGTCATTGAATTGTTTAGCACTAATTAAAGTATTCCTCCATATCATTTGACTATTTTCATTTCATTATCCTACCTTACTCATTACAACCATTGGAAAAGTCCTTTTGATTTGAGTATGCAATGGGATAATATAGTGGAGATTGAGATGATAAACAAGCCTATGGTAGATGGGTTGCAATAGGTGGAATTGAGTGAAATACAAGCCATTTATTATCTTGAGAGATGAGTGCAAACACATACCTTATGAGGGGCATTTTATTGTGATTTATCTTTGTCAAATTAATTGCCTTGCTACTTGCATTTTTAGAAGATGGAATAGAGTTCTAATAAAGCTTTATTCTTGAAATTTTGGATTAATTCCAATTTTATATTACTTGCTTTAAAGTCTTGCTTCCATGAGCTTCTTTAGTTGTTTTAAACTTTTAAAATCTTGAGGACAAGATTTGATGCAAGTGTAGGGGTGTGATAACTCCCCATTTTTAATGTATTTGAGATTTATTTTGATATAATTGGGGAGTTATCAATGCTAATTTAAGATTATTTTCTTATGAATTTATAAGATATCAAATTGATGCATTATCTTGGGGATCTAAGTAAAAGAACAAATAAATAATGAAAATAAATTACATATTCAAAAAGAAGAAAAGTTTTTCTTATATTTTTAGAAAATTATGAATGAGATCCTAAAGATTTCACAAAGTTGCACTTTAGTCCCTATTCACAAGTTTTTATTTTTTTACATTTAAGTCCCTTGGTCAAAACGCACGTTTTGACCAAGGGACTCCCTTAGGTCTGGGCAAGCAGCTATGAACGAGGACGGGGAGGCGGATCATTCTGGTTTGGAAAAAAAAGAAAGGAGAGTAACAGTGGCGGCTGGGAATTGAGGAAGCTGAGAGAGGAGGACGGTGAGCTGGTGTTTTCCACTGTTCATCGTCTTCATCATTTCAGTGACTGAATCACTGAACCAGAGCGAGAATCACATATCGAGAGCAGCTGAGAACGGGGTGGCAGCGTGGGCGAGCTTGAGAGCAAAGTGCCGCTGGTTCTGAGGAGTAACCGAGAGCAGCGAAAGGTGAGGATGGATCATTGAGGAAGCTACTTTTTTGGAGGGAGAGCAACACCGTTTGTTTTTCTTCATGGTACGGTCATCATCGCTCACCTTCTTGGAGCTTCACGAGGGATCAGAAATCATTGCGACTGATAGCAGCAGAGATTTTGGAGGCAGCCCACACTGTTAGAGCTTCATCTTCAGAAGCTCAGTAAAGTGACCGAAGCTGAGATCTGAATAAGAGGGCATGGCAGCGTCACTGTGAGTTCTGAAGCTCATAAACCAGAGGGAGAAGGCTGAGAACAGAGGGAGTTGGATGGACTGTTCTTCATCTTCACCATTGCTGAATTGAAGGACGAGAAAAGCAGAGGAGGAATCGCTGCAATGTGTTTGATTCTGGAGCTTGAACCCGAAGCTTAAGAGATCGGGAAACAGAGCAGAGAGCTGCAGCTCGCGCAAGAGAGAACAGAGACAAAATGGAAATTGAGAGGAATGAGAGCAAAGCACTGTAGCGTCCACTATAACGTCAGTGTGCATTTGCATTGTAGCGGAGCACTGTTCATCCCACTGTAACGTCACTTTTGGGTAGCTAACGTTTTGTTTTATATGCTTCATTCTCCTTGTTTCAATTTAATTCTCAGTATGATGTTAGATTCAGAATTTATTTTAGTTGTAATGGGATTTATTTTGAATATGTGTGGCTAATTTGTTTGAACCTAGAGTAGCTATGAACTAATTTGGGGATTTGAGCATGCATGAACCAATTAATTGTGCTTTTTATTAATTTTGTTTACTTAATCTTGGATTGTTTATCTATTTAGTGCTTGATCACCACTAAATATGAATTGGGGAATTTAGATTAGCCTTGGAAGAGGGATCTTAATTGGACCATAGGATTAAGTAATGTGGGATTAGAATTTATTCTAATTTGCCAATAGGATAGGAATATACCTATTGGACCCATATAATCATATTAGAGTGAAATTGGACATTTATTGCCTCTTGAGTAAATTAGTTAGGAATAACAATTTTAACTTGAGAGATGGGTATTAGTAATTGGAAGATACTTATATCCATTTAAACTCTAGATTAACAAATTAACATTAAGTGCATTTAATTGGGTAAATACATGCTCTAACCTTGAAAAAGGGATTAGCCACTCTAGGTTGTTTTCCTCCACTGAAATTTCAAAAATATTAAATTTAGGACTTTTGCTTTTGCTTAAATTGATCTTCAAATTATTTTCTTTCTTGATTTGCTCAACTTAAATGAACATGGGAAATTTAATGCCTAATCATTAGGAAATTGGAAATCCTCGGGAAGGAGAAGTGGAGCTGGACCAGTAGAAAGGAGAGGGAAGCAAGAAGGAAAAACCTGAACTGAAATAAATACAGCTCCGCTTCGAAACCTTGTGAAAGAAGAAGCTGCATCGAGAATGGGTTTTGTTCAAAAGCACAAGTTCCGGCATCAGGTTTCAGTTTCATACGTTCAATCCACACCCTTTTCGTCAATGAGTGGGAGCTTCGCCTAACCACCGATAAACGAAATAGAGAAAGGAGAGCAAATCCATCACCGATATAACGAAGGAATAGCAGATCCTTACCTTATCGATCAGATCTTGGAAGGAAGGAAAAACCGGACGAACAGATCAACTGAACGAATAGATCAGCCGAACGTGGACACCCAGCATCAACGGCACTCAGTGAATCACGGCTTGAACTTCGGTCCCAGCACTGCCGGTGAGCTACTCCAACCTCCGCGGCACCCACCGGCTGAGAAGGAAATGGTTTCGAAGGAAATGGTTAAAAATAGGGTTGAAGGGGTTTCGGTGAGTATTATGTCTGTATGTGTGTTGAGAGATAAACCGCTGTGCATATAAGGATAGGTGGATATTTTAAATTGCATTTAATAATGATACAACGGTCGGAGTTGATGAGGTAAAAAGAGCTTTTAGAGATCTGAAGCAAGTTGTGAGAGCTTTGGCTAAAAAGAGCTTTTATATGAAAAGCTCATTGAATTTTAATGGGATTCCAAACACTTCTATTCAATGTAAATGGGCTTCTACATTTTTAATGGGCTTTTTTAGGGTGAAAATGTGATTCCAAACAGGCACTAAAAAGGTCACTTTTTGCCGACTTCCCATTTTTAGAAGAGATTTAAGATTACGAAGCTTCATGAGGAGAGAGAAACATGTGGGGCACAAACAAGTGGAATCTCCGACGACAGCACACAGCGAAGGTTGACGGAGTAGCTATGATAGACGACAAAGGTTGCCTTCTTCAGACGCGATTCCAGTGACGAGAAAAACATCAAAGTTCACAAACAAACCAAATTTACAACAATACACCGGTAAACACAGCTAAGGTTGGTGGTGGTAAATAATGGATGGTGGCGGTGAATGGTGGTTGATGGCTGTGGATGCGATGGATCAACGGCAAAGGTTGCATTCTTCCAGTGCGATTTCATTATTGACCAGAACAACAAAAAAGTCTTGAAACATACCAAATCGACAGCAACACAGCAGAAAAGAAAGCGATCATATATAATATAAAGTCTACACATAAAAAGCCAATAAAACCCAAGCAAACTAGCCAACTCAGCCCTGGTCTTCACCAGAATCAACAGCACAAAGGATAATTAAAGATCCCAATGATCAGCGGCCAGTCAAAGCAGCACCATCCGCCGTAACGACCACAAAGAGAGAGAGAGAGACTGTAATGTGAACACACTGTTAAATCAAGAATATATGTGTGTAGGTTGAAGCTGAAAGGGTAGAGTCAGTGATTGCCTCATCTTGAACTCCGATGAGATCAAGCGGCCGGTATTCTCTGCGGGTGCATCATCGGTCACTGGAAGTGTGACGTGGCCTTGGATCATCTTTTTTTTAGGGGTGGTGGCAGGCGGCCATAACTGATAATATTTCCTACCTCATTGGAGTCCTTCTGGGAGGGGGTTGAGGAAGTATCCCCTGAGGATGGCGTAAAATAAGGGTAACCCAATGGGATGTCTCCCTCAGAACTCATCTTCCTCAAACTCCAAAAAAAAAGAAAAGGAAAGGAAAAAAAGAAAGAAAAGAAAGTCTATCAATTCCCTAGAAATTTGTTGCTTCTGTGATAGCATCTCCAATGTAAGGCGGTAAAAATATATACTCATAGGTAGGAGTGGAAACAAGTCAGGTGACTTATCAGGGACTTACAGCCTAACCTATTTCTGACCTGATCAGGCTTGGCCTCTCAAAATAAAAGGTCAGGCCCAAGCCTATTTCAAAGCTTGTTTTAAAAAATAAGCTAGGCCTAGGCCTATTAATAATCATTTTAGGCTTAACAGGCCGGCCTATTAATATTTATAAAAAAATAGTGGGCTGTCCAAATTCACCCAACAGTCCAACACCCACTCTTTGATCGAAACCCAACACACTCTCACTAACCCATTATCCTCTTTCATCCTACTCTCAGTGGTCTCAGTCACCACTCAGTCTCTAACCCTAACTCCTACTCTCTCCCTCTCTCACTACCCAGATCAGTCACTCTGGCACAATCTCACCTACTCTCACCTCTTTCTTCATCTTCTTCGCCCTTAATTCTCTTCATTTCTTTGCCTTGAGCCCTTGATTCTTGAACAATCGAACCCACGCCCTAACCTGTCACCGTCGCCTACTCTCTTTGTGGTCATCCTTCCTCCTACTTGAACTCTCTCTTCCTCGATGGCCGGTGGGGAAGCAACCATAGATCTCTAGCTTTAGTAAGTCTACTCTTCCCTTTAGATTTTCTATTTGTTCTCTTCTTTCGTCTATCTCCAGATCTCGTGCTGTAACGGCACGACGTCGGCCACTCACGGGTCCCTAGCAGTGCCGGACTTGAGTCACCCCACCGAAGAGGTATTTTCCCAAGCCAGGATATTTTCCATTTCCCAAGGAATTCCTTTCGTCTCCCCAGTGGATCGAACCCTCGCCCTGGGAGCAAGGTATAGGGTCTTTCCTATGACCACACTGGTAACCACTTGCGTCGTGGTGCAAGTGGCTAACAAATTGCATTATAGGCCTTATTGGTTCTATCTAACTGTGACACATACTTGGCCTATAAAAGTATTTTCATCCATCTCCCCCTGCCGAAGATTGAAAAATTCAGCCTCCTTTTGATCTCTCATCTCAATAGGAAAATAATAATCAAAGAACATTCTTTTAAATTCGCCCCACTCAAGTTTTTGCCCATCAGCGGGATTTATAGTATTCCACCAATCCAACACATCACCCTTTAACAGAGTTTTCGCAGCAATCACCTTTTGATATTTATCGCATATAATTGACTCAAATAACATTTCCAGCATATCAATCCAACTTTCAGCATCTGTTGGCGATCCTCCTAAGAATGTCTCAGGATGAAAATGATCTAAATGCTTCCATACTGTGAACATATTTGAAGCTCTCATTTGCTTTGCTGACCTATCCGTCTCAGAGTATGGTGGATGTAGAACTAGCTTTTCAAAGGATACTATTTTGTTCCTCTGTTTTAGCATTAACCTTTTGGGTCTTATCCTTGTTTTCTCCGCTCGGTCCTTCATTATCTCTGCCTTTCTCAAGCCTTCTCAATCGTTCCTCTGTTGTAATAGTTCATCCATACAGATGTCGCAACATTTCAACCTTATTTACATTCTCATGGGGCCCATTAGATCTCTGTTGGCCTTGTTGGTTGTTGTCATTGATGTCTGTACGTCTAGTATTCACCATCTCTCCTCACCTATGGGTAAAAACCACCCAAAGGTGGAAAATAAAAATGAGAAACAAAACACAACATAAAAGGGAAGCAGATGTGTAAAATCCTATATTGCCATACTTTAAATGTAATGCATGATAGGGCTAGGAAAATCGCAAACACATCGCTCTAAATATAAGCTAGAAGAAAGATTTAATTAATCTAGGATATTGATATTAAGATAATTAGATATTTACTATCGTTAATGATTTTAGTGAGTAAAATAGAGTTAATGAAATGTTAGAAAATTTTATTGAGGAATAGATCAATTATTGTTATTTTTCTAAAAAGAATTAAGTGAGTTAATTATGGGGATTAGTTTAGTTAGCAAGTATTATTAATTTTATTAACCTATAATTATATATTTATTGTAGAGTAAATTTAGCTTGTTGAACTTGAATTCTCTCTAGTTGTCAAGAACTCGAGGTAACCACTTTTCAATTTATCTTATATGCTTGTTGATGTTATTATAAGCATATGTTGGTATTTTTAATTGCTATAAACACTAGTGTAAAATAGTACTTTTAGACTGGTTATTACGGATAAGGTCTAAAAGAAACACGTGGTGGCAATTATGTAATTAAAAGCAATTTTATTTAGACCGGTTATATAAACAACCGGTCTCAAAATCAAAATAATTTTGTTAAAAAAAATCACGTTATTATTAAGACCGGTTATTTAGATAACCGGTCTTAAAAGTCAGTATTTTAAGACCGGTTATTAAATAACCGGTCTTAAATATGGAATTAAAATTCAAAGTTAAAAATCAGTATATTTTTAAGACCGGTTTATTTATGACCAGTCTTAAAAGTGTTAGATAACCAGTCTTAAAGTTTAACACTTTTAAGACCGGTTATTAGATAACCGGTCTTAAAAGTGTTAAACTTTAAGACCGGTTATCTAGATAACCGGTCTTAAAACTCTTCTTTTCAACCTAACAGCCTAGCATTTCGTATTCCCTCTCATTCCATACAGCCGCGAAATATCACCGTTTGAGTTCTCTGCCTTCTTTTCAGGTGAGTGTTCCCCATCATCCTCGGCCACTACTCCAGCCGCCGCCGCCGCCGCCACATCCTCCTCCTTTTTCAGTTCATATTCCCATTGTTTAACAATACTCCCTCCTCCGTTCGATGGCCCTGTTCTATGAAGTACTCCATCGTCAGTCACCATCGTGAAGTCCGTGAGTTTGTACGCTATCGTGAGGTCGGTGCAACCCCTCTCCTCCTGCTCCTCAAGCCTCTAAGGTCACTATATTCAGGTAATTTCCCTTGTCTCAGTTTATTAATTCTTCGTATAAATAGAAACTGTATCTTTACTACCTACCATGCTTCGTTGTGACTCTGATACAAAGGGGTTAAAGAAAATTTTAGAATAATCACCATGATATTTATACTGTATCAACAGGTGACAATCATCTGGGTGAGGTATTCCTCAAAATCAATAGACCAATCATAATCGGGATAATAACTGTATAATAATTGTAGATTATTATCTGTGACATTTGAGTCTTGAAAGAAAAGTATACACTCTTGTGTTGTTTCTTCATCAGATTCCTGTTCATGATTAGTACTATTAGCGGAATAATAAAAAAAATGAATACTTACAGACTTGTTTGAGTTTTCCCAAAAACTCGTTCTGTTTGGCACTAGCTTGTTGCTGCTGGTAATACCACTTTCCATTCATGACCGATTAGATCTCTGCTGGAAAATGCTTTTCCTTCAATAGCCTTTATCCCTTGACTAGCCAAATGTTGCATTACCCTATCTATTTGTAATTTAAAATTGGTATTACTATTGTTACTTAATTTGCTTGTAAGGGTTTTTTTTATACACAGATTCTATCCTTCGTAAAAATCTTCATATCCTCTTGTCTTAATTATTAATTGAAAATGCTTAGTAAAATCTTTAATTGTCATATGTATTTTAGGAGCCATGTATATAATACCACAATTATTTGTCATATCAATTTCCATGGTTCCTATAATAGATTTTTGTAGATCACGGTACCTAGTATCAATAAGATTTATCAAAACTTGTCCTCCTGCATGTGATCTAGTTAATCCTATGAATTTTATCAAGACAAGTCCCACATGAATCATTATATATTGATTTTCTAAAAGAACATGCCTACTCCTATTATTAATGAAAGGAAGATTTACCTGATCTTCACCTGTGCACCTTATTGTTTCTTCACTGAAGGGTTCGTACACCTTTTGTTTTATTTCCCATATACCATGAGAATACAATATTTTAGCTGGTGCAAGTCCTGCCTGTCTGTGCTGTAGGACTTTAAGTTGTTTATCAGGATCTATTAACTTGTTTATAATTCTACAGCTTCGTCAACTAAAATTATGCAGCTTCTGCAGCTTCCAAGGGAGTTAATATACAGAAGAGAAGAAAAAAAGGTGTTGAAATATATGGATCGTAGTTGGATGAACGCTAAACAAACTAGTATTGAATATGATAACGGGGTGAGGGATTTTTTAGAATTTGCTAGAAGAAATTCTGGTAATGATGATAGTGGGATGTTCTACTGTCCTTCTGTAAAATGTCTGAACGAGAAGTGACTAAGTGATCCAGATATATATACACATTATATTTGTGAAGGATTTTGTAAGACTTATACAGTATGGGTATGGCACGGTGAACGACTAGAAATGCCAAGCACATCTCAAGAGGGGGGAGTGATCTTTGATGATCATGTCATGGAGTTGGATGATCGGATAGAGGATATTATTCGTGATATAGGAGAAGAGGCTTTTGAGCAATCATATGCATGTGGTAATATGTGTAGTAATGCTGAGAAGCCGCTATATCCGGGGTGTACAAAATACCAATTATTGAAAGCTGTATTGAAATTGGTAAGCTTGAAAGCATGGCATGGATGGAGCGACAAGAGTTTTTTAGAAGCACTTGATGCCTTTAAGGACATGCTTCCAAACGATAATGTGCTGCCTTACCGATAATGTGATGCTAAGAAAATACTGTGTCCGCTAGGGATGAAGTATAAAAAAATCCATGCTTGCCCTAATGATTGTATATTATACAGAAAAGAGCATGAAGAGAAAAAGCAGTGTCCTATATGTGAAACCCCCAGGTACAAATTAAATAAGGCTCCTGCAAAAGTGTCGTGGGATCTTCCAGTCATACCGAGGTTCAAACGGGTGTTTGTTAATGAAATTGATGCTAAAAATTTGAGATGGCATATGGATGAGAGGATTTCTGATGGAAAGCTTCGACATCCAGCTGATTCTTCTCAATGAAAGAAAATTGATCAATTATTTCCTAACTTCGGCAAAGAGGCTAGGAACCTTAGGCTTAGGCTCAGCACGGATGGCATGAATCCTTACAGTAGCCTAAGCAGTATACATAGTTCATGGTCTGTTCTGTTGGTAATTTACAACTTATTTCCTTTGTTATGTATGAAATGAAAGTACATCATGTTGTCTATGTTGATTTTAGGACCAAAACAACCCAGAAATGACATAGATGTTTACTTAGAACCCCTAATCAATGACTTGAAAGAGTTGTGGGATGAAGGCGTCGACGTTTTTGACGCTAACAAGAAGGAGATGTTTAAAATGCGATCCTTGATCTTCGTACTATAAACGACTTCCCTACTTATAGAAACTTATCAGGATATAGCGTTAAAGGCCACAAAGCATGTTCGATTTGTGAAGAAGGCACATTCTACCATCAACTTCAACATGGAAGAAAGACTGTTTATCTTAGTCATAAGAGATTCCTTAGACGGGACCACCTATATTGCAGATTAAAGAATACCTTTTTTGGTGGCCAAGAGTTTGAAGATGCTTCAAAGGTATTGACTGGGGAGAAGATGTATGAAAAGGTGAAAAATATCAATGTGATCTTCAATAAGACTTCAAAGAGTTGAAATGAAAAAGGTATATAGAAGAAGAGGTCTGTTTTCTTTAACCTTCCATATTGGCAGAATCTTGATGTAAGAACTGTATTGATTTCATGCATGTGGAGAAAAACGTGTGTGATAATATTGTTGGGACACTGCTCAACATATAAGGTAGTTATAAGGATGTCGTTAAGGTAAGATTAGATTTGCAAGAAATGGGAATACGGGCAGACTTACATCCGAGGTCATATGGTAAGAGAACTTTTTATCCTCCAACTTCTCATACTTTGTCTAAGGATGAGAAAAGAAGTTTTTGTGAGTGTTTGCATGGCATCAAAGTTCCCTCAGGGTATTCTTTAAATTTTAAGAAGCTTGTGTCGATGAAAGACTTGAAGTTAGTCGGCCTAAAGTCTCATGATTGTCATGTCTTAATGCAACAACTACTCCCAGTGGCTATTCGAGGCATTGCCGAATATGATCTTCAACACATATTGACCAAACTTTTTTTCTTCTTCAATGCAATTTGTAGTAAAGTCATTGAGATGGAAAGATTGAAATAATTATAAAATGAAGGATACCTGATCTTGTACCAACTTGAGAAGCTCTTTCTTCCTTCCTTTTTTGACATCATGGTACATCTAGTTGTTCATCTAGTGAGGGAGATAAAATTGTGTGGGCTTATCTATTATCGATGGATATACTCAATTGAAAGAACTATGAAAATCTTAAAAGGATATGTGAACAATGCTAACCGGCCTGAAGCATCTATTGTTCAGAAATATGTTTCTGAAGAAGCCATGGAATTTTGTCAACATTATTTGTCAAATGTACGACATATCGGCCTTCCTAAACGCCATGATGAAGAAGGGGGTATGCGTGGGGCTACAGTCAAGAGTGTCAATCCTGATGAATTACAACAAGTCCACTTGTACATTTTGAATAATGTTGATGCAGTTCAAGATTATATAAATGCTCATAAAGAAATTGTACGGAAAGCGAACAGTCGAATGACTGAATAAAGGTTAATTAGGGAGCATACCAGGACTTTTGTACATTGGTTTAAACACAAGGATGACGGAGAAGAATGTGTTTTTGATATAATTAAATGGCTGGCACGTGGTCCTGAGTTTGATGTCATAAGGTGGACTTTGTTTGCGATAAATGGTTATACCTTTTACATGAAGTCCCTTGATGATAGGAGTACTGTGTAGAACAGTAGTGTTATGTTAATGGCTGAATCTATACACTTCTCTAGTTCAAAAGATAAGAACCCTACATTGGCAGCCATACCTTATTATGAGGTTATTGACGAGATTTGGGTGGTTGACTATGTTAAGTTTAAATTTCCCATTTTCAAATGTAAGTGGGTTGATGTCAATAATGGTGTGAAGATCGATAAGTTAGGGTTTACATTAGTTGATCTAACCAACAAAAGTTTTGGAGATGAACATTTCATTATGGTAGATCAAGCAAAACAAGTTTTCTATATTATCGATCAGTAAAATAAAATGTGGTCTGTAGGTCTCCAAGGAAAAAGGGTCGTTGAGATTGAAGAGGATAGTCATTTAAATTATGATCTTCTTGAGACTCCTTCTTTTTCCTGGGGTCTCCCGGCATTGAACAAAGAAGATGAAGTTGACAATGAACACGGCACAAGAAATGATCATCGTGAAGGGATATGAGAGGATATCTCTTTATAAATCTACTTTAAAAGTTAGTTATCTATTATTTAAAGTAATTATCATTATAAGTTATATGCATATTATATATATAGTTATTTTATAACTTACTAACTTGACAATTTGTCTGAATAGTATTGATAAGTAAAATATTTGTATATTCATTTTCCCTTATATGATGATTTTGTGGACTATATTTGAGCTAAATGTAATCAATTTGGGTGTAATTAATAAATAAATAATGATTTTCTTGCAGCCATGGATAGTACCGGATTAAAAAGAATTAAAGAAGATATTTAAGGGAAAGTACTATTCATGCGGTACTATTCACTGTGCACTGTTCATGCGGGTACTGTTTACTATACACTGTAGCGGACCATTGCAGTTCACTATAGCGGACGGTGTGTGGAAGTGGGGCGGTTCAGTGCGAGTTACTGTAGCGGACGTGTGGTCGGTTCACTGTAGCAGTGTGGTTCACTGTAACAGTACGGTTCACTGTAGCAAATCACTATAGCAGTCCGAAAATGAAGCCTATAAATAGAGCTTCTTGGCACCCTAAAATGAAGAGGAAGGAGGAGAGAGAGAGTTTCTATTTTAGAGAGAGAGAGTTGTTATTTTTAGAATTTATTTCTTGCATTTTTTTTACTTCTTGCATGCCTCCTACATGGATGGTTTTACCTCCTATATGGAAGGCCTAGGTAGTCCTCCTTTATGAATGGTATAGGTTGCCACCTACATGGATGGTTTTGCCTCCTATATGGTAGGCTAGATTTTCCATTTTCATGCATCTTGTAGTTGTATTTTTATGTTTTTGTAATTAATTTTTATGCAATATTTATGATGTTTGTAATATATTTTGGTTTTATTTTTAATTTTATCATGAGCTAAATTTTCCTTTTCCTAGGGTGATGACGTAGCTTACTAATGACGGATTGAATCTTAACTTATTAAATCTAGTTTTAATTTTTCCTTCATGATTGAGTTTTAATTATTGCTCTTAGTGCTTACAATTGATTGGCCACCTTTTGGATGATTTTAATATGCATGTTGAGACCGGAAGGAGATACATGTGTGTGGATCCTATAATTAAAACCATAATTTGCATATGAAATAGGAATATATTCATATGGGTTGTGTAGTCTTAATTGAGTTCCATAAATCTTAATGCATGATTGATTGCTTAAATTCATATAGGAATATATTGGGTTAGCAATTAATTATAGAATTACTTGACCTTGGACTAGGCTAGTAATTAAAATAGGGAAACTCGACTATCAATCATGTGGAATAAATTGGACTAGAATAGATAAGTGATTCAATCCGGAATTTATTAAGTGAAATCTAATCCCTAGGGTTTTTTTCTCATATTTGTCTTGATATCACTTGTATTCATATTTCATCATTTCTATCTTGCAATCTCAATCACAACTAATCAACTGACTAAATAGAATTAAAAGTACCAATTTTGGTACTTAGTGATCAATCCTTATGGGAACGATATTCTACTCACTTCTATATTACTTGATTACGACAGTGTACACTTACACTTCTAATACATCATCCTACACTCGTAACAAGTATAATGACGAACCCGATGCATCCTACAACAGAGGATCAGGCGTCACCTAGTGCTCAGCACAATGAGCCTCAGAGTGTCAATCAGAGGCAGAGTGAAGGTCAGCCGAGTCACCAGCCCGGACAGAGGGGTAGGAGGGCCACACGGTTGAGGGATGTTTCCCTGAGTTGGTTTGTCAGTGAGAAGATACTGATTCAGTTCGATTAATACTAGAATCCGATCGGGCCTAATAAAAGCCGATATAGGAGTTTTGTCGGCCTCCTCGCATATTGATAGAGGAGTGGACGCATGTCGAAAAAAATGTGATGCAACATATTTGGGATACTATTCAGGTATAAGTTCTATTCGTATGTAATGATTATCATATTTGTCATAAATTTGTCACTAACTCGTATGATTTATGGATAACAGCTCACCTACGACGTTCCTCAGAGTGAAGTCTTGTATAACAAGACTATGATATATTGTTGTGAGCGCTGGAGGAAGTTTAAGACGAATCTGTCCAATAATTACATTCATATCGAGGTGCCAGCTGAACAGCCTCATCCTACTCCATGCAGCAAGTACATATACATAGATGAAGTGACATGGCAGGAGTTTTTTACACGTCGAACTACTCAAGAGGCTTTAGTGAGTTAACATATTTTGTACTTTATTTACTTATCATTTGTCATTACTAATTATAACCTTCTTTTTCTCATTTTTTATTCGCAGGAAAGAAGACAAAAAGAACAAGAGAGTAGGAGGAAGAATGATTGCCCCTATACGAAGTCTCGTGGGGGTTACGCAAAGGCCGAGAAAGATTTGTTGGTGGTCAAATGGAAGAGATTGGAAGAAGTATCTTAATCTGATCCTTTTGTTTTTCTATCTCCCCCATCTCCAATAGGACGCGAAGATTTATGGTTGCATGCTCGCCGAAAGAGTGGTAGATCCTATACGAGTGAACAGTCTCATATAGTTGGTGAAAAAATTATAAGTATCATTTTTGTTATTAACTATTTAGTAAACATGTTTCATTACTCATTTGTGTTATTTTTATATCTCACAGGAGGAACTTCAAAAAAAGCAAGCCAGGAGATCCTTTAAGTCAGAAGGCAGGAATGACATTCTCACGGTTGCTACTGGAAAACGTGAGCATCCAGGCCGTGTCAGGGGAGTTGGAGGAGGGGTGGGTATAAAAGATTACCTTAGATCCTCTTCACGCAGTTCCTCCTCTAACATGGTCACGAGAGATGAATTGGAGTGTATGTTGGCCACTGTAAGGGCAGAAGTAAAGGCCGAGGCAGAAGCATCGTTTGATGCACTATTAGATGCTCGGATGAGCAAGATAAGGGAGGAGGTATATGCCATGGTCAGCACAAGACAAGAAACCGTTCCTGCCTAGGCACAATCATTGGATCTTAACAAGCAAAGCACCAAAGGGAGTTATTGCAACATTGGACAGTCATTAGTGGGTCCTAGAAAGGACAATGCCAAGCCTTGTACATTATATGTTAAGGATCCTCTGATACAGTTAGTTTCACAGGGGAGTATGCATAACCTAGGATCGACTGTTCACCACCTCGAGATGACAAATGATCAAGTTAGGGTGTCAGTTGAGGAGGTTATCATTGCAGACGCACCTATCCCTATCCCTTTTGAGGAGTTCAAGATTGTGGCCGATGTCTTAGGTACCTTCATATCATGGCCGAAGAGCCTTGTTTCTGTTGGAGCTGCGGATTCCCCGATCAGAGCCCCAAGTCCAGTTCCCATCCCTCATGAAGTTTCAGAGCCTCCACTGAATGTGATGCAACAAGTGATTCTGATGGCATATGATACATCTTTCCCATGAAGAAATTAGCTTATGGATTCAGTTGTTGGGCCGTCAGGGGTGGCATGCTATCTTGAGAGGGATGATTTAATGTCCCTGGTGGCTCCTAGGGAGCAACTTACGATTGCGATTGTCCAACTTTTTTTAATGTAAATATCTTCTTCAATTTGAAGTAAATATCTTAAAAATTACCTTGTTTTTCTCTTAATTTGTGTGCTTGCATTTTTGTATGTACATGAACTGTAGGTTGGTCTCCTTGGGCCTGAGCGATAAATTTGGATTCATGTGCCCTGCTCAAGTACAAGAGAAAGGGACCACTTCTGCCATCAGACATAGATATTTATCAGAGAGGTTTAGTGAAATAGAAACTGAGTGTTTCTTGGCTCCTTATGTGCATGGGTAAGAAACATCAAATTTATATTTCAAAACACATAATGCTTTATATATATTTACTTAACATTCATCTCTTTTTTTAAGGGATCATTGGCAATTGGTTATTCTATGTAAGGCTAGTTACCCAGTAATCCTCTTGTGCTCCCTCCACTGGGGAGTGACTTGAAGAAGACCATGAATTTGTAAGTTTTCTTGCTTTATTAATATTACCTTTTATGTGCAAAGTTTGTATGCAGGATAAGTAATCTTTGTGATTTTGATGATAGGGCTATGAGGACATTCCTACACGCTAAGTGTGGTAAGCATGTTCGTGACTTAAAAGACCCTATACGGATCACGCCAAAGGTTAGTACATATTTGTTTTCTTTAAGATATGTTCCATAAGCTATGCTTGCTTTGATGATATCATGTTCTTTTTCAGATCTGTAGGCAGCCACCGGGGTCCAACTTGTGTCATCTTTATATTTTGAGGCAAATTTACAATATTATCAGCCTATGCACGACTGATTTTACTGAGGAGGTAATAAATGTATATTTTAAAAATTTTGTATTACTTTATTGTTTTTAATTTATTAGTAATTTAATGTTTTGTTTGGCTTCGGTGTTACACATACAGATGTTTGATCTTGATGTTCCCTTTCTTTAAGAAGATATTGATTTCATCTGCCGTTGTTGTGCGGAATTCATATATGAGCTTTTACAAGATTAGTAAGTTTTTGAATACGATCTTATGTTGTTCTAATAATACTTATGCTTTTCCTATATATCTAACTTGGTTTATATATATCTCTGCTCTGGACAATTTCTTGGATATTGGTCATACTAGATGGATGTCAATACAGGCATGGGATCACTATTGTAAATTTTCTTCCATTTTTTTCATTTCTCTATAAAGCCTGATGATTATAAATTGTTCATATTGTACTGTTACTGAGAATTTAACAAGTTTATCATGTGTTATTGGTTGTCATTGGAAGTGAATTGTATTCATAATGTTCATTCTATGATTGTTGAGAGGTGAGGGTTGTCACTGCTTCTGATTGTGAATATACATGCATGTGTTGTTTCTTGTGTGTGTGGAGAGGGGATTGTTGTTAAATATGGCTTACTGCCTCGGTAACAAGATTGAAACAACAAAACTGAAAAAAAAAAATTTAGACCGGTTCTCATAAGAACCGGTCTTAAAGTAATATTTAAGACCGGTTATATTGAGAATTGGTCTTAATATTCTATACTTTAAGATCGGTTCTCAAGATAATCGGTCCTAAATATTGATTTAAGACTGGTTTTATTGAGAACCGGTCTAAAATAATTGATACTTTAAGACCGGTTCTTGTGATAACCGATTTTAAATTAATATTTAAGACTGGTTATTTACAAAACCGATCTTAAAGTAGTAGTTATTTTAGACTGGTTCTCAATAGAACCGGTCTTAAAATTAAATTTTAATCCACAAGAACGCCTCTGTTTGTCAGATTTAAGACCGGTTGTCTAAGAACCGGTCTTAAAATATATATTTTAGACCCGTTTTTTAACCGGTCTAAAAAGTTAGATACTTTTTAGACCAGCTGTATCAAGACCTGATCCATAACCGGTCTAAAATGTCTTTTTTAACTGGTCTTAAATGTGATTTTTGCAATAGTAAAAAATGTTATAGTATTTTATATATGAAATGTACAATCATAGTATGAATTATGTTCTTAGTAAATTTTTAGTTAAGTGGGCCTGAATGATTTGAAATGATTGATGATGTATAGTATTGATTATGATATATATGAGAATAAATTATTGATGATGGTGATGTTGAGATGTTGAATATGATGAGGTGTGATTAGAGGAGATTTGGTTCTTTTATACCACGTGGTATAGCTGCTACTATGTTCTTTTATACCACCCTTTTCCTTTGGCCAGGATAAGGGTCAGTTTAAGGGACAAGTGGCACCTTTCCATGTTCAACGGAAAGGGAACCCATGGTCTGATATGAGCTCTGTAGCCTTTGGCCGGGGTAGACCTCATTATTAGTGAGCTTGGTGTAGTTTTGTTAAAGAAACTAAACCTGTTATGTGATGTAGCCCATGGGTTCTGTCAGCGGTTAAGGAGGTTATAAGGATGGTTGATGGAGTACATATTAATTTATTCTTCTGAAATAATAATGTTTATTTGATTGATTATATTTTATATTATTTATATTTCCTACTTAACTATCTTGTAATCATTCCCTGCATATTTGTTAAAATGAAAGTGGTTACTGGGTCCATATGACTCATCCCGTCAATTTATTATTTTTTTAGGAAGAAGTCCAAGCGGTGGTGCCAAAGGGGAAGCGAACGAGGCTTGATTTGATATCAAATTGTATGTCTCGTTTAGTTTTATGAGTATAATGTATATTGCCAAACTTAAGGGCATTTTGGCCAATCATGGTATATATAGAATGTTTTGCATATTGGGATTTGTATTGTGGACAGAGCTCCTAATATTATTTAATATTTTGATGAAATGGTGAATTTTGAGGTAATTTAAAGAGGATGTTACACGTGCTATGTCTATTTGGTGTTTCAATTTGCTACTTTGCCTGCCTATTTACACTTTCGATTTGTTTCTTTGTTATTTGATGGCTTGCTACTTTGTTGCTCGAAGAAAATAGCTTTCCCATAATGTCTAATATAAGTTCAGATGACTACTCTTCGTAGGAGAATCAAGGCCTCGACTATGAAACTGTGAGTTTGGATTCCCTATATTTTACCTGTTAAAAGCAAATTTTCTTGCACTATAATTTCTTGTGTCTCGGTAAGAATGGTATGCTTTTACTGTTCATTAGGGTGAGCTTTTACTATTCATTTAGTAGGTTATGAAAACTACTTTTTGATTCTATATATGTTGATCTAGAAACTCCATATAGCTCCATATTTCTCAAAAGGAAGTTAGTTAGATCTTTTTCTTTTTTATTCTACAAAATTTATATGATGTGGTTATTCAGAGATGTTTACCTTGTGAGAAAATGTTCTCACTGTTAATGCGTGTTGAATATTTAGTATTCTAGATTAGCAGCATTTCTTTGATATGGAGGGATAGTATGACAATGTGGTTATTTCTCTTTTAGGTTGTGGGAAGAATTCATGCCATTCTCTCAAATGGAACTGTGGTCACAGATGTTGAAGTATGTCTTCTTTCCTAATCGTCCATAGTTTCAAAGGTTGGATAATTTCATGATCTTAATATGAGTGATTTCAAATAGTTGTACAAGTTGAAGTTGAGCTTAGAAAATCTTTATGGATTTCTGAAAAGTACCAGACTAGAGCATCATTCATAGGTATACTACCCTCTTATTCAGTTTAAACCAAACACAATACCTCTTACACATCGTCATATGTAATCTGGCAATGACATGCCCAAAAAGAGTTGTTGTTAAGACCTTTAATATAATGATGAATCTTTGGGGGAATTTTTGTATTATGAACTTATTCAAAGTTTATAATTGTTAAATGTAAATGTGTGTTTATGTGCGCTTGAATATCATGCCAGTGATATGTGTTGTAGGCTTTTAGGAGATTATATGAACAAGTTAGTCTTGGTTGGGTTTATGCCATTACAAATTATATGAACATGATAGTTTCATTTCCCTATCTTAAACAACGTGCTGGTCTAAGTTTCTGGATGATAAATGGCTTACCAAAGGTCTTCTTAGTGAAAATTTTCTTCCAATGAATGAGAGCTCTTACATATTGAATGGCATTGGATTGTAGGTTGGATTTAATGAGGGAAGATTGCATATACTGTGTTTTGCTTTCATCTGGAGATTAGCTGCCAGTAGAATGGGCTATGTTTTAATTCCCAGATTGTCATCGCATAGATTAGTTTGTGTTATTGGTCAATAGATACATTATGTTAATGCTTATGAGAATCTCTTGCTACTCATTAGATATTCTTCTAGCCTCTTATTGAATAGATCCATTTCTAAAAACTACCTTATATTGGCCTCTTATTGATAGGCCTCTTTAACATGCCACAGGCCAGGTCAGGCCTGGCTTAGGCCCTAAAAAAAGGGTTCTAATAGGCCACAAGCTAGGCTCAGTCCATATTGTCACAAAACAGGTCTGACCTGCTCTGCCTATTTCCACCCTTACTTATAGGAGTCATGACGGTGGTTAAAACACTTGATCAAGGTCGGTAGTAGATAACAAGTAATTAATGTCCCCATGGGTCCCATAGCAAGAAATTAATGCTCACTTAAAAATATAAGAAAGTAATATTAATCAACCTTCTAGCTAAAAAAAGAAAATATTTAATCAAACAAAACCTGGCGAGTGGTGAGTGGCATATGCATGTTATTGTTGCCCCTTAAAAAATACCGGCTTCTCAAATAATTTTTTTAATTATTAGAGTGTATAAAAAAATAGTGCATTTTAATATTTTATGATAAAAATATATTAATTAATTTTCAAAAATTTTAAAAGTTTTTAATGATTTAATACTTTAAAATTATATATTTTTTATTAAGAATGTTAAACCTTTAAAAAATTATAAAAAAAATGAAAACAACATTTTTTACTGATGAAATATTAAAATATAATTTATTTTATATAAATTATGATAAAACAAAAACAAAAAATTGGGAATTGGGGATCTTTTGAGGGGGTCGATGGCAGACGGCTATGTGACTATTAGCACAAGGGACAGAATGAAGTACTGTCAATATTTAGGTTGGCCCCTTTATCTGATGTGATAGGCAACTTTGAACCTTGACATTCATTTTTATCTATAAATGGTCAGTGATAAATGATTACTCCTCTCGTCCCCTCTAGTGCAAATTGGTAGGGAGATTAATTTTCCCCCTATTTATATGTCATATTACTTCATGATTCTACCATATTTTTATAAATTTTTTATTATTGAGATTTTTATTACATTTTTTAGGATATCATTACATGATTAAACATTAATTTAGGTCAGAAACATTTATATTGAATTAAGTGTAATTAGGAAAAAATGATAATAATTTGTTAGTTATTAATGTGAATGATTTCTTAGACTTTTGATACTACCTTATGCTTAATCTTGGATTGTATGTGTTTTAAAAGAAAATTTGATATATTGGAGGGTCCCAGAAATGAGGAAAATTATAGAAATGCCCTAAAATTTTTAGAAATTGCAAATCACTGTAGAAAAGAGGCCCAGAGAAAAGTACATAAAAGACCTAGAAGTTCTAAAATTGTAGTTCGTCCTATAGATATTTCAAGAATTGGCATATAAGTCCCTCCATAAACATTTTGAATCTTCTCACTTTAGTCCCTGATCAAAACCTGTATTTTAACCAAGGCTATATCAAGTTTGACCTACTTTTTTCCCCTTTAGCAACAGAGACCCGAATAAGTGAGAGTTTTGTACAGCTAATTCAATTATGTTAGATATTATTAGTTTTGATGATGCCAAATATATATCAAATATTATGAGAGCAAAAGTTTGCATAATATACTTATCTCTTACATTGACTAACTATTATATTTAATGTTATATATCTTATAGATTAGTCAAAGAGATTGGAGAATGAAGAGCTTGAAGAATTAATGAAAAATATGAAGATTCAAGTTTTGATGGGTACTGTAGCAGTAGGTACTGTAGCAATACGGTTACTGTAGCAATGGGCACTGTTTGGCACTATTTGGAACTGTAGCGGAGTGATTTTTAACAAATCACTCGAGTGATTTGAGGAATCACTCGAGTGATTCAGCAAAAATAAAAATCACTCGAGTGATTCAGCAAATTACTCGAGTGATGTTCAGCATTTCAGAGTCTGTTCTTCGTCCAGCTGAGCGAGGTCTAGTTATTTGATCATATCTCTCACAATAAAACTCCAAATGAGACGAAACCAATTTCATATTAAACTAGACTCCCGGTGCGTCAGTTTGACACCAGAACCAACATGAAAGTAGCTCATATGAGGGATATATAAGTGTTCTAATTTGACCTTCATGTCAGCGTCACTTTCTGGAATAGTCTTGGTATTTTGGATATAACTCTCAAACCACTGATCCAATTGATCTGAAACCAGTGCCATATGAAATTAGACTTCTAGAGCTTTCCATTGATATATAATACAGCAATTTTGGAGTCATATTCAAAGAGTTATGGCATCTGAAAGTTGACCTCTGTTTACTGAAGATCTGGAAACGGATCACTCGAGTGATTTCAGCATTCACTCGAGTGATATGGCAAGAAAAATTCACTGTTTCAGATTTCACTTCCAGTGATCTCCAAATCACTCGAGTGATATCTCAACTTTGCCAAATCACTTCCAGTGATCTCCAAATCACTTCCAGTGATATCTCAGTTTTTCCATTTCACTTTCAGTGATCTTGAATCACTCGAGTGAAGTTTGAAAAGTTGCAAATCACTTCCAATGGATTCAAAATCACTGCAAGAATATTTCACTGTTTACCAAATCACTTCCAGTGATCTTGAATCACTCGAGTGAAGTTTGAAAAGTTGCAAATCACTTCCAGTGGATTTAAAATCACTGCAAGAATATTTCACTGTTTACCAAATCACTTCCAGTGATCTTGAATCACTCGAGTGATATTTGAAAAGTTGCAAATCACTTCCAGTGAATTGGAAATCACTCCCAATGACATTATATTCACTTCCAGTGATATTGCATTTTCTCATATAATGATTTATTGTTCCAGTATACACTTTCCTACATACACTACACTATGATCCATTTGCTATTACCTTCATAAACAACAACTGATTTTGCTAGTGAAATTCTATTATTACTGATTTCTCCAAATTACTATCAAAATCATAATCCGAATGGGTTCATATGTTATGTAATCTTTATGTTTTCACTTGCTATCATTCTTAGACATTGCTTAATACTTATTTCAAGTGTGAAATAGGGACTCAAGCGTTTGGGTTAAAACTTCAAGTCTGGAGGTGACTCACGGCAAGCATCATCACTTGAACTGATGCAACCCAGAAAGCGGAAATCCTGTCTTTGGTCAATGATCCAACATATTTATGATTAACACTTCATTGTATTGATATTTGATGTATTGTTACAGAAAGAACAATGAAGAGACCATAGAGAGAGGAAAAACCACTTCGCCGAGAAGTCGAGCGTCCACTGATAACGGCTAGTTTTTCTGAAGTGGAAATCTGTCAGAACAAGCAGTGCGACTCCAACGGGTATGTTGAGATGCTATCAACAGAATTAAAATGAACAACCAAGAACGTGCAAATAGAAAGCAACTGTATGAATCATATGTCAGAGCACGATCAACGGGAAAATATTTAAATACACTCAACGACCGTGCAAAGCAATGGGACTCCAACCGAAAATGAAGTAGTGACTGTCTAAGCATCAGATGGGATTATAACAGAAAAATATCCGAATGGGCTCAATGGTTAAATGAATCAAAAGACTCTAACGGATATCTTCCACAACTCAGCTATAAATAGGAGAAGATTCAAACACAGAACTGCAAGCAATACGATGAGAACATGAACATGCTGATATTCTAAGTCTTCTACCTCCGACCACTCTTTGTTCTATTTCATCTTCTATATTATGTATATTTGAGAGAGTGAATATTTGTATTATACTTCAGTGAGTATCCTATCTACTCTGTGAGAGAGTTTGTAAATCCTTACAAATATATTTATGTATTGAACTCAAGGTAGATGGACCTTGAGAGGGTTGATTACCTTACAGTGGAAGTTGTAGAGTGAATCGCCAGTAAGAGTTTCTGCCCATAAGACTTACAAGGTGCAAGCAGTAGAGAACGTTGCTGCACGTAAGACTTACAGTGGTGTAAGCAGGAGAGAACGTTGCTGCTTATAAGACTTGTACGGGTAAGCAGGAGAGAAAGGTCTTTGGGATTGCTTTGCTCGACTTGCTGTAAGAAGGAGTAAACCTTACAGTGTGTAAGGGGGAGTAACACTTGTGAATTTGTAAAGGCTTTTCTTATGCTCAATTAAACAAGAAGATAGTGGATTGGAAATCTCAGGAGGAGCCTAGGGACTGGACGTAGGTCATCGTGGATTGGACCGAACCAGGATAAATCACAGTTTGCAGATTCTATTCCCTAAGCTTTTACATTTCCAGCATATATGATTTACATATCAGCTTATGTTTCTATACTTCCACATGTATTGATTTGATAAGTTGCGAAAAGATTTTAAAAGATCATACTTTCTTATCACACACCCAATTCACCCCCCTCTTGGGTGTCAGCCAGTTCTAACAAATTATAATTAAGAAATTAGCAGGATGAAAATGTAGACAAATAAAATAAAAAACAAAAGAGTGTAAGGGGGAACAGTTAAGAAAGAAGGAAAGGGGATTATGTGTGTGTGTGTTTGTTAAGGGACACGTGGCCCCTTAAAAGTAATTTGGTGATGCCATAATATTAAGGGGCCCATAGCCCCTTAATATATCATATGGGTGGTGGGGGATCCTCACCATTTCAATTTAGGATCATGCGTGTGTGTGTAGAGAGAGGGGGTGAGGTTGGAGTTCCAACACAACTTTCGCATTTTCAGTTTTAGGTAAAAGTTTTTGGGGGTAATTTAGGTAATCAAAATCACTTCTTTTCAATAAATTCCCTTCATTAAAGTTCTTCTGCGTAGTTTTCTCTTTCTAACAAGAGTTATATTGTGCTGATTAATGACTATTTTGGATTAGGATTTTAGGAGAATTTTGAGTTTTGACAATAGATAACTATAGATATGTAGAAAATAATTAATAGTTAATTTTAATCATTTTAGATTTATTATTTGGTTTTTTATGATTTTATAATCAATTTCTTTTATAAACATATAATAAATTAGTTTCTATAGGGTGTTTTTGCCAAATAAATTTGGTTTAAATAATTTATTTGAATTATTGGAGTTATTATTGAAATTTTAATCGATTTACTATATTAAATTTTGAGTTTTATGAAAATATGAATTATGACTTAATATTTGAATTAGGTTTTGATATGAATTTTGATTATGTGGAGGTATGAAAGATTGTTTAATAATTGGGGTATACTCATATAAGTTAGAAAAGAGATTTAATTGGTTTAGGCTGTTGATATTGATAATTTTATAACTATAGATATGTTGGAAGTGAAGCTTTAATTTATAAAATTAAGTGATTAATGTGAGATGATGGTATAGATGTTATCTAAGGGTTTTTATGATTGAATTGAACTCATGAGAAGTGATCTATGATGTCAAACCCCACAGAATTTAGACATTTCATTAAGCATCATGGCATAGTTCAAATAGGCAAACATAATTTATACAAATATACTGATACATATTTCTTGATTATAATATAGAAAACTAAAAAGTATTAGTAAGTTATATATTACATCCCAAAAATTTAGTAGCCTATACTATACTGAGCACTGAGATAACTTCATCAACTGCTTGTCTTCAGTCTTTGTATTCGACTTTCTCCATGCCTTTGAAATTGTTATTCTTAGCTGGATAATTTGTTTATAGGAAAGATGAGATTCGAATGAATCTCAGTAGTAACCAAAAAATCATTCATATAAAATGCAAATAGGAAACATACAATGCAACATTTATCATGATGCAACAATCAAAATGCCTAAGCCTATCTGACAATGCTCAGGAAACAAAAGATGATTTTGTCCAGATTAAAATGATCATTTGTTCCTGATCTGCACAAATCATATCATAATGTGATCACAGCAACAACTTGGAGCAGGCCTACACCTGTCCGTACTCATCATAACTTGGAGCAGGTTAATACCTGTCCGTACATATCAAGTCACTCAACTGGGTTCACCTGGCCACATGGTACCTCGAAGGTCCCATAAGGTGATTTCATTTATCATCCACACCCAGAGAGTATCAACACCACAAAGTAATACATTGAACAGATCATGACAACTATCACATATTAAAATTCACATAGTATATAAAAGACAGAGTTACTACCTTGTTGCCTTTTCTTCTTTAGTTTATCTGGCTTTGAGGGTCCCGCTAAACAGATATCAAATCCTAAAATTGATCAAAGTAGTTGCAATTAACTACTATTTAAGTTTATTCCACTTGAAAATTTATAACTCTAGCATTTTCTTCAAAATCACAAAATTTACCAAATTGCCCCTGGGAACCCGGTCTGGCCCCGGTATTTTGTACTTTTCCAAAAATTACAACTTAGGTCCATTTCACATATTTTCATTTGTAAATCTCATATTTGACCTTAGATCAGTTCAATTCCAACTCAAATTACAATTTTACCCTTGATAGCCTAGCTTGGGGTTTTAGGGGCAAAATCGTAATTTCACAACCCGGGGCTTTTCACACTTCGTACTCTTCATGAACCCTACACAATTTTTCCTTCTAAACATCATGGAACCATTAGAATTATGAAATTCCAATCCTAACCCTCATTTTTAGGCCTAACCAAAATATTCAGGATTTTTGGGAAATATTGGATTTTTCTTGATTTTAACCCTTAAAACACCTTCTTGTTACTTGTTTCTCCTTGTTTAATCATCCAATCATCATTTTAACATAACCAATGGAAATTTGGACAGCATTTCCCCTTAGAAAAAGGACATCCCAAAAACATAAAAAACAATCCAGAATTCAGCCAGAATACAGTTATAACTAAGTTATCGGTAAGAATCTCAGGGTTTGAGTAACTTACCTCACTTCTTCCTCTTATTCTCCCTTGGCTGAAACTTTATCCCTTTCTCTTTGAAGTTTTTTTTTGGATTAAATAGCTATTTCAAGAAGGCATGGAGGTTTAGGAGAGTTTTCTAATACTATAACACAAGATTGAGTAAAGATTTCGGCATGCTTACCTTATATTTGTGCTTGGGACTTTATTTCCTCTTTTTCCTCCTCTGTCTCTCTAGTTCCCTTCCTTTCCTTCTTCTTTTCTCTTCTTGGCCGATCAAAGCTGCTTTTATAACCATTATACAGAATTTTTGGGAAATCTATAGACATTAGCATGACATCTTCCTATTGGCTCTTAATTTCTCACTTTGTAAATTATGTCTTTGATAAATAATTAATTATGTAATATTTTCCTCATGAGACATCTTTCCAATTCTCTCCAGAAATTAATAAAAAATTTATAGATTATATTTATCTGGTCAAAATGACCATTTTGCCCTTGCAATTTCGCAATATTCAGAAAAATTCACAGAATTATCACCAAACTTTGAAAATTCATATTTAATTGTGTAGATATCCAATTAGGGTGGTTCCAAAGCTTATGTAACCATTATTAAGTATAGTTTTAGGAAAAAATGTAAAATTTGGCCAATTTGAAGTTCACTATTCTCATAATTTTTATTTTTGAAACCTGTCCCAGAAAAACGTCAGATTCACTGGGCAAGATTCAAAAATTCACTTCTCCTTGTATACAACTCCAAAAATTCCATATGACCTATCAAATTAAATATTATCATGTCTAATTTAATTCTGAAAAATTTTAGAATTTTTAGAGGTCATTTACTAATTTAAAAGTGTCACACAATCCAACTATCTCAACAGGAAATTCACCAACTAACTTGTATAATAACTATTTTGTCATATGTAATCTTATTGACTTTATTTTGTCACCTTATATGTTCTTTTATCATGAAACACCATAATAGTTACATGACATTTAATGATCAAAATTTGGGACATTACATATGACCTTGAAGTATTGAGGTTAAGGATTGTTAAGAAAATTATAATATTTAAGGATAATGGTTGTAGAGAAAATTGGGTTTTTGAAACATGAGTTGTATAAATTATTTATTTTATTATTACTTGTGATTGATTGGTATCTACATTGATAATGTAGAGTTTTCTTGAGGCTGGTGATTTCTCATGCTTTATTTTTCAAATTAAGGTTAAGCTTGGAGTTGAGATAATTAATGTTAATTTATTCTATATGCATATTTTGGGGCTATAAGATTTTTTTTTCTAAATCATACTTTTATCTATACTACTTGTAAGTATTTTAAAAAATTATGTGTATATTTGAATATGAACTTAGTTTAATAAAACAGTATATTTCTAACTTGTATATACATAAATGGAGATTATAATGAAGATTGTTACTATTGTAATAGTTATGATATTATGATGAAATGTTATATATAGAATGATAATCTTATGAAATGTTTTTGAAAACTATATTGATATATTGTCTTCTATTATAGGATATGTTGGTTTGTGTGGAAGAGATATAGAGAAATTGTGCTCATTGGCTCTCTTATTTCTGGCCTGGATTTTGAGTTGAATATTTTGGACGAGTATCTCCTTGTTACGGTATAGCAGTGGTAGCATGAGGGCAGTATTCTTGAAGTGACTAGCTAACCTTTGGCTAGGTATACTAACACTAATAGGTCATACCATGTCTAGAAGATATGAGGAGGAGTAAGATGCATGAGGTATAAATGCTGAAAGTATTATATAATATTTAATTATTGAGGATATTATTGTTTTATTAGTGAAACATGCTTCTCTTACTTGCAATCATTTCCTACATATGTTGTAAAATGATTTTAGTTATTAGGACTTTATGTTTCACCCTATCGTTGTAAATATTTTTTAGGCAAAAGGGCCAAGGGAGGCAACTAGAGGCATAAACATCATGAGCATTGTAGGCCTCTTTTGGTTATCAAGAAATTATAAAAAAGATAGGTGTAATATCCTAAATTTTAGTTACCAAAATTCCTCCATACGTTAGTGGTATTAAAGGAATAAAATGGTGAATTAAGAGCATATTAAGAGACACAACAAGGCAATTAAATATCATATGCAATATAGTTAATTGGTATATAAGTTAAAGATATTGCTAGCATATATTCCTGTGAGGTAGTCATATTGTGTAATATTTTTAGATAGGCAAATGATGTCTAAAAATTATGAAACTATACATAATGAAAGTAGACATGATAAGCTTTAATTTGATAGGTTATATAGAATTTTTTGGAGCTGTATACAATGAGATATATATATTTTTGAAGTTAGCCCAGCAAAACCAGCATTTTTTCAGTGGCAACGTTCAAAAATAATAATTTTGGGAATACTAAGCATCTAGTTGGCTAAAATTATATTTTTTCTTAAAACTAGATTCAGTAAGGCTTATATAACCTTTAGAATCACCCTAAATTGGATATCTATACAGTTAGATATTACTTTTTAAAATTTGGTGACAATTCTGCCAATTTGCTCAAATATTGCGAAAATGAGAAAAGTTGTAAGGGCAAAATGGTCCTTTTGACCAAATAAATAAAATTTTGTGATTTTTCTATATAAATATAAAAGGATGGATAGGTGGAAGCTTATAAAATATTATACAATAATATAAATAATTAATTTGCAACATGTGATTTCATTGGATAAGAGGGAGGACACATGTGCACTTCTAGAGAACTCTAAGGCTATGTTTGGCTCGATGGAGGGGAGGGGAGGGGAGAGATTTAAATGGAGGGGAGGGGAGGGGGGTTTGAGAGGGATTTTCTTTTACCTTATTTGGGTTGATAAAAAGAGAGGGGAGGGGAGAGATTTTAATAGTATTATGTTTGGTATAGGAGGGAAGGGGAGGAGAAATATTTTTATATGGACAATTTTGCTCTTATTTCATTTAATTTGTAATTGATAACTTTCTAACATATTTAATAAAGTATAATTATATAAGGAATTTAATACATAAAATTATAATTTTATAATAATAAAAATTAAATAAATATAATTATAAACGGCATTTACTATATAAAATTATAATTTTGTAATTAAATAATGAGAAGGGTGTTGTGAGAATATTTTAAAATGGTATGGACATATTAGTCAATTTAAGCTCAAACATTAACATTTCCCTCCAAATCCCCCCAATTTTGGAGGGGAGGGTTAGGAGGGGAGGGGAGGGAAAATTTTCTCCTAAAATTTTTAGTTATCCAAACAAGGGGAGGGGAGCAAAATCCCCCTATTTCCTTTCCCTCCCCTCCCCTCATACCAAACACACCCTAAAGTTCTCATCCTTTGTCCATTAAAGGGGCCAAGTCGGTCAAGATAAGAAGAGATGAAGGAAAGGAAGAGAGCTTGAGAGAAAGAAGAGGAGAAAATCTTTGCTCAATCTTGTGTTATAGTACCCAAAACCTCTCCTTAACCTCCCTCTTCTCTTAGGATAGTCATTCAACAATCAAAAACTCCAAAGGGAAGGAGAGACAATTTTGGCCAAACTAGGAACAAAGAGGAATAGCAAGGTATGTTGTTAGGACTTTAGTATTCTTGACAAAAAATGAGTTGTATTGAATTTCTAACCAGTTATTGAACTGTTTTATGATGAATTTGTAAATTTGGGATGTTCAATTTCTAAAAAGAAATTCTACCCAAATTTCTATTGATTATGTTAAAATTGATATTTGGAAGGTTAAATAAGTAGAAACTAGTGATAAGAAGGTGTTTTAAGGATTGAAAGCATAAAAATCCATTTTCTCTTGAATTTCCCTATGTTTCGACCAAAATAAAAAATGTGAGATAGAGCTTGAATTTCATGATTATAATGGTTCAATGGTGTTTAGGAGGGAAAATTATGTAGGGTTCATGAAGAGTATAAAGTGTGAAAAGCTCCGGATTATTAAATGACAATTTTACCCCTAAAACCCTAAGTTAGGGATGTTAAGGGACAAACTGTAATTTGAGCTGGAAATAGCTTGAACCGAGGTCAAAAATAGATTCTACACATAAAAATATGTAAGATAAGCTTGAGTCATAATTTTTGGAAAAGTATAAAAATACCTAGTTTCTAGGTGTATTTTGGTAAATAAGTGATTTTAAAGAAAGATATTATAGTTGAAAGTTTTAATGTAAAGTGGGCATGAAAAGTAGCTGATCTGAAGTTATTTTGGCAACTTTGGGATTCGATATTTGCCTGAGCTAGACAAAGAGTGAAAGAACCAACGGTAGCAAGGTTTCAGAAAGGAGTCCAGGTAGTAACTCTATCTTTTATATTTTATGTGAATGTCAATCTGCACTATTTTTCCATGTTCTATACAATGTATTACTTATGGTGTTGATACTCTCTAGACGTGGGTAATGAGTTAAACCACCCGATGAAACCTTTAGGGTATCATGTGGCCAGGTGTACCCAATTAAGTGGCTTGATATGTGCGGACAGGTATAGGCCTGCTCCAAGTTATGATGATTACTATAACACCCCAAATTTAGGGACAAGATGATTGAGAATAAGCTTGACTCAAGTAGACTACTAAACCCTAGTTTAGCAAGTATCCTAGTAAGAAATAATTTTATTCCCTAAAATTCAAGGGAATTGAATGGAAAATTAGAGATCACAATAAGTGATAAAACAAGGCAATTAGGGGTCACATACAACATAATTATATTTTGAACACAAAAGAGATTTGCTACCAGTGAGTTTTTCAGTAAGGCAGTTATATTGTGTGAAATTTTTCAATGGAAAAATGATGTCTAAAAATTCTAAAAATTTCTAGAATGAAATTATATTTATCAAGCTTTAATTTGATAGGTCATATAAGCCATTCTGAGCTATACACAAAGAGATATGTATTTTTGAATTTAGCCCGTGAAACTGGCGATTTTTAGTGACAACATCCAAAAATAATAATTCTAAGAATGTTGAGCTTCCAATTGACTAAATGCTATATTTTTCATTAACACTAGACTTAATAAGAGTCACATAGCCTTTAGAATCACCCCAATTGGATATCTATACAATTAGTTATGAATTTTCAAAATTTGGTGAAAATTCTGCCCAGTTTTCAGCACGATGAGAAAATGGAAAGAATGTAAAGGAAAAATGGTCATTTGACCAATAAAGCAAACATCTATTTATTTTTCCCTTTAATTGGGATGAATATTGGCTGAAGTAGGGAGCAAGAAAGGGAAATTAATTTGCTTGGTCAATATTTAATTCAAGAAGAAAATTCTTGACTAATCACAAGAAATCATTTGTTAAAGAAAGATGGATTTTTGACTAAAGCCATTACCTTCTCTTCCTTCCATCTTCATTACGTCCAACTAAAGCAAGAGAAAAGGAAGAAGCAAAAAAGTCAAATATGTCATGCTAATTGGCATATATTAATTCAAGAGGAGGAAATTGTTGTCCAAGTAAAATAGGCATATGCAAATTTGAGTATTAAATTATAAAATCCAAAAAACAAGAAGATAAATTTAAGAAGCAATTAAATATTTACTCTTCCCTTGTCATTTCAGTCAATAAAGGAAATTGGAAGAGAAATAAATATATGGCTATACTAAAGCAAGAGGAGGAAAAAAAAAAGGAACCAATCACAAGTTAGAACATATGTAAAGCAAAGTGAGATATATTACAAAAAGCTTTTTCCTCCTCCTTCCAATCTTCATTTCGTTCAGCTGAAGTTAAAATAGAGAGAGAGTGAGTCCAAACACTTGAAGAAGCACAAGAAGGGTCTTAGGGTTCGAAGAGCAAAGATTAAGGCATGAGGTATGAAAGCTTAGTGATTTCGCTCTCTAATCACCTTGGAACCACTTCTAACCTCTTCTCCTCCTTGAAATCCATGTTTTTCAAGACAACTCAAGAGAGAGGAGATGGTGAACATTGAAGTTTTAGAGAGAGAAAGAAGAGAAATCAAAGGTAAAGTCATAAACCTTGCTCTTCTTGTTGATTCTTGCTGTTGATGATGATTGGTGGTTGATTTGGCTTTGTTTTCTTGATTGTGTAAATTTAAGAAGCTCAAACCCTAAGGGGTTATGCTGCCCAATTTTCTAATAATCATGGGTGAAAGGTGTTTCAGTGATAAAACAAATAATTAGAGGTGAAAAGAATGAGGTTTATGGATTGAAATCAAGGAAACAACATTTTCCCTTAATTTTTTAAATTTGAGCCAGGGGCATTTTCGTCTTGTTTGGTCTGAAATTTCATCAATTTGATGGTTCCATTGAGTTTAGAAGGGAAAATTATGTAGGGTTCATGTAGACTTCGAAGTGAGAAAAGGCCTAGAATGTGAAATGACCGAACTAACCTTAAAAATGGATTCTACACACAAAATTGTGTAGGATTAGCCTAGGTCATGATTTTTGGAATAGTACAGTTGGATTGGGTACAAGGGGTGTATACCGGGTTCCCAGGGGTATTTTGATAATTTAGAAATTTTGATTCAAGATAACCAATACAATGAATTTAGAATGAGTTATGAATAAATACTAACTCATGTATCTTAAATTTGTAATTTTAGGATATATCGATAGCCCGAGCCAGACATGAAGCTGGACCGATGATAGGCAAGGAAAGGGCATTCCAGGTAGTAACTTCTTACTTATACTATGTGATTACTAAATGTTGTATATATCATTCATTGTAACATGAGCTAGTGTCTTTGATACACCAATCTGCCATGTTGTGATCATGAACCTAACAGGGGCGCCAAGCAGACCAAGGTGCAGACATATCGTTTGTCTTTAGGCAAGTGTACACATAGTTTCGATCATCTTACATAACATGGCATAATATATCTATTTTCGTATTCTATATGATTGAAAGTATGTTACTACTGAGATTCTTCGAATCTCACCCTTTCCATAATGTATAAAGTTTTCAACAGTAGGCAGCAGCTCGAAGGGCATAATAGTAATTTCTGGAAACTGGAGGTTTCGAGCTAGTACGAGAGAAGGCATTGGTTATCTAAAGACCTTTCTATTTGTTTAAGGTTTGTAATTATTCTATGCACTCCTTTAGAGAATCTTGTATGTAATCAAATAATATTGTTTTAATATATCAGTATATTTATGCTATTTTTATGTGCCCACTGATCTATGCAATTGCTACCCTGAGAAATATCAATAATAAAACAAGGTCTTACATTTTTAAGAAATTATTCCTTACTGGGATACTTGCTAAACTAGGGCTTAGTAGTCTACTTGAGTCAGACTTATTCTCAATCCTCTTATCCCAAAATTTGGGGTGTTACAATTACAGACAGGTATAGCTTGCTCCACGCACTTGTATAGGCCTACTCTGAGTTGTTGTGATCACATTATGAGATGATATTGTGTAAATTAGAAACGAATGATCATTTTGATCTGGACAAAATCATCGTTTGGTTCTTGAGCATTGTTTGACATGTGCATGGCATTTGGATTGTTACATAATGATAAATGCTACATTGCATGTTTATATTTCACATTTTATATGATTAATAGCCTATTACTACTGAGATTTGTATGAATCTCACCCTTTTCATAAACTTAAAATTTATTCAATGAGTGGAAACAACTCAGAGGGCAAAGTAGCAGATACCGACTAAAGAAGACCCAAAGCAGGTTCGAGAATTTCTTAGTTGGGTATATGATAATCCTTATTTGTATTTGGATATGTACTATAATACATACAAACTCTGTGAGCTTTTTGTAATGTAATCAATAAATTTTACAACAATATATTGTATTATTTCTTTATGCCTATTGAATTACACATGAATACTCTGATAAATGTTAAAATATTGAGGGGTTCGACAATAGGAGTGAGTACTCATTAAAATCATCAAAATATCTTATAAAAAGGATCAAGAATAACTTTTATAAGACTTCTTACGAAAAGGGCAAAAGGAAGTATAGTATATACTCCTTCCGGTTCTTTTTATAATATCCTTTTAATCAAATTAAATGTTTTAAAAAATTAGTCAAAATTAGTTAAAAAGAATAAATATATAAGAAATGAATATCTGTTTCAAGTATGCCTTATTTATAAGAGCTAAATAAGAGAAAGAAATAATGATAAGAAAAATGATGAAAGATAATGTCTGATAAAAAGATTAGAGGAGAAAATATAGTGGTAAGATAATTTTATTTATTAAAGATAAAAATGAGTAGTAATAATAATAATACATTATTATTTCACTTTCTTCTTTTCCTTATTAATTGAAGCGACGTCGTTTTATTAGGAGACCTAAAAGCAACTATACATTAGCCATGGGTTTAATGGAGAAAAAGGAATAGGGAGGTACCATTTTTACCTTGTACAATCATCTTCATTGTCATCTTTACCATTATGCACCTTTCATTCTTGATCAATCTGAACTATCATCTTGAGCGAGAACCAGAGAGAGGACGGAGCATGTTGAAGCTTGGACTTGGGGAGTCGACAGCAGCTACTGTTCATCTTCTTCTACCCTACGTCTAATGAGTTGTAGAGGATTGAAGTATTTGACGAGTAACAGAGGTGAAAGAGATAGGGTTTCAAAATGTTCATTCATTTTTTTGGGGAGCGTGGACACGATTTAAACTAGAGAGAAGTTGAAAGACAATTGCTATTATGTAGTCACCTTCTTCGTCAAACAGAATAGATGAGGAGTTAGAACTTAAAGAGGAATATTTGTATCAGTGCTCTGTTTGCTTCCCCTTCCCCTTCTCTTTTTGAATCTTGATTTTGAACAAATCATGCTTGTTTTGAGATCATTTTGATTCAGATTTCCAGTTATATGTTGCTAAACTTTTGCTTTGGATTATTGTAGCTTTGATTATAGATTAGTAGTGATGATTTCAATCTTTAAGTGCTTTAATGTTATATTTATTGATTCAATTGTGAACTTGATTGTTTTGAAAGATGAAAATTTTGATTGGAATTTATTTTGGCATTTTAAAGGAGTTTAGACTAAGAAATTTAGAATAGACCTTCAATTGAATTATGTAGGATTAATTTCTTGGACTTAATTTGTTTATAGGATAGAAATATACCTACCAGCCTTATATAATCTCATTAGGCTTACACTTAAATCAATCCAATTAAGTACTAATGATATAAGGAATTAGGGATTAAAGTAATTGGAATGCTTTTTGGAGGATCAAAAGACCCTATTAGGTAATTTAGAATCCTATACTAACAAATATAGCTTTAATAGCAATTAAGGGGAGCAAATCATTGCCCAGGTAATTTAAAATCATATGTAGCCTTAGTTTTAGTTTAGATTTTTTTGTTTTATTTTTCTAGTTAGATATTTGTTCTCATTTTATCTGTATCCCATCCTTTTGTCTCACTCAATTTAAGCGAAAGTGTAAAATTAATGTTCAACTGAATTTAGGTATTAAATCCTTATGAGAACGATACTATAGTCATTTTGTTTTACTTGATATGACTCGTGCATTTGTAGAGTCAAGGGCTATAAATTTTTCCCTGATTAGAAAGTTACTCCTTCTGGTCCTATTTATAAGAGCTCAATAATTGAATTATGCGATTTAAGAAAGCGGTTAAAATTAGTTAAAAATAAAAATTATGTGTGATATAAACTTTGTTTTTCAAATATGCCCTTATTTATGTGGAGCAAGTATGATAGAGAAATAAAAGAAATATAAGTATCACCAATCTTTTAATTAATGCAATACATAAATTAAAGAGGGTAGAAGTGAAAAAGAAAAACTCATTAAATGTTTAAATAACTCTTGTTGGGCTCTTGTAAAGAGGATCAAGGAAATTTGAATTTTGAGTTCTTATAAAAATCACTAGAGAGAGTATTAAATTTTAAGATAAACTTAATGAGTTTAAGGTTTTTCTTAGTTTTAGTCTTTGTTATGAAACCCAGACTAGCCCAGTCAGTCCAAAGCAGAAACTGCTAAACTGGGCCTTTAACCAGTCCGAGTGAGGCACTAACTCTAGGTCACATGACTCAACTAATTTGGTGTGATTCGAAGTTAACTTGGGTGGCTTACCTTACCCATCGTGTTGCCCAAGTTAAAAAATGTTGCCCATTATTAGGATGAAATGACATTATTTTATTTCATTTTTCAAAAAATAAAAAATATATAAAAAAACAATCAAAATCGAGTTCTTTCCTTTCGCGTCTTCATTAGTCACTCACATTTGATTGATGGTCTTCACTCTTTCTCTTCCCTTCTCATCTTTGTCTTCTTCCTATTTACACACAATCCACATTCTCATCATTCTCTCTGACCTCTCCCCTCACCGGTGACGTTGGTTGCAAGGTCAAAGCTTTAGGGTTAGTCGACTTTGAGTTTAGTGATGAGGCAATGACATTGACTTTTTAGTTCTTACTGACTAATGCACTATATAGACGCATGTTTACTGTCGTTTCAAGCTCTTTGAGCCTTAATATCATTGCTTCCTCGATGGCTTGCTTGAAAGGTTAAAGCTTTGGGTTCGATTTATTGTTGTTCTTGCTGGTTTCATTGTAGATGTTGGTAAAGACGAAGGGTTTGGCTACTAGTGGTGTTGGTGGTAAAGCTTGGTGTTCCTTACTTTGTTCTTCAAATTTTCAATTTGATTTTTGTATTCCTTCACCTTTATTTCTATTGGCTACATGTTTCATTACTTCCATTGTATTGATTTACTTCAAATTCAAATGCAAATAGCTGATGCTCTATATTTTTGTCTTGCTAGTTTGATTGTTTTTTTGTTTAATTAACTGGGTGCTTTTAGTTTTCTAATTGAAAGTCTTTATTTGTTGTTTGGTTTGGTTTTAGTTTGTTAATGGAGGGAATTAATGAAACATCTGAGAATGCTGCTACCATCCCCAATCCTAATATTACCACTATTACAAAAATCACTTTTAAGACCGGTTAAAAAAGACATTTTAGACCGGTTAAAAATCTGGTCTAAAATATGAAATTTTAAGGCCGGTTCTACAACAATCAGTCTTAAAGTTTAACTAACGAAACGGATATGAAAATTTTAGTACTATTAAGACCGGTTGTTTATGAACCGGTCTTAAAAAAGTAGGACTTTAAGATCGGTTCTAACTTTAACCGGTCTTAAATTGATATTTAAGACCGGTTCTTAAGGAAACCGTCTTAAAAGTTTATTTCTTTAAGATCAGTTCTCTTAAGAACCGGTCTTAAATATGAATTTAAGACCGGTTAAAGTTAAAATCGGTCTTAAAGTTTAATCTTTTAAGACCGGTCTTTAATTTAACCGGTCTTAAATTCATATTTAAGACCGGTTAAAGTTAGAACCAGTATAAAAATTGTGTTTTTTTTTGTTTTATTTGTTTCAATCTCACCCAGGCCAGTAAGCCATATTCAACGACAATCCCCTCTGTGCCACATTACATACACAAGTAACAACACATGCATATATATATTGACAATCAGAAGCAGTGACAACAACATTTTTATTTCCAGAAACAATTGATATTTCTTAGAATGCAAACTTGCTTCAAATTTAGAATCATGAAGCCTAAAATCCTTATTAGTTCCCCTTTCCCTCTTTTGTTAAATATGACCTTAGTTATCGAAATTGGTATGAACCTATAAATGTCAGTCTGTTCAAGGGAAAACATTTGGCCCTTACAACCCTCAATTCTCAACAATCACAGAATGAACATTATGAAAAAAAATCATTGAAAACAAACACATTCAATTCCAATGACTACCAATAACACATGATCAACTTATTCAATTCTCAGGAACAGTACAATATTAACAATTTATAATTATCAGGCATTTTGAACCACAGCACCACAATTAAACAATGATAGCAAAAAAATCACGACATTGTGTGAACTTGCAATCCCAAAGCTTGTAAAGAGAAGCAGGAAATGAAATATTTCTCATTATATGGAAAAAATTCATAAGCTTTACAAAGAAATGAAAAAAGTGGAGGAAAATTTACAATAGTGATCCCATGCCTGAATCAACAGCCAACTAATATTACCAATATCCAAGAATTTGTCCTGAACAGAGATATAAACAAAGTTAGATATATATGAAAACCATAAGTATTATTAGAACAACATAGGATCGGGTTCAAAAACTTACTAATCTTGTAAAAGCTCATAAATGAATTCAACACAACAATTGCGGATGAAATCAATATCTTCTTCAGGAAAGGGATCAGCAAGATCAAACATCTGTATGTGTAACACCAAAGCCAAAGAAAACATTAACTTACTAACTTAAAAACAATAAAGTAATACAAAATTTTTGAAATATACATTTATTACCTCCTCGGTAAAGTCAGTCATGTCTAGGCTGATAATATTGTAAATTTGCCTCAACATATAAAGACCACATAAGTTGGAGCCCGGTGGTTGCCTACAGGTCTGAAAAAGAACATGATATCATCAAAGCAAGCATAAAAGCATAGCTTATAGAACGCATCTTAAAGAAAACAAATATATACTAACCTTTGGTATGATCTATGTAGGATCTTTTAAGTCACGAACATGCCTAACACACTCCGCACAGCCCTATGATCAAAATCACAAAGATTACTTATTCTGCACACAAACTTTGCACACAAAAGGTAATAAAGCAAGAAAACTTATGAGTTCATGGTCTTCTTCAAGTCACTCCCCGGTTTGAAGTGGAGGGAGTAGAGGAGGATCACTGTGTAACTAGCCTTACATAGAATAATCAATTGCCAATGATCCCTTAAAAAAAGAGATGAATGTTAAGCAAATATAATCAAATTAAGGTTCAACAGTGCAATTTTTAAGATATTTACTTCCATTTGAAGAAGATACTTACATCAAAAGTAATTCTTTATACCCACCCCTCTTCCAACTCCCCTGACGCGGTCTAGATGCTCACGTTTTCCAGTAGCAACCATGTGAATGTTATTCCTCCCCTCCGACTTGAAGGCTCTCTCGGCTTTCTTTTTTTGAAGTTCCTCCTGTGAGATATACAAAAAACACACATGAGTAATGAAACATGTTTATTAAACAGTTAATAAGAACAATGATACTTACAATTTTTTCACCTACTATACGAGATTGGTCACTCGTATAGGATCCACCACTCTTCCGGCGAGCATGCAACCACAACTCTTCGCGCCGTATCGGAGATGGTAGGATAGCAGAACAGAAGGATCGGATTGAGATGCTTCTTCCTATCTCCTCCATTTGGCCGCCAACAAGCCTTTCTTGGCCTTTGCGTATCCCCCACGAGACATTATGTGGGGGCAATCATTCTTCCTGCCACTCTCTTGTGCCTTTTACCTTCTTGCTTGCGAATAAGAAATGGGAAAAAAGGTTACAAACAGTAAAGATAAAATATAAGTAAATAAAGTACAAAATAAGTTACTCACTAAAGCCTCTAGAGTAGTCTGAAGCCTAAAAAACTCCTGCCATGTCACTTTATCGATGTAAGAATACTTGCTGCAAGGAGTAAGACGAGGCTTACCAGCTGGCACCTCGATATGCACGTAATTGTTGGCCAGATTCATCTTGAACTTCCTCCAGCGCTTACAACAATACGTCGTAGTTTTGTGATACAATATCTCACTATGAGGAACGTCGTAAGTGAGCTGTTATTCATGAATCAAAGGAGTTAGTGACAGTAATAAAACGAATTTGATAAAAGAAACATACAGAGGGAATTTTATACCTGAATAGTGTCCCAAATATGCTGCTTAACCTTTTTGTCGACATTCCTCCACTCCTCTATCAATATGCTAGGCTTATTCCATGCGAGGAGGTCAACAAAACTCTTATAACGACTAGCATTCGGCCCGATCGGTTTCCAATATTGATCGAACTGGATTGGTATCCTCTCCCTGGCCGACCGACTCAGGGAAACATCCCTCAAGTATGTAGCCGTCTTGCCCCTCCGTCTGGGCTGGTGACTCGGCTCACCCGATGACTGCCCTTGATTGACACTTTGAGGCTCGCTGTGCTAAGCAGTAGGTGACACCTGATCCTATGCTGTAGGATGCACCTGATCCTCTGCTATAGGATGCACCGGATCCGTCATTGTACTATTAAGACATTGTTGAGTTAGTAAGTTATAAAATAACTATATATATAATCTGCATGTATGTTATAACGATAATTACTTTAAATAGATAGCTAACATTTAAAGTAGATTTATAAAGAGATATCCTCCCATATCCCTTCACGATGATCATTTATTGTGTCGTGTTCATTATCAGCTTCATCTTCTTCGTTTAATGCAGGAAGACCCCTAGAAAAAGAAGGGGTCTCGAGAATATCATAATTTGAACGACTTTCCTCTTCAATATCGACGACCCTTTTTCCTTGGAAAGCTACAGACCACATTTTATTTTCCTGATCAATAATATAGAACACTTGTTTCGCTTGATCTGCCATAATGAAAGGTTCATCTCTAAAACTTCTGTTGTTCATATCAACTAATGTAAACATTGACTTATCGATCCTCACACCATTATTGACATCAACCCACTTACATTTGAAAATGGGAAATTTAATTTTAATATAGTCAACCACCCAAATCTCGTCAATAACCTTATAATAAGGTATAGCTGCCAATGTAGGGTTCTTATCTTTTGAACTAGAGAAATGCATAGATTCAGCTACTAATATAACACCGTTGTTCTAGACAGTGCTCCTATTATCTAAGGATTTTGTATAAAAGGAATACTCATTGATCACAAACGAAGTTCAACTTATAACATCAAACTCAGGACCACGTGCTAGCCATTTAATTGTATCAGAAACACATTCTTCTCCATCAACCTTGTGTTTAAACCAATGTGCAAAAGTCCTGGTATGCTCCCTAATTAACCTTTGTTCAGTCAATCGACTGTTCGCTTTCCGTACAATTTCTTTATGAGTATTTATGTAATCCTGAACTGCATCAACATTATTCAAAATGTACAAGTGGACTTGTTGTAATTCATCAGGATCCACACTCTTGACGGTAGCCCCGCATCTACCCCCTTCTTCATCATGTCATTTAGGAAGGCCGATATGCTCTACATTTGCTAAATCATGTTAACAAAATTTCATGGCTTCTTCAGAAACATTTCTGAACAATAGAAACTTCAGGTTGGTTAGGGTTCTTCACATATCCTTTTAGGATTTTCATAGTTCTTTTAATTAGGTACATCCATCGAAAATAGATAGGCCCACACAATTTTATCTCCCTCACTAGATGAACAACTAGATGTACCATGATGTCAAAAAAGGAAGGAACAAAAAGCTTCTCAAGCTGGCACAAGATCATGTAACCTTCATCTTCCAATTCATCCAACTTTTCCGTCTCAATGACTTTACTACAAATCCCATTGAAGAAGAAACAAAGTCTGGTCAATATGTCTTGAAGATCATATTCAGCGATGCCTCGAATAGCCACTAGGAGTAGTTGTTGCATCAAGACATGACAATCATGAGACTTCAGCCCAACTAACTTCAAGTCTTTCATAGACACAAGCTTCTTAAAATTTGAAGAATACCCTAAGGGAACTTTGATGCCATGTAAACACTCACAAAAACTTCATTTCTCATCCTTGGATAAAGTATGAAAAGTTGGAGGACAAAAAGTTCTCTTACCGTGTGGCCTCGGATGTAAGTCTGCCCGTATTCCTATTTCTTGCAAATCTAATCTTGCCTTAACGCCATCCTTAGAACTTCCTTATATGTTGAGTAGTGTCCCAACAATACTATCACACACGTTTTTCTCTACATGCATGAAATCAATACAGTGTCTGACATCAAGATTCTGCCAATATGAAATGTTAAAGAAAACATACCTCTTTTTCCATATATTTTTTTCATTTCGACTCTTTGAAGTCATACCGAAGATGACATTGAGATTTTTGACCTTTTCATATACTTTCTCCCTAGTCAAAGCCTCTGGAGCATCTTCAAACTCTTGGCCACCAAAAAAGATCTTTTTTAATCTGCGATATAGGTGACCCCGTCTAAGGAATCTCCTATGACCAAGATAAACAGTCTTTCTTCCATGTTGAAGTTTGTAATATCCCAAATTTTGGGACTAGAGGCATAAGATTAAGCCTGGATTAGGTGGACTGCTAAACCCCGGTTTAGCAAATGTCCCTATGAGGTATGTTTAAATTCCCCAAAATTCCTTTATATCCTTGGATATTAAAATGAATTATATTAGTGAGCTAAAGAGCTTGGGAATAACAGAATTAAGTGATTGAAAGTCAAACACAATATAGTAAAGTGGAACACAAAGTAATTTTGCTACCGGTGAAATTTTCGGTCTGGCAGTGATGATTATGTGATGTGTTTCGATGGGTAAATGATGATGAAAAATTGTGAAACTTTTCAGAATAAAAGTAGACTTATCAAGCTTCAATTTGATAGGTCATATGAGTCATTTGGAGTTGTACATCAAAACAAATGAATTTTTGAAGTTAGCCCAGCGAAATTGACTATTTTCTTAGGTAGCATTCAAAGATTATAATTCTAGGAAGAGTAAGCTTCCAATTGGCCAAAGGTTATATTTTTTTTCTTAAAACTAGACTCAATAAGGATCTCATAACCTTTGGAACCACCCCAATTGGACTTTTTTACAATTAGATATGAATTTTCAAATTTTAATGAAAATTCTGTCAGATTAAGCATTTTGAGCGAAAATTGGATTTTTGGACCAATTATAGGCTGACACGTGGCAAGTTGCTTTAACCCTTCATTTATCCATTAAATCATCTTTTGGATTTGTGTGCTAGAAGTTCTATGTTTCAGAATTTAGGTCATGCAAAATTGAAATTTTCTGGAATAGTATGTTTGTGCGTGATGTTTCAGGAACCAAACCTTATCCAACAATTCTCAAAATCTCCAGAATTAAATTAGAGACATAGAGCTTTAATGTGATATGTAGTTCGTAATTTTTGGACAAGTATGTTGGGAGATATGAATTGTTGAATTTTGGCCCCGTTTTCTGAAAATTTCTGGAATAGTTGATGTTTGAAAAATTTATAGGGATTTTGTGTTGGTATTTTCCTGAAAATGATATTTTTCCTTGAAAGTATACTTGAATAGAATCCAATGGACTTTTGAACCACCTCAATTTGAGTTCTATAGAATTAATTGTGATTTTTCAAAGTTTGGTGAAAAATCTGTCAGCTTTAAGTCTTATACGAAATTTAAGACTTAATGGCACAAATGTAATTGGTATGAACTCTAAGGGTAAAAGTAAGCCTTTAGGGCTAATATAAGCCATTAGGCATTCACTTTTCATAGCTCTAATGATGTTATCACTAACCTAGGGCCATGGAGTGACAAAGAAGTAGCAATGGTTGGTGGATCAAGTGACAAGAAGAGAAGGACATAAAGTCCGAGAGGTAATGAACTTACATTTTCTGCATGTATGTGATATATATGTTTTGCATTGATTATGTGACTGCTTTTTCTATTTGTGTGAAACATGTATGGTTGATTCAAGCTCTGTTATATTTGTGCAATGGTCATATGTATGTCATAACATCGAACATGCAGCATGTCATTATGTTGGCATGAAATAGTGTAGGCAAACATGTCATGCATTTATATATATCTGGCATGCATAGTGGTAATGTTTGCTACTGAGATTCTCTCGAATCTCACTCCTCCCAACTAACCATTCAGACAGGTGAGCATTGGAAACGTGCTGAGATCAGAAAAGAGGTATGCACAAAGAGGAATGTTGCTGGTTGTTTTAAGGCCTTTTAGTTATTAAGGTCTGTAAATATTGTGTAAACCCTTGGTGGGGAAACTTTTGTATTATAATCAAGCAATATTGTATTAATATTATTAGTATATTCATGCTATTCCTGTGTGCCTACTGAACTACACATTGCTACTCTGAGTAAGGTCAGTAATAAGGGATATATAAGGCGGGTCTTTACAAAGTTGATGGTAGCATGTGCCGTCTTCAGAAATAGGATAAGCTTTATAGCCTTTAACGCTATATCCTGACAAGTTTCCATAAGCAGGGAAGTCGTTTATAGTATAAAAGATCAAGGCTCGCATTTTAAACATTTCCTTCTTGTTCGCGTCAAAAACGTCGACACCTTCGTCCCACAACTCTTCCAAGTCTTCGATCAGGGGTTCTAAGTAAACATCTATGTCATTTCTGGGTTGTTTTGGTCTTGAAATCAACATAGACAACATAATGTACTTTCGTTTCATACATAACAAAGGAGATAAGTTGTAAATTACCAATAGAACAGGCCATGAACTATGTATGCTGCTTAGGCTACCGTAAGGATTCATGCCATCCGCGCTAAGCCCAAGCCTAAGATTCCTAGGCTCTTTGCCGAAGTCAGGAAACAACTGATCAATTTTCTTCGACTGAGAAGAATCAGCTGGATGTCAAAGGTTTCCATCGGAAATCCTCTCATCCGCATGCCATCTCAAATTTTTTGCATCAATTTCATTAACCCACTTACATTTGAACCTCGATATGATAGGAAGATACCACAACACTTTTGCAGGGGCCTTATTTGATTTGTACCTAGGGGTTTCACATATCAGACACTGCTCTTTCTCTGTATGCTCTTTTCTGTACAATATACAATCATTAGGGCATGCATGGATTTTTTTATACTTCATCTCTGGTGGACACAGTATTTTATTCGCATCATAGTATCGGCAAGGCAACACGTTATCATCTGGAAGTATGTCCTTGAAGGCCTCAAGTGCTTCTGAAAAACTCTTGTCGCTCCATCTATACCGTGCTTTTAAGCTTACCAATTTCAATACAGCTTTCAACAATTGGTATTTTGTGCACCCCGGGTACAGCGGCTTCTCAACATCACTGCACATATTACCATATGCATATGATTGCTCAAAAGCCTCTCCTCCAACATCATGAATAACATCCTCTATCCGATCATTCAGAACCATGTCATTATCATCAAAGGCGACCCCCTTGTTGAGTTGCGCTTGGAATTTCTATGTCTTCACCATGCCATACCTATACTGTATAACTCTTACAAAATCCTTCACAAATTAAATGTGTATATATATCTGCAGCACTAAGTCACTTCTTATTCAAACATTCTACACAAGGACAATAGAACATCCACTATCATCATTACCAGAATTTCTTCTAGCAAATTCCAAAAAATCCCTCACCCCATTATCATATTCAACACTAGTCCGTTTAGCGTTTATCCAACTACGATCCATATATTTCAACACCTTTTTTTTCTTCTCTTCTGTATATTAACTGCCCTAGAAAAGACAAGAGTATGATGAGAGTATGAAAATGTTACACTCATCAATTTATCTAGTTTAACAAAATTCTTCATTAGAATTCCGTATAAGATATAATTGCAGTCTGTTCCATTTTCTTCAAGTAATATGGAAAATGTATCAACATACACTAGCAATTTCAGGACTTAAATTAGACCACATACACAAGAATTTCTTTAGTCTAAATCTCAAATCACCTCTCAAATTTAGTTTCAAAACTAACTGAATATTATGTAACAATTTTCTAATCAGCCATTCATGAGCATACATGCCAAGAAATTTGACACAATAACTTAAGCAATCCAGAGACTATGAAAACTAGCAATTATCAGTACGTTAATCCTTAAATAATCAAATCACATCAGTTCAGGCCACCGTTAATTAAGCTTCACCAATTAATTTCCATCAGAGTAAATGTCTTTTTTTTCTCCATTTCTATGTTAATTTCTAGTTCAATTATAGTAGAGATTCTTCTTGGATAGATAGTGAATACTAAATTTCTATTTATATGAAAGATTGAGACAGCAGACATTACTTGTTTGAAGTAACCTTGGACTGTGGCTTGAGGCGCAAGAGGAGAGGGGTAGTAGTGGCTGGAAAACACGTCGGAGGGAGATAAAGGCTGGTGAAATAAGAAGCTCAGCCGTCCTTCACGATTGTACTCACAGCGGACTTCTTCGCAGCAACGGGCACACGAACGAGGAAGGAGGGAGTATTTTTAAACGACCGACAACAGAAAATGGAAAAGAAGGTAGAAGCGGTGGCGGCGGCTGGAGCGATGGCCGGAGAATAAGGCGGAATATCACCAGAGATCCTAAACTTGAGCTGTTTGCAACTGTGGAAGCAGAGTGGGAGGGAAATGAAATGTGCTGATGAAATGAGTTTTGCGGCCGGTTAGGTTTAAATTATTGACTTTTAAGAACGGTTGTTTAAATAACTGGTCTTAATTATTGACTTTTAAGACTGGTATTTAAACAACCGGTCTTAATAATAAAGTGAATTTTTTTCATTTTAATAATTTTGTTTTTGAGACCGGTTGTTTATATAACCAGTCTAAATAAGTTTTTTTAGACCGGTTTTTTAAACAACCGGTCTAAGAAATTGATTTTAATTATGGAATTGCCACTCCACCTTTCTTTTAAACCTTATCCGCAATAACCAATCTAAATGATGTGGTCTAAAAAGCCTATTTTGCTCTAGTGTACCAATCTTCTTAACAGTAGTTTACCTCCTCCACACATCAAGGAGTGTAAAAGGAATGGACCCTATTTGGCAATATATTCTTGTTAAGGAAAAGGGGAAAATAATTAGTGTTTTAACTTTCCTTTTATGTGCTTCAAGTTATAGTGGAGGTGGGATAAATAGGTTGAAACAACATTGAACTGGTGTGAGTGGTTAAGCGAGTTCTTGCAAAAAATGTTTCTCATGGTTTATGTGCTAAAATGAAAGAATATTTGTTAGGAGTTTCAAAGAAAAAACCTATTCCCAATGATAAAATAGAAGACATTGAGGCTAGAGAACTTGAGAATTGATTCAAGTTGATATTTAGGGACCATATTCAATCACTTCTATTCAAGGTCATCGTAATCTTTTTGTAACTATAATTTATGATTATTCTCATTTTACTTGGTTATTTCTCATGCCAAATTAGTCTAAGCTCGTACTCGCCTTGTTAATTTTCTGGCCTTAATTGAAATTCAATTTCACACTACTGTTCAGATTTTAAGGTTTGATAATGGCCCTGAATTTTTCATGCTAGTTTTTTATACTTTAAAAGGTATTATCCATCAAACATCCTGTGTTGCTACTCCACAATAAAATGGTCTTATGGAGCGTAAACACCAGTATGTCTTAAATGTGGCTAGATCATTGCTTCTTCAATCACTAGTCTTTTGATGTTCTGCATGCTGTATATATCATTAATCGACTACCATCTCCAATACTTCAAAATTTTACCCATTTTGCTAAATTGTACAACACTGATTCTTCTTATATTGATTTTTGTGTTTTTGGTTCTTTATGCCATGCCTCCACACTTACACATAATCGTTCTAAATTTGCACCTAAAGCTAGGAAATGTGTTTTTTTGGGTTTTCCACTTGGTTCCAAGGCTTACATTCTTCTTGACATTACTTCAAATAAAATATTTGTGTATAGAGATGTTTTATTTCATGAACTTGTATTTCCCTTTCATCCTCATACTTCTTCCCTTATTTCTCTTTCTCCTCCTCCTGATCCTGCCATTCAATCCTTCCCAACCTTTTTAGAAGATGTCACTTCCTCTCATGCTCCTATTGACCCTATCACTTCCACCTCTTCCTCTACTCCTATTGAGCCATTTGTTCTTATTTCTATTCCTTCCCTTACTTCTATTTCTTCCCCAACCTCTTCTTCCACTCCTCTTACCCCTTTACTTCATCACACTTCCCTTCCTCATCATTCTAATTGTTCTTATCACCCTCCATCTTATCCGTGGGACTATCATTGTGCTCTCATTACATCTATTACCCAGTCATCTCACAAGGGTAATCCTATGTATCCACTTTCATCTATTCTTTTGTATTCTTCTCTTAATCCTTCATATAAACATTTTTCTTTAGCTGTCACCATAGTCTCATATCCTAAAACATACAAGCAGGCTGTTAAACATTCTATATGGAGGGAGGGTATGCATGCAAAAATTGAGGTTCTTAAACAAAATAAGACTTAGGTGCTTACTTCTTTACCCTTGAGGAAGCAAATCATAGGATGCAAATGGGTTTTTAGAACTAAATTTAAGGCAAATTGTGACATTGAGAGGCATAAAGCATGTTTGATATCCAAAGGCTACACTTAAACTGAAGATGTATATTATTTTGATACCTTTTCCCTTGTAGCTAAGATGACTACCCTTCATTTGCTACTTTCTATTGCTACTACAAAGCAATGGCATTTATATCAATTAGATGTTAACAATGTTTTTTTTTTTTTGCATGAGGAGGTGTATATAAAGCTTCCTCCTGGTTTTTCTCCTCCTCAACCACATTTAGTTTGTAAGTTACAAAAATATCTCTATGGTCTCAAACAAGCTAGTCATCAATGTTATTCAAAACTTTCTACTTCATTGATTTCCTTTAGCTATACATAACCTGCTTTAAACCATTCTCTTTTTTACAAGGCTAATTCTACCTCTTTTATGGCTATACTAGTTCATGTTGATGATGTGGCCTTAGCAAGCAATGATCTATCTAAAATTAATGCCATTAAGCAGCATCTTCATTCTGTCTTTACTATTAAAGACCTTCGAGACCTACAATATTTTCTTGGCTTAGAGTTAGCTAAATCCAAAGCTTGGTGTTTTTCTGTCTCAATACAAGTTTTCCTATGAACTATTAGAAGATATGGGTTACTTGGCTTGTAAATTGGCTACGACTCCCATGTATCCACACCTCAAATTATCTAAGGTTCAAGGAACTCCTTTATCTGATCCTCAGTCTTATAAGAAGCTCATTGGCAAGTTAGAGTACCTAACTACTACCGAACCTAATTTGAGTTTTGTCACTCAACGACTCAATCAGTTTATGTCTCAACCTCTAGACATTTACCTTTAGGCTGCTTACAGGGTATTGTGCTATATTAAGTCTTTTCCTGGTGCTGGAATTTTCTTGTCCTCATATTCAAATCTTCAACTTAGAGCTTATAGTAATTTGGGCTAGTTGTGTTGACACTCGCCAATCAGTGCCTGTTTTTGTAGTTTTTTTGGGCTCTTCTCTTATTTCTTGGAAGGCTAAGAAGCAACCCGCAATTTCTAAGTCTTCCTCAGAAATTGAATATAGGGCTCTCTCTTCCACTACTTATGAATTGCAATAGATTATCTACCTTCGTAATGAATTTGACATTAGTCATCTTGATCCAGCATTTTTATGCTGTGATAACCAATCTGCCACTCATATTGCTGCTAATCTTATCTTTCATGAAAGAACAAAACATATAGAGTTGGATAGTCATTTAGTTAGAGAAAAGGTGCATGTTAAAGTCATTCATCCCATGCCTGTCAAGCCTACTAACCAACTTCCTGATGTTTTCACCAAGCCATTACGTCCTTCAAAGATTCATGATCTCATCTCCAAGCTTATATCCATGCTCAAGCTTATAGGTGGGGTGTCAAGCATTACGTCATCTAGTTAGTTTGTAACAAATATTCTGTTGTAGAGAGCATAAAGGCAAGATTTCCAAAGAGGTAGCTTTTATTTTTCCCTTACAAGCTTAGAGTGTAAATATTTTTGCCTCTTCTAATAAGTGCGTTTATCGAAATCTGAACTTATGTTCTATTCCTGAAGAGGTGAAGTTACTTACTGTTACGAGTGTAGGGTGGTGTATTAAGAAAGTGCAAATGTACACTATCGTAAATAAATAATATAGAAGTGAGTAGAGTATCATTCCTACGAAGATTGATCACTAAATACCAAAATTGATAATCTTAATACTATTTAGCCGATCGATTAGTTGGTGATTGCGAATACAAGATAAAAATGATTAAATGTGAATACAATTGATGTGAAGACAGATATGAGAAAAATGCCCTAGGGATTCCAAATTAAATCCTTTATTTATTATAATCCAATTTATTCCACATGATTAATAGTCAAGTTTCCATAATTTAATTACTAGCCTCTTCCAAGGTCAAGCAATTTTATGATTAATTGTTAATCCATTATATTCTTATATGAATTTAAGCAATTAATCATGCATTAAGATTTATGGAACTCATTAAGACTACACAACCCATATGAATATATTCCTATTTCTTATGCAAATTATGGTTTTAATTATAGGATCCATATACATGTATCTCCTTCCGATCTCAACATACATATTGAAATCATTCAAAAGGTGTCCAATCAATTGAAAACATTAAGAACAATAATTAAAACTCAATCATAAAGGAAAAAAAATGAGAACTAGTTTTAATAAGTTAATATTCAATCTATCATTAGTAAGCTACGTCATCTTCCGAGGAAAATGGAAGTTATCTCATGATTAAATTAAAAACAAAATCAAAATAAATTAAAAACATCATAAACATTGCATAAAAAAATTAATTACAAAAACATAAAAACTACAACTATAAGATGCATGAAAATGAAAAATCTAGCCTTCCATATAAGAGGTAAAACCTTCCATATAGATGGCAACCTATACCATCCATAAAGGAGGACTACCTAGGCCTTCTATATAGGAGGTAAAACCATCCATGTAGAAGACATGCAAAAAGTAATAAAATGCAAGAAATAAATTCTAAGATAAAAACTTTCTCTCTCTAAAATAGAAGTTCTCTCTCTCTCCTTTATTCTCCATTTTAGGTTGCCAAGAACCTCTATTTATAAGTTTCAATTTGGGTGCTACAGTAACTTTGCTATAGTGAAAAATGCTACAGTAACTTGCTACAATAAAAACACATTTATGCACTAACCACACTTTTGAAAAATGAATCCGTGTTATGAACAATAATATGCGACAGTACTGTATGAACATTACACTGCTATAGCATCCCTTCAATGCTTTTCTCAATATCTTCTTAATATGGTACTGTACGGAAATGTTAAAAAAAATCATTATTTATTTATCAATTACACCCAAATGCATTATATTAAACTCAAATATCGTCTATAAAATCATCATATAAGAGAAAATAAATATGTAAATATTTTACTTATTACTTACCACTTCAACCGACTGTTTTGTGATCAAACCAAAGCTTTTAAATACCATATAGATATGTAATGATGCTAAGCAGCTTCACAGACATTGACAAGAACATGGCAATACTATTGGAAGTTCCAGTTTTGCATTCTTTTCTCTCTGATTTTTTTCACTTTTTCATTACACAATCACAGGTAAATGAAAAGGATAAAAAATAACACATCATATGAAAATAGAAGTTCCAATGTTCATTATTTTAAAAAGTCAAACTGCAAATTTTAACAGTTAGTATTGGTGATTCTACTTCTCATATGATTGCCATCTCGTAAATCTGTTGATTTAATCTCAATTGAAAATAAAGGATAAATGATAGTATCAAGTAATAGCCTCAGCAATCATATGAGTAATTATGATCCATATTGCAAGGGTATGACATTAAAAAATGAATTAAAAAACGTGAAAACGTGATATTCAAAAAGTATACAAATATGTATATATATAATGAAAATGAACCTTAAACAATTTCAAGTACATCAGATGATGAGTGAAGAATCTCAAACTAACCTTTTTGGAAGAACTTGTAGACCTAAGGGATCTCATCCTCTCAATTCTAGCTGATTTGAGGGCAGATTGATTGATCTTGCAAGCAGGACCAGACAAGAGACAAGAGAAAGTCAGAAAATATGGAAATGGAAAAAATCACACACATTTGTAAAAAATACTTGAATGAATGAAGCCTGACTGCCACTTTGTCCTCTTCCTGCTTTTGCTTGATTTTTACAACTTCATCCACCTTTTCTGTACAACTCTCAAATCGGTCAATTATAAGGTATAAGAAATACATAAAAATATTCAACAAAAGCAAATGCCTATTCATTACAAGGAAAAAAGAAAGCAGTATTGTGTCATGCTTCAGGAAGATTCTGTACAGGGTGGAAAATTTAACATTTCAGTTGTCCATTAAAAAAAAGGAAACAAGAAAGAGAAGGCACACTTATACTTCCAGAGTCGATAAGCAAAACCAGTTTCTAACTGTTCAGCCTACCTTCCCCACCTATCTGCAAATTTAATCACATTGCAGATGGAAATAAACATGAATACTAATATGGCGCTATGGGCACATTTAACCCGTTCACTTAAACTACTCTGTACCCTTATGATCATAAGCTCAACAATCTCCATTATGTTTTTCTTTGCTGCCAGCTGAGAAAAGAGTAGACATCCTCATGGGAATGAATATAGAAAAATTACACTAGTACTGAATCATCTAGTAGGCATATTCAGGCAAATAGTTTTCATTAACAAAAGCCAATAGACAGCATGAACAATCAAATCAACTTCTGCTTCTTTTACACTGATTAGAATTAGATGCCATGAGCTGCAAAAATTAACCAGGTATCATGCATGTTTTCAGAAAATCAACATACTTGAATACATATTGCATTTGTGCCTTTTCTTTTTCTCCTTGAGATCTTTCCCGTCATAATTAATTCTATTGACTGTAGTTTCATATGATAGATTTGATGGCTCAAATGATGTAGGAGCACCTGATTCTTTACCGCTGATATTTGCATTTGAAGAAGCATGATCTTTGCTTGATGTTTTGTGGTCATCTACTATCCTGAAGGACAATATGTTCAAAAAGATGAGTTCATAAATATTGGAACTTGCAAGACCATAACATCAATCACATGGTGCATTTATCACAACTAGACTGAAGCCTCAATGGCCCACACACCTAGTCTAACACAACAAAATAAGATTCCGAAACGACAAAGCAAGAATATAATGGCATAACAAGAAAGGAAAGAAAATATACTGCATTCCAAATCTTTCACACAAATACTCATATGGTTCCCCTCAAACGCATGTTTGAAATCAATATGGTGCTTATTTACTACTTTTTGGTACATCCATCAGTAAGAGAATTGTATTGACAGCATCACATGTTCGAAAAAGATGACCTCTGCCCCGTGATCCAATAAGAAAATTTTAACCAGTTTATGAAGTTCACTAATAAATAAATTAGAATGATACCTGAAAGAAGTTTCAGAAAGAGAGAGAGACCAGAAACTAGACAAGCAAAACACCTAAATACAATAGTGAGAATTTTTCCCTTTCTTCCATTTAAGTTGTCAGAAGCAATAATAATAAAGTAAAATACAATAGATGTATCAAAAAGAAAAAGTAACAAACAATTTAGATGCCTTGCAAATATGCACAAAAATGGATGATCATATTATGAAGGTGCCAAATTTTCTCCAGAAGCCAAACATAAACATATAAAAAAATAAAATAAAATAAAATAAAATTACTCACCCTTCATTAGATTGGTCCAAAGTTGGAGGATGATTTTCATTATTCTCCGTAACCTGAAATAGCACAAGACTAACTTATGGGACTGTTATACAGAGAGCTATGAACAGAATTGTTGACCATACCTCAAATGCTTTCTTCAAAGCCATATTCATTAATTCCTCTTCCGTGTATATACTTTTAGCGCATCAACTCTAAAACGGCACAAGTCAGTGCCTCTAAAGAGGGAAAAACAGATTAGAATTGGAAAAGCAAAAAAAAAAAAAACACATGAGGAGTACCCACGAGATATCATCATCACAAAGGTCAAAAGCATCTTGATGCAACTCTGCCTCTTGATTCTGCCAAATAAACCAAACAGTAGACTTTTAGCGTAAGTGAAAGGGCAGAAACAAGAACCTGTCACACTATTTTTGGCAATAAAAACATAAAGGATTAATGGAAGATTCATACCTGAAGTTCACAGACGAAAGAATTCTCAAACTCAGCAACCCTAGTACAGGGACCAACAAGATTTGGAACATATATGGGCCCACCCCTTGCAATTGAGAGCTCACATTCTTCTGCCACTGGAGCTGCGGATTCTACAATTTCCATAGCTACTTGAATTGAAATTAACACTTCCTCTATCACTGGCTTTATTATTGGCTCTCTTTGGTTCAGTATTAGAGGCTTTTTCACACACAATCCCTTCTCTCAAACTCCTCCCTTTCTCACCTTCTCAGTTCCTCTGTCAGCACTCATTCTGTTTTTCCATTTCCCTCTCACCCTTTTCTCTCCGCTTTCTCCATCTGTAGTCCTTTGCCTTGCACCAGAAGGGAATGGAATTAGGTATTTTGGTTGAAACACTGCATTTATAAACCCAGGCCTGACTTCTAATAGGTTGGCATGAGTCTGTCATATGGCCTCGCGTTTTTTCTGGCCTAAACCTGATCTGTACAAAGGCCTAGTTTGGCCCAAATCTTCTTAAAAAAGCCTGGATTTTTGAAAACCTTGTAAACAACCTAACAGGCCATAGGCCTCACAAAAAACAAGCCACCTTTATTTGGATGTATTTATGTAATTTTGGCCTGTTTTCAGCTTGCTTTTCTTGAGGCCACAGTTTTTAAGGTTTTCAAAAATCTAGGCTTTTTTAACAAGCTTTAGCCCAGGCTTAGGTTAAAAAAAAGGCTTATAAGAAACCATAGGCCATGTTCAAACCAATCTAAGGATGAAGCCTGGCCTGGCCTGTTCTGTTTTCACCTATTAATAACCTAATTAATCTACCAGATTACACCAAATAGAATAACAGAACATCGATTAATTAAAAAGTACAATTTGCTCCATGGAAATAATCCCAAGAAACAAGAAGATTTAATAATAATATGACTGGAACATTCTCACTCTCATTGATATTTCCATGAAGCAAATTGTACTTTTTAATTAATCGATGTTCTGTTATTCTATTTGGTATAATCTGGTGGATTAATTAGGTTATTAGCAGGTGGAAACATGCCTGGCGTGGTCAAGCTTCACCCTTAACAGGCTTGTCTTATAATAAGTTGGCTTAAGCCTGACTTGTGGCCTGTTATAGGCCTTTTTTCCAAGCCTAAGCTTATACTAAAGCTTGTTAAAAAAGCTTGGATTTTATACCTTTTGTTTCTTTTTTAAACCATACTTGTTGCGAAGCCAATCCCCACCACAAATAAGTGCTTCAATTGATTCTTCATTCAAGTTCCACAAATAAGCTGGTGAAGAAGTAGAGCATTTTTTTCATTTTAAGGAGATTTAGAGATTGAAAGAATCTCTATGACAAAATTAAGCATCTCAAGTAAATCTTCCATGGATCATTAAATGCTTAAAGGTAGTCTTAAACTTCTGAAACTTTGATCAACTTGGAATAAATCTTTAAAATTATTTATGTGTAAATTTGGAAAGCTTTTACTAACTTCGAATAAATAAATCTCTAAAGCTTTTACCATATCAATAAATCTTCAACTTAGGTAAATTTGGAAAGTTCATCCAACAACTACTATTCAAAGCCCCCTTCCCCACAAAACGATTCCTTTATTTAGCGTAAAAGTAGAAACCTTTCTTTAACACAGATACAGACAAAATTCCAAGTCATATATTAGATAACTCTTTCTTCCAAATTGTAACACAAACACGCACAAAAGAAAGTGAAGTTTTTGTTCACAAAAACAAGTCCCATGAGAACAGATATGCATATCGATCCTTATGCTTGCTCTTTTCCCTTTTGGGGTAAATTATTATTTTACAATCCAGATTAAACCAAAAACCCTTAAGATCCAATGAAAACTTCAGCTGTGAGAGCAAATCAGAACATGAGCAAAAGATACCATTGCCACATTGTTGATAGTAACTACATAAACATGTAATGGCATTGATATATAGTTGGTAATGCAGTGTGTTTAGCTATACCAATCAAGAAAGAGGATAGGAAAAAGTGAGAATAAAAAAAATAATAAAAGAAATACCTTGCTGCTGCTATTCGGCTGAATTGCTTGAGATAGTTCTTTGCTACCAAGCTCCACATGGACACAAGGCTTTGTGCATACAAAGCGTGGCCTTCTTCATCATATGTAATTGTAGTGTGTTTTATTTTTTTCATATAATTTTCTCCTTTCACGTAATTCTTATTTCTCTTTAAGGGACTATTGCAATTATATATGATTTTGAAGACATAAACATTGAAATTGATAGACTTAAGAAAGAAAATGACGGCATGCAGATTGAAACAAAGACAAGCAAATTATAAGATTTCAACAAAGGCTAGTCATTAGTCAATTACCATATATATATACGCCAACGCCATAAATATTTGTCTGCACTTGAAAATAAAAGTACTAAGACTATTGATTTTGGCTCCATTCATCAGTCAATAATTATGCAGGTATAAAAGACATAAGAATGTCCCTATTGCCTAAATTTACATTAAAATATTAGATAAAAGATTAGATAAAGTGATAGTGGAACTGGGCATTTGTGTGGGGATAAAACAAATCATGAAGCAATTCTTGTTAATAGCTTGCAACAATGTGGCATTGATAGTGCAACTAGGCATTTGTGTAATTGTGTTGAATAATTCTTACTATAAAGTTCGCCGTTAATACAAATTTTTTCCAAGTCGCGATATGGATTAAGAATGTTCGAACCTAAATGCTCATTATAAGTACAAAATTCTTATGGGTCACGCAAAATGTGAAAGGCCAAGCTCTTATGCTTTAACAGAGTTATAATATCCAAATTCACAAATCACAGACCCACAACTTCAAACAATTGTTTGCTATACAGTGGTAAAACTAGCAGCGACTATATTTATACAAAGAACTGCAGCAAGGAGACATTAATCTTACTTGAACAAAGGAGGTAGTGACCTTAGATGATTAACCAACCGTGGCTTGAGGAGCAGGTGGCGGCGGTGGTTGGAGCAGGGACCGGAGAAGACGCTGAAATATGAAGGCACAAACTACCAGAGGCTAAGATCGAGCTTTCGTGGGAGTGAGCGGGAGTAAAAGCAGAATGGAGAGGGAAAATGGGATTTTAGGGCTAAAGGGTATTTTTGGAATATTAGAAAATTGTCATGGGCAATTTAGTCATAGTCTAACACAAATATTCTCTCTCCTAGAAAAAACCTCAAATATGAAGGTTTAATACAAGAGGGGAGGTGACCATTAAAAGACAAAAATCCTCCTCTCCCTCCCCTCCATTCAATTAAACACCTATTTTTAATCTCAAACCCTCCCCTAACCTAATAAAACCTTCAACCAAACACACCCTTACTCTCCCTCTGTAGCATCACTTAAGCAATCGTCTCCTCTTTAACACTAGGGTTATGATTGAGCCTATGCGCTTTAGTAGTCGAATTTTCACGCAATGGCTCTTCAAAAAGATTTAGTATATTTTGACCAAAAAATATTTACTACAATGTTAGTCCCTTTTTTTAAAAAAAAATACCTTAACATGCCAAGGCCGGCCTGACAGGGCCTTGGCATGGCCTTTTAACATAAATAGGCTTCTAATATGGCTTTGACCTGGCTTTTAGTCTAACAGGCTAGGCCTGACCAAGCCAAAAATAGGCCAAGCTGCAGCCCCTAACAGGCTGTTTGACCTGTTTCCACCCTTAGAAATGGGTCAATCGCGAAGGGTTTGTGATTTTTTGTGAACCTATTTGCATAATTAATTTTAATTTTTTAAATGCGTAATAGCCTACCTGACAAGCCTAATAAGTTTTTTGTTAGCCAAAACTTAGCCTGATAAGGGAAACATTCCTCTTAAAAGGCATCACCTTATTCTTAATATTGAATAAAAAATTAGATCGGTTGGTTCAATCAATTGAATCAATGATCGATCAATAATCTAATCTAATTCAGCCATGGCCCATGAATTGGTAAAATCAGTGGGTTAACCTGTTAGACATGTTACAATTTTTTTTGTTACAATATATTTTTTTATTCTTTTAAATAATATCTCGCTATTTTTGAAGGGAAAATAAAATATTGAAGACCAAGATGAAGAGAAAAGTAGGTAAAAAAAAGAAGATGATGATGAAAAAAATTATTTAAAAGGATATAATAATTATAGAAAAGGAGATATCATTGCATAAGTATAGGCATCAAAACTAATGCTAATAGATTTTAAGCATATTTTTTCTAAAGATCTTTATTTTTATCTATAGAAGTTTAGGAATATATTAATATATATATTGTCACTAATAAATTAAAATATTTTAATATGGCTGGTCCAACCACTAGTTAGACCCCGGTTAACCCATTGACCCTTGAACATATGCTGTAACTGGTTCATTGCCCGGTTCATTTTTTGTCCCTTAATTCCTAATTCTATACAGAATAGGCCAGTCTAAATATATGTTAAGTTGCCTAGTCTATTTCCACCTCTTGAGTCCTCTATAATCTTCTTGGATCACTCATTTACCTCTAGTCCAACCTCCTTGATATGCATTATAATTATTCATTTTACTTTACTTTCCGAAGTATAAAAACAATAATTCATTTTACTTATTCAATGTAAAATGAACCCTGAATAGTTCGTAACGCAATTTAAAACAAATTTGTGATGGTGGACTCAAGGGAACTTGCCTGCACATGCTAGGACCTTGCCTAAGGGTCCATGATCCTTGCCCACATGTTTCCCACACATGCTCGGACCTTACTCAAGGGTTCATGATCTTTGCCTGCGTGTTGCCCACACTTGCAACACCTTACCCGGACCTTGTCCACGTTTTGCCCAAACATGCTCGGACCTTGCTCAAGGGTCTATGATCCTTGCTCCCCTATAGAGCAATTTGGGAAATCTCACGAGTTCCACCTACGAGGTCATTTTTTACGAAATGACGCCACGCAGGGAACTTGCCCGCACCTGCTAGGACCTTGCCCAAGGGTCCATGATCCTTACCCACATTATGCCTGAACATGCTCGGATCTTGCTTAAGGGTCCATGATCCTTGCCCCCTATAGAGCAATTTGGGAAATCTCAAGAGTTCCACCAACGGGGGTCATTTTTTACGAAATGACACCACGCAGGGAACTTGCCCGCACCTGCTAGGACCTTGCCCAAGGGTCCATGATCCTTGCCCACATTGTGCCCAAATATGCTCGGAATTTGTTCAAGGGTCCATGATCATTGCCCCCATATAGAGCAATTTGGGAAATCTCACGAGTTCCACCTACGAGGGTCATTTTTTACCAAATGACGCTAAGCGAGCAAGACCTCCCAAAATTCAACTCTTTGGGGATCAAAAAGCAACGTCGCTATGCCACAAGCCAGTTATCCCTGTGGTAACTTTTCTGACACCTCTAGCCTCAAATTCCAAAGGACTAAAGGATAGATAGGCCACACTTTCATGGTTTGTATTCGTACTGGAAATCAGAATCAAACAAGCTTTTACCCTTTTGTTCCACACGAGATTTCTGTTCTCGTTAAGCTCACCTTAGGACACCTGCGTTATCTTTTAACAGATGTGCCTCCCCAGCCAAACTCCCCACCTGACAATGTCTTCCGCCCGGATCAGCCTACGGAGCGGGCCTTGGGACCTGAAGGAGGGGCGATGCCTCGTTTCCGATTCACGGAATAAGTAAAATAACGTTAAAAGTAGTGGTATTTCACTTTCGCTGTTTCCGGCATCCTACACCTCTCAAGTCATTTCACAAAGTCGGACTAGAGTCAAGCTCAACAGGGTCTTCTTTCCCCACTGATTTTGCCAAGCCCGTTCCCTTGGCTGTGGTTTCGCTGGATAGTAGACAGGGACAGTAGGAATCTCGTTAATCCATTTATGTGCGTCACTAATTAGATGACGAGGCATTTAGCTACCTTAAGAGAGTCATAGTTACTCCCGCCTTAAGAGAGTCATAGTTACTCCCGTCGTTTACCCTCGCTTGGTTGAATTTCTTTACTTTGACATTCAGAGCACTGGGCAGAAATCACATTGCGTCAACATCCGTAGGGACCATCGTAATGCTTTGTTTTAATTAACCAGTTAGATTCCCCTTGTCCGTACCAATTTTGAGTCGACTATTCGACGCCCGGGGAAGGGACCACGAGGGGCCCATTCCCAGTCCGTCCCCCAGCCGGCACGCGGCAACCCACTCTCACCACGGAGCAGCTCGAGCAGTCCACCGACAGCCGACGGGTTCGAGGCTGGGACCCCCATGTCCAGCCTCAGAGCCAATCCTTTTCCCGAGGTTACGGATCCATTTTACCAACTTTCCTTGCCTACATTGTTCCATCGACCAGAGGCTGTTCACCTTGGAGACCTAATATGGTTATGAGTATGACCGGGCGTGGGAGGCACTCGGTCCTTCGGATTTTTAAGGGCCGCCGGGGGCACACCATACACTACTAGATGTGCGGTGCTCTTCCAACCGCTAGACCCTACCTCCGGTTGAGCCGTTTCCAAGGTGGTAAGGCTGTTAAATAGAAAAGAGAACTCTTCCCGAGGCCCCCGAAGACGTCTCTAGACTCCCTAACGTTGCCGTCAGCCGCCACGTCCCGATTCAGGAATTTTAACCCGATTCCCTTTCAAGTACGGGTGCTGCACACCATCAGACAGGCTTCCCCCGTCTCTTAAGATCGACTAACCTTTGTGCAAGTGCCGTTCACATAGAACCTTTCCCCTCTTCGGCCTTAAAAGTTCTCATTTGAATATTTGCTACTACCACCAAGATCTGCACCGACGGCCGCTTTGCCCGGGCTCGCGCCTCAGGTTTTGCAGCAACCACTGTACCCTCCTACTCATCGAGGTCTGACGCTTGTCCCGACGGCCGGGTATAGGTCACGCGCTTAAGCGCCATCCATTTTTTA